>CANTUR010000511.1:180000-780000 GCA_947683625.1 Mallotus nudiflorus | reverse complement strand
CCACTCAGATATTGCTTCAATCTTCTGTGGATCAACCTGAATACCTTCTTTAGACACTACGTGTCCAAGAAAAGAAACACTCTCCATCCAGAAATCACACTTCGAGAATTTAGCATAAAGCTGATGATCTCTCAGTGTCTGTAGTACAATCCTCAAATGATATACGTGCTCTTCCATACTCCTCGAATATACCAGTATATCATCAATGAATACTACCACAAACTGATCCACATACGGTCGGAATACTCTGTTCATCAGGTCCATAAAAGCTGCTGGTGCATTAGTCAAACCAAAAGACATCACCAGAAACTCATAATGACCATATCGAGTGCGGAACGCTGTCTTAGGAATATCAGCTTCACTAATCCGCAGCTGATGATAACCCGACCTCAAATCGACCTTAGAAAAGAACTGTGCACCTTGTAACTGATCAAATAAATCATCTATCCTCGGGAGAGGATACTTGTTCTTCACTGTCACCTTGTTCAACTCTCTGTAGTCAATGCACAGTCTCAGGGTACCATCCTTCTTCTTCACAAACAAGACTGGTGCACCCCAAGGGGAAACACTAGGTCTGATGAAACCCTTATCCAACAACTCTTGCAACTGCTCCTTCAACTCTCTCAACTCTGCAGGAGCCATACGATAGGGTGGCATAGATATAGGAGTAATACCTGGAACCACATCTATACAGAACTCAATCTCTCTGTGAGGTGGTAAACCTGGCAACTCCTCGGGAAAAACATCAGGAAACTCACAAGCAACAGGAACATCTGTGAGTGACAACTTCTCCACTGACGTATCCCTAACCAATGCTAAAAACCCCTGACAACCTTTCCTCAACAACTTCCTAGCTGAAATAACAGAAATAAGATTCTGAGGTGCTGAACTCCTGTCACCAACAAACTTAAATTCTACTTCATCAGGAATTCTGAAAATCACCTCCTTATTCCTGCAATCAACCACGGCATAATGCTGAGACAACCAATCCATTCCCAAAATAACATCAAACTCCATCACATCCAACAAAATCAAATCAACGGGTAATTCTCTATCTCCCACGAGAACTGGACAACCAGAAAGAACAATATCGGTGTCCAAAGAATCACTCAGAGGAGTGGCAACAGACAAAGGAAAAGCCATCCTCGAAGCTTGCCAACAAGATTTAGAAGCAAAAATGGGAGAAACAAATGAATGCGTGGCACCCGGATCAAACAAAACCAAAGCATCCAGGTAACAAACAGAAAGAATACCTGCCACGACTGCATTAGATGCCTGAGCATCCTGCTGTGTCAGATGAAAAACTCTGGCCTGGCCTCGACCTCCCTGCTGACTGGTAGAAGCCTGGCCAATACCTCTAGCACCTCCTCTAGTACCTCTACCACGACTCTGCTGTGGAACAAACTGAGTAGAACTCTGATGCTGGGCTGGTGGCAACTGAAATGGCACGGGTGCTGCACTAGCAATCGACTGCTGTGGGAATCACGGAATCTGCTACTGCTGATATCCAGAATAAGGACACGATTTGGCAAAATGTCCTGTCTGCCCGCATCTGAAACATGTCAGTGGTGTCAGATAACACGGTCCCTGATGGACTCTACCACAAGTCTGACAAACACTGGCCGCTGATCCAGAACTACGACCACTGCTGCTGCTCGAAGCACCTGACCCAAATCTAAACGATCTACGCTGACCTCCACGACCATGTCTACTGCTCCGATGCACTCGCTGCTGCTGTCTCTGACTCTGCTGAGTCGAACCTCGCTGCTGACTACTCGAACCAACATGAAAACTCGAATATGGAGTAGCCTGCGATCCACTCGACTGAACTCCCAACTGGTAATAATCAGGCATCGCTCCCTGCCTAACTAGTCTCAATCGCGTGCAGAAAATCTAAAGGATCAGAAGTACCATCAAAAGCAATCCTGCCAACTCTGGCATAGAACAAAGCTGCCTCAGGGTCAGACATACCCTGCTGATAGGCAGGCTGAACAGGCTGAACAACTGGAGGAACAGGAACATCAAACTCAGGCTCAACAGGCTCCTCGTCCTGTAACTCTCTCTGCCTACGGTGACCTGCCGCTCCTCGAGGTCTACCCCTGCCACGACCTCTACGTCTAACTGGCGGCTCAGGAGGTAAAACCTCATCCTGAAAAGACTCATCATCCTCGGCCTCAATGACCGGTGGAGCGACACGCGCTCGCCTCCTCATTCTGAAAAGACAAACGGAAAGATTCAGACAAAACAGACAACGGAGGAATAACGCTGAAAACTACAGCAAGGAATACTCATCAAGACATACTCGAACCTAATACACTGCAGTAGTCCAACAGAAAACACAACTTTAAAACTAGGGCCACAACTCACAAAACTAAGCCCTGACACAGAACTCCACTCAGATACGAACTTCGCTCTGATACCAACTTTGTCATGACCCAAAACAGGGGCCATGACCGGCGCTAGGGAACGGGAATTCTTTCGAATCCGGAACCCGTAGCAAGCCTAAAAATAAAATAAATATGCAATAATAACCATAAAAATATAATATGCAGCGGAAAATAAAATCATAAATATTACAATATCATCCATAACAACTGGATTTAATTCAAAACTCATCACATCACATATATAATCTCATAAATGTATAATCTTTATACAAATCCAGTTTTACTATAATACATCTCTTTAAAACAAATACTTTAATTCACAACTACTGAAAATCATAACTACTGCAGTGTCTAGATAAAATAAATAAGACTCAAGTATACAATTTACATAAAGAAGCCGGGGCGGAAGAAATCCGGCGTATCGACCTGCTACTGAGGTCTGAGGAAGTTAACTCTCCTGAAAAATAGTCAACGGAGGGGAGTCAGACCTCACTGAGTGAATTACTATAATATATATACATACACTCTAAGTGATAATGCATACAGTCAACAGTATATGAGTAATATGTATATATACAGGCAAATTCATACAGATGCAGAAAAATCATTTTTATATATTTGTCTGAAAATCAACTTTTATGAAGGATCACATAGAACCCTAGAATATCGCAACCTCAGAAAAATAGTGTTAAACAACACTCTAGCCATACAGGCTCACTTATACCAAATATATCCACTTAATCCATTTGGACAGTAGACTGGCCCCGAGACACTAAGTCAACCGAGCTCCAGCAGTCTGACTGCCAGTGTGATTGGCCCCGAGACACTTGGTCAACCGAGCTCCAGCAATCACACCCCAACCACATCTCACATATCAAATAATCATATCAAATCAATATCCACAAATAGTTAGTAATATAGCCTAAAGCTATAGGCGTACCGGTACGTACTCGGTCCTAGTGTTGCCCACTAGGTAGCACGTTCTATTGATATCCTTCATTCTTAAATATAAAACATTCATTCATAAAAATAAATGATGCATGGATATAAATGAAATAACAATATAAACCATATATATACCGAAAATATACCAAACATAAACCTGGTATATTTTGAGTATATATATGTCAAATAAATCCAATCAAATCATGAATTAAACTAAAAATATATTTAAAAACATTTTAAATATATTTTATTAATAAAACATGTATATAATTTATTATATACCAAAAATATACTAAAAATATACTTGAATATAAATCATGTTATTTATGCATATTTAGTCAAAATAAAACATGCATTTTCTAAATCATGCATCCTAAGCATATATATATAATATAGTAACTCACCTAATGCGCTCCACGAGACAGGTCCGACGGGCCTGGTCCACTAACCCTCGGTCTCGGCGCAACTAAACAAGAAATAATTAATCGACATCAGAGTAACCCTAACAGAAATCCTAGAATTCAATCTAGAGTATTAAAATACGGAAACAGAATTAGGGTTCGACTGGACATCACGTTTTACGAGAATTCTACCGAAAATCCGACAGAACCTCCCCTGTAAAACGGACATCTCTCTACTCAAAAGAGTAGAGCCGACCCTGCAAAGAAAATACACTTCAAAAATAAACACCACAATCAATCACAACCCCTCGGTCGGACTCCAGACTACAATCTGTCGATCGGGGTCCACAAACACAGAATATATATTCAAATATACCAAAAATATCCTTAAATCATAAAAATACATTTCATATGTAGAAATTACATAATAAATCTTGAAACACTGTAAAAATCGATTAAAACTCATTTTATTAGAAAAACCGTATATTATATATATATAATTGAAAATAATTCCCGGAAAATAGTTTTAATTAGTTAAAAATACTAAATATTTTGTAGAAATCATTTTTATACCTTAAATAAATATTAAAACCAATTAAATTACATTTTTAGACAATTTAGGGTAAAATTACCAAAATACCCCTATATATATATATATACCTAAATTACTTCAAAAATTCACCAAAAATCATACAATTATCCAAAATTAATTTTCTCAACATATTTATCAATAATATCAATAATTAAACTCAATTAACCAATTAAATTCAATTTAAAACACAATTAACTTAATTTTACAAAATCACATAAACTTCAATAATTAAAAATAAATACTTAGAAATTCATAAAAATTCCAAATAAATTCCTATAATTCATTTCAACACCTAATTCAACCATAAACTCCAATTTCATAATTTAAATAATTAATTTCCGAAAATTAGAAAATAATATTAAAATATTCAAAAATACCCAAAAATCCAAAAAACCTCCAAAAATTCTGCAAAAATTCATACATGAAGATTAAGCTACTAGGAACAACATTTGTGAAGGAATTTTCCATGAATCATCCAAATCAAAGCTCAAAAAAATCGAAAACTCAAAGAGGCCGAAAACTTCAAATCGAAACCTAAGCAATTCTAGACCATTTTAGCTCAAACCAAAGCTAGAATAACACTCACCGGAGCTCAAGGAGAAGATAGAGACCGGCGGTGTCGAAAACGGTGGCCGGAGGAGGGAGAAACGGCGGTGAAGAATAGTGGTGGTCGGCGCCCGCGGGAGAGAAAGAAGAAGAAGAAGAAAAAGAAAAAGAAAGAAAAAGGAAAGAGAAAGAAAAAGAAAAAGAAAGAAAAAGGAAAAGAAAAAAAAAAGAAAAAAAATAAAAAAAATTAAAATAATTAAATATTAATAAATAATTAATAATAAAATAATAAATTTTAATAATTTAATAATAAATAAAATAATCAAATAATAATAAATAAATAATAAAATATTAGGGTAATAATAAACCCTAATTAAATAAATATACACACACAGGCTTTATTTAATAATTTAAAAATATGTATGAGTTCATGCAAATCCGTAAATACATTTAAAATAATTAATAATACATTGTTTACGTGGAAATTTCCCCGAAAATGAAAGTCCCGGGAAAATTTTACGTAAAATACTGTATATAAGACACAGTAATTAAAATAGGTTTAAAATACATATTAACTCATAAAAATATCGTATAATGAATAAAAATTATTGACACTGTATATCCCGGTACAGTGTAAAAATATTTTTAAAAAAAACACGGGATATTACAGTTGTATTACTAGCAGTCCAATATTTTAGTGCTTCATGGTTTGCAGACATCGCCAATTATTTAGCATGTGGAGTATTGCCTTAAGATTTTCACTATCAACAAAGGAAACGTTTCCTCTATAAGGTAAAGCATTATCTGTGGGAGGATCCATTTCTATACAAGATTTATGGAGATAGGTTGATTAGAAGGTGTGTTCTTAAAATTAAAATGTTAGAAATTTTGTCTTATTGTTATGATTTTGCATATGGTGGGCATTTTGGAGTAACAAAAACTGTTGCAAAGGTGTTATAGAGTGGATTTTTCTAGCCTACTTTATTCAAAATGCTAATGATTATATGGAACACTGTGATAGATGTCAGAGACATAGGAATATCTCCAAGAGGAATGAAATGCCACTCACATCAATTCAAGAAGTAGAGATTTTTTATGTTTGGGGGTTGGATTTTATGGGTCCCTTTCCATCATCTTTTGGGAACCAGTATATCTTGGTTAGGGTAAATTATATGTCTAAATAGGTAGAAGCCATTCCTTCACCTACAAATGATGCTAAAGTAGTGATAAGATTTTTCAAGAAATTATTTAGTAGATTTGGAGTACCTCGAGCTGTGATTAATGATGGAGGCTCACACTTTTACAACAAGCAATTTGAGTTACTACTCAAAAGGTATGGAATTCACCACAGAGTTGCTCAAACAGTGGTCAAGTAGAGGTCACTAACAGAGAAATAAAGAAAATTTTAGAGAAAACAGTGGGCTCTTTAAGGAAAGATTGGGCATCTAAGTTGGATGATGCTTTGTGGGCATATTGTACAACATACAAAACTCCAATTGGTATGTCTCCTTACCGATTAGTTTTTGGAAAAGCTTATCATTTGTCGGTGGAGCTTGAACATTGAGCATATTGGGCCATTAAAGCGTTGAACTTTGACATAAAGACAGCAAGTGAAAAATGTTTGTTATAGCTTAATGAATTGGATGAGTTTCGCTTTCAAGCATATGAGAACACTAAGCTTTTTAAGGAGAAAACAAAATGATGGCACGATGCTCATATTGTCAATAAAGAATTCAAAGCTGATGATCTTTTTTTTTATTCAATTCTAGACTGAAATTATTTCCGAGAAAATTGAGATTGAGGTGGAGTGATCCATTCAAGGTGTAAAAAGTCTTTTCTCATGGTGCACTTGAACTCATAAATTCTAAGGGAGAGTGTTTTAGAGTAAATGGACAAAGGTGCAAAGTGTATCGAGGAGGATTTATGCCCAATGACAAGGAAATTATTTTCCTTCATCAACCTCAATGAAAAATTCTAGTTTTGATCATGCTAAAGACCTAAAAATTAGCATTTTATTATGCTTATTATATCATTTTATTTTGTTTGGTGTTAGTCTTTTTATTAATATTTATCTTATGAATTGCAGTTTTCTTTAAAAAAAAATATTTTACACATTGCTTTATATTTTCTTTCTTGATTTCATTTTATTTATTCTTAATTTTTGTGAATTAAAGTTGTTAAGCATACTTAAAATTTTTGGTGCTTTGGAATTTTATAGGTACAATGGTAAAGTGAAGTGCAAGTTTAGTGAGGTCAACTTTGTCATGCTTAAAGTGCTTATACAACAACCCACCTTCCTTTTCCTTTCCACTTCCAAGTTCGCTTTCTCCCATTTTCCTTTCTTTTTCATTTCAAATCCCTATTCACTGCATTTCCCCTCTTTTCAAATCTTACATTCATCCATCATTATTTTTTTGAAGATTACTTCTTGTATTTTTAAATCCTCTAAATTTCATTTTTCTTATTGTCATTTTCTTTATTTCACAATGCCAAGAACTAAGAATCTAGCTAAGAGATATAGGAGTACCATGGAAGGCTCGAGTAAGAGAAAGAATGTGATTGAAGGTAATGAGGTATGTGATCTTGCCCAAGAATATCGTGCTCCATTTCCAATCAAAACTCATGAGGAGGTCAAAAAGTATGTCATTCTTACTTCTAGAAAAATTTCCACTTGCAAATATTTTGAGAATGAAATTTTATCTCAATTGGGCATTAAGGATGATATTTATATATCATGTGGCAGATTAGGATGGTCTAAATTTATTACTACACTATTTGACACCTATAGAGAAATCACACTTTAGTTGTTTACCACTTTGCATTTGATTGAAGAGAGTGATAAGCATTTGGGTTTTAGATTCTGCGGTGAAGATTATTATGTGAATTATAACATTATGCATCAAGTGTTTAGTTTTCCTAAGAATGGTATTTATCAACCCCCTAAAAATTATGACCTTAAAGTTTTTTGATATCAAATTTTAGGGCAAGATAATTTTAAGGGTACACATACTACACCTATTAGATTAATTACTGATCACTGGTATCTGATCATTCACAAATTCATGTGTTCTGCGATTTTTAGGAAAACTGAGAGGAATAAAGTGTCAATTCAAGAATTATTCCTTTTTTGGTATATGTATACCAAAACCAAAGTCTCGACCATATATTTTATATTTCATAGCTTATGGAATATTGTGAATTCATCTTGTGCTGTCATTTCTATGGGTCACATTGTGACCTGTCTTGCTTTGCATTTTGGTGTTTTTAATCCATCCACCATTAACATGTTTCTTGTGGAGGTAGGCAAACTACACTATTATCTTCTGACTCATGTTGAAGTTATTACAAGTCAAGATGAGTTAAAGGCACCAGATACTTATAAGTGCTACCATTTACGACATACAATAGAAGATCATGTACCGATTCCTATCCATGAGATCAAAACCATTGGAGATGGAGGCAACTCTGTTACAATTGTCAACAATGGTTGGCAAAAAGTCTTGGAAAAGTTAGAGGCCATGGAAAAGAAAATTGATGATAAGCTAGAAGCCATAGAGAAGAAAATAGTCAGCCAAAATAATGAGACAGATTATCATTTTTTCTATTTGAGGAAAGAAATTTTTTACCACAATTTCAAGCTCACCATGTACATTAAATTGTTGGGTTTTAAACTACCTTCATCTCCATCTTCACCAAAATCACCATCTTAGGGGAGTTGTCTTCTCTTTATCTCACTTTTGTTTTATTTCATTTAGTTGTTTACATTATGTGTATTGTTTTTCCAACCCACTTATGTTTCACATTGGGGGCAATATGAAATTTAAGTGTGAGGGGGTGAATGTTGCATTTTAGAAATTCATGTGTGTTATTTTGCATTTAATGTGTTTTATTTTAATTTATCTCTTTTTTTTTAATTGTGTTTTATTGCATTATATTCAAGCATAGGGTAAAAGTATAATCAATTCTCCCCACAACTTTGATGCTTGCAATTTATCAATCTTGTGAGCTTGGCACATTAGTATATTTTTGTTGATTAATTTATTTAATTTCTATTTAATGTTTGATTTATAGTTTTCAAAGCATTATAAGCAATATATGGTTAAGGACATATTTTTACACTTTAATGAATCTAATGCTTACTCTCTTTTTGAATATGTAAATATACATAATTTAAGAGGAATTAGGTAAGTTGTGGGTTCGATAGTTTGAGTCATTGAAATTGCTTGAAATTGACACTTAATATATATATATATATATATATATATATATATATATATTCTTATTCAAATTTATAGATGCCCTTTTACTTCAATGCTCTTTAAAGAGTACAAGTATCCTAAAACGACCTTTCGGAGGATTCCACGCTGAGTAATGTGGGAAAGGTAGGGGAATTCTGACGATAGGAATGTCCGCAAGCAAATTAAAAAAAAAAAAAAATCTTCTTTGTGTCTTGTAAAGGTAATTCTAGTAAAAGTGTTGCTCATTTTCTTTCTTTGTGAATCTTGATTTATGCACATTTTTATATTCAACAAGAGAGTTTGTTTCACTCGGTAATTTTTATATATGTTTTTCATCATGAGCTGCTTATTCTGTTTTTATGATTTAAATTTTTTATTAAGTGGAAATTTTGTTAATTGATCAAGTGAAATTTTATTAATGTGTTGAGTTCGTATTGTTTATATATATTGTTCTCATTTTCTTGCTTGAGGACAAGCAAGAAGCTAAGTGTGGGGGTATTTGATTATTTGTTAAGTATAATACTTTTCAAATTGGTTTGGTGCATTTTTATGGTATTTATTGTTTTATTAGAATTATTATTTTATTTTATTTATTATTTTTTTTATCATTTATTATATATATGTGTGTGTGTGTGTGTGCACGCGCACCTGTGTGCTCTTCAACATTTAAATTGGTCTGGATGTAGAGATGGCAAGAAACATGCAATGATGGGAGAAAATAATCATGAAGGAAGACATGCAATGATGGGAGACAACAATTATGAAAGAAAAAGAAACATAGATAGTGAGAGGAATTGTTATAAGTTGGAGGAGAAGGCATTACGGAAGAAGGATGGATTACTGGGAGAATTTTTATCAATGTAATAAGAGCTGGAGAGAAGAGAAGAATTTTGGGGGAAAGAAAATTAAAGATTGATGGAGAAGAATTCGTTAAAAAGAGTTCATTCTTTCCTTCTTTATATTTTAGTTCTTAATGTATTTTATTTTTGAATTTGGAATGACGAATATTATGTTCAGTTGATTTTATTTATATTGGGATTGTTAAATTTATTTTAATTTAAGTTAATTCATATATTAGTTTTTTTTTTTATATTGCATTAAGCATTCATTGAGTTTAATTGTTTATGATTTGGCCATTCATAATTGATTTTTTTATTAAGGTTAATTATTGAGAAATATTAATCTTAATAGAAATATGAGTGCTTGGTTAATTGATTAAGTCTAGATATAGCTTAAATTATTTTAATTTCAATTGGTATAAATAAATTAAGTAATTTTTACTTGAAAAAGATTAATTACTACCTTTGATATCTCAAGAATTGCAATAGAAAGAAAGACTAATTTTTTGAAATTGACTTAATTAAAATATATTGATACAATCCCTACCATCATTCTATCATTTGCTTATTAAAATTTATTTACTTGTTAAAATTTAAATTAATTGATTTTATTATTTAATTTCATTTTAGTTATTAAAATTTAGCAATTATAATTCACTTAATATTTGATTCTTAAACAAGTTAAAAATAAAATTAATAGTTGGATATACATTTAATCATTGTAGGATCGACTTGTATTTATTCTACATTACTTGACAACCAACCAAAACCAATTGTAAATTTTTTGTATTTATGAATTTCTTGATGAATTCTTATGTGGTTGTGGCCTTTACTATTATGGTTCTTTTTTTGGTATGTATAAATACATAAACATGTGATTTTTTTACCCTTGAAGGTGGATTACATACCAAATTATCTCCTCTATACAACAATCACACAATTGAGCAATTAAAAGAGAAGAAAGAAAGCAAATTGGAATAGCGTTGCCAAATCAAGAAGAAAAGTTCAAACAAAAAAATTCATGCATCCTCTGCTTCGTGTACACTCGCATTCATTGGAATAAACAGTCAATTGAAAAGATCATCAGATGCTGGCTTCCATTTTATGGTTGAAGCCTCATCAAGACACTGTCTCACGTAGCTATTTGTGGCTGCAGAATGTATGAATAATTTATAGTCCTCATGCTCCCGCTTTTTTGCTTCTAGTCTCTTTGTTAGTTCATCCACTTCTCTGCTGATCTCCGCGATTTCTTCTTGTTGTTTGGCCAGTGTATCTTGTGCAAGTCTTATGGTATCTAGTCCAAAGCAAGCTCGAGTAACTCGCTGCAAACGATTCCAAATGAAGTCAACTTTGAAGCCACCACACTCAACCAGTTTCAAGAGAGCCATCCAATTTACAAGCCTATATTTGCTGATATCCACAACTGCAGTTCCATTCATGTCAAGTATAACCATACATAAAACCATGAAGAGAATAACCTTTACGTTTGGACTTAACTTGGAGCCGGCAGTGATATCTCCGTACTTGGGAAGCAAGGATTCGTAAATGGGGAGTAAGATGTGAGGGAATTTGATTTTTTCTCCCAGCATCGGATCATATGCTGATGTCAAATCAATATTCAAGATCTTATATGACATATATCTTCCGCCGGTAAAATAACCCTGCAGGTCCTTATAATATAAGTTCAACTTGTCACTAGCCAGAGAGTCGATGCCATTCTGAAACTGTGTGAAGTCAAATTCTAAAGATGGTATATACTTGTACTCTTCCTGCTTAACTTGTGGTGATGTTGCTCTGCCTCTTTTCATTTTCCTTTCAACAGCTTCTCGAAGACACTTCAGTTCATCTATCCCGCTATCATCGAGTTCAAATGGTGTAGGCTTAATCGTACAAAACTCGGCATCTAATTTTTCTTCTTTTGCATCATAACCAAGATCAATATTATCCACTACAAAGCCATTAGCCTTATCATCTTGGAGTAGTCCAAAGACTGACCTCAATTTTACATTGCCTCGCTCTCCTTTTAGCGATGCTGCAACCTGACAATCAAAACAAAAGAGATACTGACAATACAACACTAATGCTATCAAACAAACAACAAAGCAAGATCATACCTCAGATATCACACAGTTTACTTCCGACACAAATGGGCAACCTTGAGGGCAGTAGTATACAGGTTGTCGTGGATCTCTTCGATTCTCACAAACATCGCAGTAAAAATCATCCTCATCACAGTCTTCTTCAATGTAGAAATTCTTAAGCTTGAGTGGATCTAGATGACGTCTATGCTTTATGGTAATGGGTAATGGACGACCACACAGAAGATGGAGATTGAAATTGCAGCCCCCGCAGCGGAGTGCTGGGAATTCGGTTAAGATCTTCCAACCACAAGAGTTGCATATAGGCTCACCCGTTACTTTCTCCACAAAATAAATTACGTGGCTATGCCCCTGATACTTTATAGTTGGGGCTAGGGAAGCACATTCAATATGCAATTGAGTACTGCAATATCTACAAGAAAAGGCAATGCCATTACAGTCCTTAAAACACAAGCTGCATGGTCTTTGATTTTTAATATTTGGAGAAGTAAAGTTAGTTAAACAGAGTGGGTGTTCCAAATCAAACCGGCTTTGGATGTGCTGTGGAAGCTCGTAACAGTACTTGTGTAAGAAGAAGCTGCAAGTATTGCAGCCATAGGTCGGACCCAAGCATTTCTTTTTGCACGCTCGGCAGCTGGTGCTAGTAACCACCTCTTCAAAGTGAGTTAAAGGATGTTCATGCCAATTAGCTCGAATTTTCTTATAATGGTCTGTTTTGGTTGTAGGCAATAGGGCACATTTCACATCCAAATAGAACAAACAAGGGCTACACGAATAATATAAATGCTTACATGGCTTACGGCAAGAACTACAAAAGTTACCTGTGCTTAATGATGCAATCAAATTGAGAGGACAGGGATGGAACAAGTGTTGAACCATTCGAGGCAAAATGTCCATGCAATATTTATGGATGTGAAACTTGCACTTACTGCAGCCATAGATAGGACCAGAGCATAAGTTTTGACACACTGGACATTCTTCTTCTTCTGCCTCCTTTCCAGGGACTAATGTTAAAGGATGGAAATGAGTGAAATGTTCAATCTGCTGATCTGCAGAATTTATGGTGGGGGGATTTAGAGCACACCCAACATCCATATACAATCTACATCTTTCACACTTGTAGACACAACCAGCTGCATTTACTATCTGCACATTTTTACAAGCATAACAAGTAATGACGTCAAATTGAGGAGGTATAGGACCAAGAAATAATGGGCAAAGGTGAAAGAAAAGGTGGATCTCTCGAGGAAGCTCAGCGCAGGATTTATGCAGTGAAAATCTACAATCATTACAACTGTAGGTCTCACTTGATATGTACTCAGTACAAACATGGCACCGTAACTTGTACCCATGCATCTCCTCACAGATCAACTTCAAGGGATGGTGATGCAAGAAATGATTGATCTCCATGATATGTATCTTGAATTCTGTTTCCAATTTAAGTCAACTATAGATAATAGAATGGTGCTGGTACAATGCATGCTTATAATATCTATACTAATAAATGGAGCTGGACACGAATTTCACTGTTTATGTATAGTAAAATCAGTGTTCCACTTTGATTTCAATTTTGCCGCTGCTCCACTCTCATAAGGAGAACGGCTCCGTTTGCTTAAAAAAAAGACCAGGTCAACGACAGCTGCCGACCACTTATCTTCTTTCCTTGTTTCTTAATTTTTAATTTGTTTTGCAGTGACCCCAAAAAAAAAAACCCTTGCATCTTATACGACATCGTTGGACATGTTTATGTGCCCATTTCAGTCATTTTGCTTGCAATGTGAAGCCCTATCTCTATTATTTTACACACCAACTTCTGTTCCTGCCGACACCCCCTTCATCCATCCTTCTCTCTCTTTTTCCGTTTAAATAGTCTTCTTGTTACGTGGTTGTGTCTTTGGCTATTATAATTTTTTGAGAAAATTATATTATTCTTTCTGAGATTAGGTCTAATTTATATTTTAAAATTTTTTATTTTAAAATTAAATATCAACCTTTCTATAATTTTAAAATTGAACATTTAAAAATTTTTGTTGACTTTTTTTATAAAAAAATTATCATTATATTTTTGTCTTTTATAAAAGAAAATGACATTAATCTTCTTAAAATTAGACATAATTGATATTTTAAAATTGAATATTAACCTCCGTATAGTTTCAAAATCAGACACTTAAAAACTCTTATTGACTTTTTTAATAAAAAATGACCATTATACTCTTATTTTAACATATGTTTTCTCTAATCTCATTACATATAATCCATAGTATTTACCCCAAAGTTTATGTTTAAATAATAATAAGAATTGATGAAATTACTTTTAAAATATATTTTTTTTTAAAAATTTTTTAATTTACAAAAATCATTTATTAATATTTCTTAAAAAAATTTAAAAAAGTTTAAAATAATTTTTATGGATCTAAAAATTTTAAAATCAATCTATATACATTTAATAAAAAAAATAAAAAGTTTCTATACAAAAAAATATTTTAAAAATTAAAAGTTGAAAAATTATTTTAAAAATTAGATTTGCAAAAATTAAAAGAAATTAATAATTAATAATTTTTAGATCTATAAATAAAATTTTAACTTTTTTAAATTTTTTTAAAAAATATAAAATTTGGAGAAAAGTAATAATAGGGATTTTATATAATAAGGTTAGAGAAATCATTCTGTGGATTATATGTAATGAATTTAGAGAAGACATATGTTAAAATAAGGATATAATGATTATTTTTTGTAAAAAAAGTCAACAATAATCTTTAAATGTTTGATTTTGAAATTATATAGAGGTTAATATTCAATTTTAAAATAAAAAGTTTTAAAATATCAATTAGATCTAATTTCAGGAAGGTTAATATCATTTGCCCTTACAGAAGATAAGGGTATAATTATTATTTTTTGTAAAAAAAAGTCAACAAAATTTTTTAAATGTTCAATTTTGAAACTGGAAAAAGATTAATATTCAATTTTGAAACAGAAGATTTTAAAAGATAAATTAGATCTAATTTCAAAAAGATTAATATCATTTTCTCTAATTTTTTTTGGTATGTTAATACAGTAACAGGTGATTTATTTCTCACTGTTGAAGATGGGTTACAAAGGATCTCATCTACGCAACAATTGAGCAAATAAAAGAAAAAATAAGAGAAGAAAGAAAGAAAATTAGAGGACCATTACCAAATCAAGAAGAAAAGTTCAAACATAAAAATTCAAGCATCACTGTTTAGTGTTCACAGGACCTTATTGGAAAAAAGTGTCAATTTAAAAGATCATCAGATGCTGGCTTCCATTTTATGGTTGAACCCTCATCAAGACACTGTTTCATGTAGCGATTTCTATTTCTCATAGCAGAATTTACGAATAATCTGTAGTCTTCATGCTCCCCCTTTTTGGCTTCTAATGTCTTTGCTAGCTCATCGACTACTCTGGTGATCTCTGCGATTTTGCTGGTTATCCTTGCGATTTCTTTTTGTTGTTCGGCCAGTTTATCTAGTGCAAGTAATTTGGCTCTTAGGCCGAAGTAAGCACGAGTAACTCGCTGCAGATGATCCCAAATGAAGTCAAGTTTGAAGCCACCACACTCAACCAGTTTCAAGAGACCCATCCATTCTCCAAGCCCATCTTCGCTGATATCCGCAATTACAGTCTTGTCCATGCAAAGTATAACTACACATAAAATCATAAAGAAAAAAACCTTTACGTTTGGATTTAACTTGGACTCTTCAGCGATATCTCTGTACTTGGTAAGCAAGCCTTCGTAAATGGGGAGTAAGATTTGAAGGAAATTGAATTCGTAATTGAATCCGTTTCTCGAATTATATGCTGATCCCAAATCAATACCCAACATCCAAAGTAACCCAAACCCTTCGCGCGTAAAACATCTCTTCAGCTCCTCATAATAAATGCTCAACCAATCGCTAGTCTTCGAGTCAATGCTATTCTGGAATTGTTCAAAGTCCCGTTCTGAACCTGGTGTATACCAGTCTTCTTCCTGCTTATCTTGGTGTTGTGTTGCTTTCATTTTCCTATTAAAAACTTCTGGAAGATGCTCCACTTCCTCTTTCTCACTTCGGCTGAGATGAAATGGTGCAGGCTTAAATGTACAAAACTCGGCATCTAATTTTTCTTCTCTTGCATCATTATCATAATCAATATCAACATCATCCAGTATTAAGCCATTAGCCTTATCATCTTGGAATAGTCCAAAGACTGACCTCAACTTTGCTTTGCCTCGCTCTCCTTTTAGTGATGCTATAACCTGACAATCAAAACAAAGTAGTAATATACATGTAATATATTCAAGATATATATATATATATTTTTTATATAAGCAGAGAATTTTATTAATAATAATTCAGGTTATTAGAAGGGCTTGTTTAATTCTGAAGGATTTTGGCAGACCCAATTAAAATCCTTCAAGGACAGTGCTTTCAAGCACAACTTAGACTACTATTTTCTTGTTCCCTTGTTTTATTTTCTATTACTATTTTTCAACAATCTTAAGGATTTTATCTATAGAGTCTACTCTAATCAACTCCTTTTCCTCAGCTGCTGTTGAAAACACCGGCTTCTTCAACAGCAACACTGATGCTGTCTCTACCGCTGTTACCCTCCCTGCAACACCTCTGTTGCTATTGCTTCTGCTTCTGTTGCAATGTCTTGACGTCTCAAAAATTGATGTTTTTGGAGGTGAAAACTTCAAATGATTGCTGGAACGTATATGTTCCACCTTATACATGCACGAGGCAGAATGGGCTCTTGCTGATGCAGAGGATTTTATTAATAATAATTAATTAGTACGATGACATTAACTGTACCTAAGCCGACATGCCTCCTCAAAACATCCAACCTAGGCAAGCTCGTAGTAAATGAAAAAATATGGATAAAATACAAGGATCCTAATACTATATAACCAACAAAGCCAGAGATACCGAGAACACAAATCTAAGGCTATCAAACGAACAACAACAATGCAAAAATTGATGGGTCTTGGAGCATGAAATTGTCAATGAACAAATTAGTTTCTTTTTGCATAAATTCAGCATAGTGAAAAGCACTTGGAGGGAACAAATTCCTTTTGTTTTTTGTAAGAAAAGCAAATGTAATTATTAGTTTGAAGATATTTTGTGTTGGGGTCAAAACTCTTGGCTGAAATCAGTCCTAGTCAAATTAGAATCCTCAAATTCTGGAAAGTCCTAAAAGTGAACCTAATCTTTTGTTTAGGTGGCTATGATCAAAGCTAGTTGCTCTTTGTAATGCTATATATATATATATATATATATATATATATATATATATTTTTTTTTTTTTTTCAATAAAGGAATGAAAATGAAGTAGAAGACTTCCATCTTAAAAAAATTTTCATTTATAGTGGTAGTAATAGCAGAGCCCTTGTTCTACGGGCTGTGAGTGGTAGGCTCAACCATGAAGAAGAAAAAGAAAAAAAAAATTTCAGCTCTCAAATCTTAGTATTTCTACTGCAATATTTTGAAGTTTTCTATAGATTTTCAATTGCTCTATATGGTAAAATGTTTTAACTTTGTTTATTCACCAATTTAAGATTATTTAGAGCAAGTTAATCAAAATGTTTTGAGAATTTCTTTAAAAAATCAGTTTCACACTTTCAGATTTCTCAAGAAATTTCATTTTTCAAGATCAAGAATGATTTCATTTATTTTTTACAAGAGAACCAAAGCTTTCAAAAGAGTTTGAAAGAAAATTTCAGACTTAAATGGTCTTTAAACTGTAACAGAATTTCAGGGAACAAGTTTGGACCTTGGCATGTCCGAAAACTACCTAAGATGGACCAGCCATGTCCTTAAACTGCAACAGAAAATTCCAGAACGAGTTTGGACCGCATGTCTCTAACTGCCACAAAAATTTCAGAACCAAATCCAAGATTGAAGGACCTGTAAGTCTTTAAACTGCATTCTGAATTCCAGAATTGAGTTTGGACCTAAGTGTATCCTTAAACTTCTAAAAATTTCAAACCTAAGCAAATCTATAAAGTGCAAAAAGATTTCAGACCTGATGGAGATCAGTTTCTCCAAAAGGAAAAAAAAATGGAGAAGAGTCTTCTCCAAGGTGATATAAAGATTGGAGAGAGTTTCTCCAAGACAACAAAAAAATATATAGTTTTTTTTTTTTCATAGAAGAAGATCAAGAAGCTTTGTTTAAGGAGGAGTTCCAAGATGAGCAAGAACAGAGTAGAGTATATCAGTTCAAGAAATCAGCTTACCAAGACCTTTTTTCAAGTTCAATTCCAATTTCAAGGAGTGTTGGAGCATGAAATTGTCATTGAACAAATTAGTTTCTTTTTACATGAATTCAGCATAGTGAACAGCACTTGGAGGGAACAAACTTCTTTTGTTTTTTTGTAAGAAAGTAAATGTTATTATTAGTCTGAAGATATTTTGTGTTGGAGTCAGAACTCTTGGCTGAAATCAGTCCTAGTCAAATTAGAATCCTCAAATTCCGGAATATGTCCTGAAAAGTGAACCAAATCTTTTGTTTAGGTGGCTATGATCAAAGCTAGTTGCTCTTTGTAATGAAGGAATGAAAATGAAGTAATAGAAGACTTTCATTTCAGAACTCTTTCATTTTTAGTAGAAGCACCAGCAGAGGTCCTGCTGTGCTTCAAGAGATCTTGAAGCTCTTTATCTTAGTTCCAACAATGGGCGAATAATGAAATAAGATTAAATGAATTCTATCAATGCAAGATCATACCTCAGATATCACACACTCTACTTCCGAGACAAATGGGCAACCTTGAGGGCAATAGTATACAGGCTGTCGTGGATCCCTTCGATTCTCGCAAGCATCACAGTAAAAATCGTCCTCATCATAGTCTTCAATGTAGAAATTCTTAAGCTTGAGTGGATCTACATGACGTCTATGCTTTATGGTAATGGGTAATGGACCACAGAGAAGATGGAAATTGAAATTGCAATCCACACAGCGGAATGCTGGGGAGTCATTTAAGATATGTGAACCACAAGACTTGCATTTAGGCTTACCTTGTACTTTCTCCACAAAATAAAGGAAGTGGCTATGCCCCTAATACTTTATAGTTGGGCCTAGGGAAGCACATTCAATATGCAGTTGAGTACTGCAATGGCCACAAGAAAAGACAATACCATTACAATCCTTGAAACACAAGTTGCATGGTCTTCGGTTTTCGAAATTTGAAGAACCTAAGTTAGTCAAAGTGAGTGGGTGTTTCAAATCAAACCGGCTTTGGATCTGTTATGGAAGCTCATAGCAGTACTTATGCAAGAAAAAGTTGCAAGTATTGCAGCCATAGGTTGGACCCAAGCACTTCTTTTTGCAAGCTCGGCAGCTAGTGCTAGTAACGAATTTGTCAAAGAGGGTTAAAGGATGTTCATGCCAGTTTGCTCGAATTTTCTTATAATGGTCTGTTTTGATTGTAGGCAATAGGGCACATTTCACATCCAAAATAAACTTACAAAGGCCACGACGAAAATGCAAATTTTCACATGGCGTAAAGCAAGGATGACAATACCTAAAACCACTAGATAATAATGGACTCAAAATGAGAGGACAGGGATGAAACAAATGTTGAATCTTTTGAGGCAACATGTCCATGCAATATTTATGGATGTGAAAGTTGCATTTGCTGCAACCATACGTAGGATCAGAGCAAAAGTTTTGACACACTGGACATACTCCTCCTGCCTTCTTTTGGGGGACTAACGTTAAAAGATGAACATGGCTGAAATGATAAATCTGCCCATCTGCAGAATTTATGGTGGGGGGATTTCGAAGAGCATTGCACTGATCAACATCCATATAAAATTTACGTCTTTCACACTTGTAGACCCAACCATAGCACTTCTGGCTACAATCATAACAAAAAAAGTCTGATTCAGGATTACGAACAAGAAAGAGTGGGCAAGGGTGAAAGAAAAAATGGATCTCTCATGGAAGCTCAGCGCAGGATTTATGTAGTAAAAATCCAGTACAAGTCTGACAAGAGTAGACCTCACCTGATATGTTCTCGCTACAAACATGGCAGTGTAAGCAGTATCCATCCGTCTCCTCATAGAACAAGGGATGGGAATGTAAGAAATGATTGATCTCCATGTTATGTATCTTGAATTCTGTTTCCAATTGAAGACAACTATAGAAATAGAATGTTGCTGCTGCAGCACATACATATAATATACTGTAATATTAGTAGCCATGGGATGATTACTTAATCGAAAGCAACTAATTGTTGTGGGAACTTTTTCTTTTCAAAAGTTGAAGTGGACTGTAGATCCTCTACAAAACCCTCCACCATATTGGGTGCTCTTCTTAGTCTTGGTCCAATAAGCTGGTGCCAAACGTTGAGCAGCCTAAGAATTTAAAAAAAAAAGCTTATAATATTTAGAGTTATATGATATTATATCAACTTATGTTTTCGTTATTTTATAATAAAATTTTAATATAATATTTATTTTTAATAATATAAATATTTTATATGTTATTTAATATTAATATAACTATTTAGATATTTTTAAAAATATTATGAATTTATTTTAAAAATTATTTATTATAAAATTAAAATATATTTTATTTTTATTTTTATTTATTGTGAATTTATTTTAATTAATTGAATGATACACTATTTAATAAATAATTTTATTATTAAAAATTTATATTATTTTAATATTATATCATATATTTTTAATAATATTATTGAATAGATGTAATATCACTACTCTAAAATTATAATAATAAAAATAAAAATTAAGAAAGGCATGTGGCATTTTAGGAGGACAACTGTTGGTTGAGGAAGAAAAAGGAAAGGTGGCTGCCACGTATGCTGCCAGCAAAAAAAAAAAAGAAAATTTTCAGCTGCATGTCTTCTTCCCTAAGTCTCTACTTCAGCCTTTTACTTTCTGCTTCCATTGAGTACCACTAAATAGATTTTTCCGTCATCCTTCCCTCAACAAGCTCCTTCCCAAATCAAGATTTCTTCATAGAATTATAGTAGAGATTGCAGAATTTTGATAGAAAAGCTAAGAAGGACTAAGTTCATAATCAGCTAGGTGAGTGAACTCCATCCCTCTAATCCGGACTGATTCTAAAATTATTTTTGAATTCTTGATGCTTGTTGGGACTTCAAATTTGGTGCTGTTCTCTCTTATGAATTCAAATGCCTTTGGGAACAATCTTATTTGTTGAAATTTTTGTATTTTTAATGCTGTTCCCCTGCTGAAATTTCACATCCTTGCTGTTTTTTCTCTACCTGAAGTTTAAGGGTCTGTAAATGATTTTGTTGTTTGATTTCAGCATCCTTAGTGCTGCTCTGTTTTTTGTTGAATTGGCTCTTGGGCAGCTCTGAAATCTATCGTCTGTTAGATTGCAGAATTTGTCTTCAAAACATGTCCATTTGTCTCCTTTGAACTGTCATGAACCTTATATTTCAGTTGCCCTTAAAATGCTGTTGTATACGTTGAATTTTGCTAAATTTTACAAATGGATTGTAGTTTAAATAAATTAATTGAAATGGCTGATAGCAGGACAACAAATAAAGAAAAATGAAACTTGTATTCAAAGAATACACTTACTAAATTTAAATACATAATTTACCAATATATGTATATATATTTAATAACCAATTGGACCCTCTTTTGGGAGCTATAAGCTCTTGACAAATGATCAATTTGCTGTGAGTTGTGCTGTTATTAACTTGTGGGCTTGGATGAATGTGGCAATGCCCTTTTCGAGTCCTAGTTGGGTTAAACTAAAAACTGATTGTTCTTGTTTTTATGATAAAGGCCTTGAAACCTTGCTATATGGTACGCACATAGCATTTGAAAATTGAGGTAATGGAATTGTATTTTTCAATGCCTTATGATAATCAAATGAGTCCGCAAACTATGTCGCATTACCTTGTGTCAACTAATTTACTAGAATTTAGTTAGTAAGCTTAGAATTTTATTTTTATTGCTTCTTAGATGTCATTTTAGGAGTTGTTCCAACCACAACAGAAGACCATAGATCGGGTCCATCTAGTTAGTCTTTTGAATCAGCAACTCTAAGTGAGTGGATAATTATATAATATTGATTTTGAAACCATGTACATATATATATATATAATGTCAAATTTTGATTTATATATATTGATGTTTCCTTACAAATAGTTCTTGATAAAAATTAAATATTATTGTGTTATAAGTCATTTAGCTTATATAATAAAAATCGGGAACAAATAGCAGTATGTTTATTATTGTTATGATTATTTCAATTTACTATAGCTAAAAGTTTTATTTGAAACTTAGTGATTTATCTCATAAAGTTTATTTTGCACCATCCTTCAATACATATTCAGCAAATACATGATATTTAATTTTACAATTTTACATGCCTACAACAATAAATAGCAGTAAGTATATTTTGTGATAGCTTGTTTAATGAGAATGATTTAGCTTATAAAAATCTATACACTCGTGGTATATATCCCTTAGATTACACCATGATAACTGGTGTTTATTCTCAGCCTTATATATATATTATCTCAACAATATTACTCAACAATTGTCTTGGGGACAACGCTTGATTATATATACAGCTTTGGGGCCATGCAACCGGGTGGTTAGCCCTTTGAGAGTAGCTCTGTGTATGTGTATGACTAGCAATATACACTTCAGATGCTCAACATCATCATGCACCCAATGTGTTAGCAATACAACATAATCTTTAGAATATGTATTTAGTGAGTGTATAAAATGGTTTATATTGATTATCCTTTTAGCTTGATTCAGCAATTATATAAATTATAGCTTACACGTTTTAGAAATTAGCAAATGATACTAATCATATTTTATTATTATTTTCCATATGATTAATATATATATACTCAGCAACTTTGAAATTATTACTATTACGGTGATATCAGTATTGCAAATTCATTAGGAGGAAAAATAGTATTTGTTCCCGCTTTGTTATATCTTTACCCTTATACTCACACCTCACTTTTAATTTTTTTTCAATTTCTTTGGAGCACCAGCAGTAGTCCTATAGTAGAATTGTCTCTCTGTTTGTTTGATCTTCCACGCTTAAAAGAGGTTGAGTCAACAATTTAGTCATCTTATCTTTTGTCATGTACTTAAGAAAATTTTAAGTATTATAGATAAGTCTATAATATTGCAAGCAATGGTGATAGTTACTAGGTGTGTACCCTTAAAACTAAATTTATAGTATGTTACAAACTTTAATATATATATATATATATATATATATATATATATATATATATATATATATATATATATATATATATGTATATGTATATTGTAGCATTTTAGCAAGCATTAGCCAACCATTAGCCACTTGCGCCTGCTCATTAGCTGGCAGAGCAGGTGACATTAGAACACCAGAATATAAGTAAAATTAAACTATATACTTCTAATATTACAAAAAAATACCACAACTCTTCAAATGAAAAAGTATCTAACCACATGTTATTTCATTGTACTTTTTCAAAAAAAAAAAAAAATCCTTTATGAAGATATCTAATAGCTAGTGAGTTTTATACCTGATTCCCAAGTGCTGGAAAAAAAAGTATAATACTGATTCTCCAACTTAGCTAACAGCGTAAAAGGCCATTTCCTACCATAATTTGTTGATACAAGGATTCCCAAATCCCAAGCTCTTCAGAAGCTTCCTACTGGAAGGCGAAATCAAGCAATGTACAAACATCAAAAGGACACAATTTAGGCATTCAGGCAAAACTCCACAATGTAAATGGAGCTTTGGAGACCAACATAGTTTCTTATTCAATATTTAGTCTAACAATTTGAGAAGAAATTAAGAACCAAAGAAAGTAGGATAGCTTACCCATCAAAACAAATTTTACCAAATCTAGCAAACAATGTTGGCTTTACTTTATCCAACCCGTAATATTGTATTTCCTTCTTCAGAATTTCAAAAGAAGATAGCAGATCCTGCTGTACATTTTCTGCTACAGTTACCCATGGATCACCAGTAAAACATTTCTCTCTCAGCTTACTATTCTTTCCTACAGCTAAAATTTTAACAAAAATTAGGCCATGTCGCTACCTGCATATGATTCAAAAAGCAAAACCAAAACATATATAATAACAATTCAAAATTGCTAGGTAACCAACCATGTGTTACATAGTTGTTCACCAAAATTAGAGGTTTTTCTCCTGATGGTCAAACAAAAGATTCCGAAGGTTCAAAGGAAGTCAGATTGAGATGAACATGGGAAAGAAACTAGCCATTATCACTCTTACCAACAACAAACCATCTAGATATGGCTCGATCGGCATATACTATTTTCCCACTCTTGTTTATCTTAGGTAAACTTAGATTTCTCTTGAAGAAAGGAACAAAGGACTCTGTAGTGGCTGATGGCCTCCCCTTTTCTAGTAAATACCACTTGTAGGGAGGAATATAGGCCTTCGAAACTAATATAAATTGTTGCGTTTGAGACCTCCTGAATGCTTACAAGAAAGGATCAAATCAAGTTTAAACCAATGAACCTTCACTTCAGCATATATATAACATGCAATGCTTCAAATTGACAATTACTGAAAAATTTATCCTCCATCTGTCTCCTAAACATTCAATTGATGCAATAGCAACACTTAAGACAGTAGTTAAACAAACAAAAAAATATGCAATTTCAATCCAGAATCCCAGAAAAAAAAAAATCCACCTCGCTGCTTTGTTTAAATTCAATTTATGCCAAACAAACAGAAAAAAAAAACCAACCATAATCACATATCATGTTGCTCATATCTACACAACAACACTTATACTGGGCAAGGTGCTAACCGCAGCAATGGGGGTAATGCACATCCACCCATGCAAATATCACCATATTTTTTATTACACAAAAGTTTAGCTAAATTGAGGAAGAGAGACAGGAAACCTGAGAAACCACAAAACCTTGCTCATCCAGGGATTGAGGCTTAAGTTTGACCACAAGCTCGACAGGAACTTCATTTTCGATACCCTTGTATTGGAAAACATGCAAAAGAATAAAATCCATGTAAGACATATATAAGGTCGTAAAAGAGATTGATGGGGAATAATAAAATTGACATCCTTGGATATTCACAGAGAAAAATTAATTGAAAGGGAGGCATGTCCAATTGTTTTTGTCCTAATTTTCAATTTATTTTTACAAAAAGAAAATGAAAAGAAAAGGAGATTTTGGGATCCGAAAAAGCTGAGGAATAAGCAAACCAAAGAATTGAAGCAGAAATGGTGGAGCCAAACCTTGTGTTAGAATGTTATGCATTCTAATCATTTTAAAAAAGAGACAAAGTACACCACTTCAAAACTCGTATTTGAACTGCCTACATTGATGTTGAACCTAAAGCCCATCGAAACACTTGATTCAGATGATCTGAAAGATTGATGGGAGCAAACACTTTAAAGGGTGGACGCTTGGGCATGCAGCAAATTGACCACCAACCAGGAGCATGCATCAATCCAGTATCATGTTAAAAGATCATTGTTGGCAGATGCCATTCATCCTCTGGATGCAAGGGGGGTGTTCTCACTTTTGGTGGTAGTATCAGAAGCTGCTAAAATTCTTGCTGGTATTGGCATGACACATATAAGAAATTCTGTTTTAATGGATAAAAGGTTTGCTAGCAGTTTAAGATTTATTAGGTCTCAGAAATATGGTCATACGATCTCTCCGAAGTTCCCAATGCCCCTCTCATATTTTGGAAATCAAGGATTCACTGCCATAGTTAGCTAACTGCTAGTTTGCTTGTTCAAATAGTGTGATCCAAATTAAAGTGTCAGCTGAGATAGCATGTGTTTCTCACAAGAACTATTTTTTTATCATTCTTATTATTTTCTAAAACTAATCAAAATGAATGAAAGAAACTAAGAAGAATTTTCAGTGGCTTTTTTGTATCGTTCTCTTAATACTAATAATGATCTAGTTTGCAGTACACTGTTGTTCATTTGTCTACACTTATTATTCCTTTTCTAAGTTCACTAACATGCACAGAAGAATTTTTGGGGAAATTTTGGTGCACATACTTGCATGTGATATGTGTTCAGTGGTTATTCATTTTCTAATATACTGCTAATCCTTCAGTAAAAAGAAATTCTATGCCAGAAATGGGAGAAGCAAAAGAAAGCCAGAAGACCTCTGATCCTGCAGGCAATGATGAGAAAAATCATGGGAAAAAACCTGATATTAAGAAAACAACTTGAGTGAGAATCAAATTGATATTCTCAACGTACATGCCACCAGGATCTGATGTGCAAGAAAGAATTCCGAGTTCACCTCAATGTCAATTGGTCTATGACGTGGAAGACAAATTATTTTTCGCCGCTGCTTCTCGTAAACAAAATCTGAATGAAGGCTTTATTGCAGATTTTCATGCACAGCAGGAAAGGGTTGCTTCGACATGCTTTCAAGATTGTCTTGCAAAGCTCCTCACTTTTGGAAAAATAAAGAGTAAGATTCTGCCACTCATTATTTGGATGAGATTCTGCACACAATACAAAAATTAATGTCATATACGCATAATTTTTCAACTGTTCAACAGAATAATATAACCTGCATCAGTAAGTTCATTCTCTATAGAAGTTTTATTGGTCTAGCATTATGTTGTCCGCACATTGTCAACGATCATTTAAAAAAAAACTGGTAATTACTACTCAAATTTCCAAATGGAGATGCGTAGGAATAATTGAGAATATGATCAAATAACAACGAAGGAATAAAATGTTGCTTGATAGGTCAAATTCTCTTGCCTTATCCTGAGCTTCCATTGGACAGTAAATCAATATCTGCAAAAGAGAAAAACTAGGTGAAGGTGGGCTGGTTTGTCCAAGCCCTCTTTGATGGTTAAGTCAGCCCAAGTCCTAGAAGAGATATGTCAGACATGAAAAACCATGTCTAAAAGGAGATGAAATTATTTGTAAATAGTTTTGTATAAAAATGGTGGTGGAGCATAAAAGAAAGAATGGAAGAAGAAGAAGAAGAAGAAGAAGGGTGGTGATGATACATAAAAAATATGCCTCTAATAGAAGCTCGACATGTGGAAACTAGATATGTTTTTTTAGCCACAACAAATCACCTTTGACCATTTGACTTCTTAATATTCAAGAATCAAGTCAAAGTTGAACATCACTAAAGGGAATCTCCTATTAAGGACACCAAGTCCTGATACCCCAAATGAAATATCTCTCTTAGGAAATGTGATGAGCCTTTCCAGATAAATCTCTCTTAGGAAACCTCTCTTAAGAAATTATTCAAACTCCTAAGACTGAGATCTCTCTCTAGATAAATCCTCTCACTGACTCAAAGGTAGTCGTCCTTCTCTTAACAACCGTCATCCATCAGTTACTATAGTTGACAGGATTATCTTCTTAAGAAATCCACTCATTACACACCTGCTACACACATTTCCCAAGAGAGACGATCTTAACCGTCTATTTCCATCAATCTCAGCCATCCATTCTCACCAACCAAACCTATAAAAAGGCTTCCTCCAGCTACTAAAAAAAGGTCCTCTCTTCCCTCTTCTTCTTTTTTACTTTTCTGTATTTATTATAACCTAATAATTACTATTCACACCACACTCACGCAAATACCATATTCATCATCTTCCTCATCTTTTTATTTAATGTTTAGGCTTTCAAGCCTCTTTTATATTGACAATAACACTAACTTAAGCATCGAAAAGGTTTTGGGTTACTAAAACCCTACCCAGAATACTGTTAAGATTTTCCTTGAAGACACTTTTCTCTCTTAGGAATTCTTCCTTCAAATTAATGGACCTCAAGCTTGTGGCCTTCAAATTCTTCAACATGCATGTTGGAGCTATAACGAAGGCAAAAGGATTTTGACCTCATTAGGTGGCATTTATATAGTGTAAGTAAGTGGAGGGTTAGTGAGAGATAGAGTGATATGATTGGTGGAAAGTACCTGATAGCACAGGGGAGGAGTAGGTGCTACAATGATTGACGAGATATGCATTTAATGCTTAATAGGAGGCGTGACTCATAGGATTCATCTAGAGAGATCTTACTCTTAGGGCTTTTAGCAATTTCCTAAAAGAGGTGCTCCATTTGGGTGTCAAGACTTGGCGTCCTTCATAGGAAATTTCTCCTAGTGATATTCAACCTTGGCTTGATTCTTGAAGGTTGAAAAGTCAACAAGTTGAAAGTAGGCTGAGGTGGCACATAAGACAAATCTACTTTTCATGTATTGGGCTTCTACTAGAGGTGTATTTTTTATGTATCATCATATGTCCCCCACTTTGAGTCTAGAATAGATGTTCTAAATGAAAGAGTGTAGTTGGTGGGTTCTTCCTTGATTTTTGTTATCAAAATATTTTTTTCTTGTATAGGATCTTGGGATCCAATTGTAGTTTTTTTTTCCTTGGAGAAGTTTCCTTATAGTAAGACTTTCAGGATTTAGGAGTGTTCCTTGTATTTGAGTGTTTTCATTGAGAGGGAAATTTTTATTTGAGCAGGATATCTGCATAGGAAATCCTTAAGGACATTATTTTTTTATGATTTGATTGATTCTCCCTAAGGAGAATTTTTGTACCACAATTCCATGGTGACATGGGATTCTCGCTTTTGGAGAATGAAATTTGAATTTGGTGGTGGGTATTGTCCCTCTATGATTCGAAGTTTGCCCCCATATAGGTCTCTAAAGCAATTAAGATTCTCTCCCTTGGGGGAGTTAATAATTTCTCAGTGTGCATTTCTAATGGAGGAAATATTGCTCCCATGGGAGAGTTAGTGATTCTTGAGTACATATTCTTTTGGAGAAAAATTTCTATCCCTTAAGGGAGGTTGAGATATCCATGTAGATGCTCTTATGAAATATTTTGCCTTCTTTGAAAGAGATTCGAATCTTCCATTGAATTTCCTATAAAGGAATTTTTAAGCCATGGGGGAGGTAGAAGTCTTTATTGAGAATTTCCTATGAGAAAATTTTTCTCCATGTTGGGAGTTTGATATCTTCAACTAAGAATTTCCAATTACAAATTTTTTACTCCCACAATATGACCAAGAATTTTCTATGGAAAAAATTTTTCTCTCTTAGGAGAGGTTGAGTTTTATGTATTTCCTATAGAGGAAATCTCTCCCTTGGGGGAGGTAAGGATGTCTAACAAAATATTTCTTGTTAAGAAAACTCCCCTAAACAAGTAGTCCTTATAGCTAATTTTCAAGAGTCAGCATGAATTAGGTGCTTCGAAAGATTCTTCTACCAAGAACTTTAACACTATAATTGCTACTTATGTGAAGGCATCTCAATCTCATTTAGTTGTTATGACTAAGGGAAAAGTAGCTCCAACAGTGATCGAGAATTCCCTTTCAAGAAGGCTCTTACAGGAAAAATTTGACAGCTCTTTCTTTCTGTGGGAGAGGAAAAGGAAAAAGGAGGGAAGCATCCAAAAAGCTTAAGTTTTTTTCTATTCTAAAGTGGAGAGCAAAATTCCATCTTGAATGGCAAGGCTATACAAAAACTTTCCCCCTCATGTCGTAGTTGAGGATCTCAATGTTTATTTTATGAAGGAGGTACTTAAGGAAAGAATTAGAAAAATGAGTTGCCATTACTAAAGCTCTTAAAGAAAATTTAAAAATCTGATGACTTTAGGAAGGTAATGGTATAACATGCTCCCCTCCAAATTGCTAATATAAGAGTGGTTTCATCTTTGTGAATGGCTTGTGGTCATTTTCTTTAGTAAGACTTTTCATGCTTTGAAGTTTGTTAGAGGAGATTCCACTACTATTCAGGATAAAGATTCGATAGAAGAAAAGGTAACCTTTAGCCAACTTTAAGGGCAATAAAACTTCAACAAATGTTTATTAACTTCTTAATTCCCCTAAAAGACCAGAAAAATCTTTGAATGTTCATGATGTGCTTGAAGTAAATTAAGTGGAGAATATTGTTATATTCCCTTCCTCAAATAATAAAGCAAATTTTGAACTTCTTTCTTTATAGGAGAGAGCTATTATAGTTCAGGATAATAGTGTTTGGAATATTTTTATTAGGATTTTTTCATTGAATGTTCTGCTTAATACTGTTTTCAAGTGGTGATGCCATTAGATGCATTTCCTTATAAGTTTTTCCTATGTGTCTATTATTTTGATGTTGACTAGCATTATCTTTCTCAATACTTTAATTAAGATCTTTTATTTTTTAAATTCTTCAAGTGTTCTTTCACTCTCATGCATTCCTTTATTCTTTTTGCTTGAATAGAGGTCCTAAATGAGGAGTCATATATTTAGAATAAATCTCCTAGGTAAATGTCTACATAAAGTTTATTAGTCTCTCATAATGAGGATTTTTAATATTTGATAAGATCCTCTTAGGGAAATTATGACTCTTAATTAATTCTTCTAGGGAAGATTTTGCAAAGGTAATCTCCTTTATAGAGTGTGGATTATTGATTCCCTTTTAGGATTCCTAAAAGAAAGTTCTCACTCATAAAGAGTATTCTAATTGATTTCCTTATAGGAATCCTAGATGAACATTCTTACTCATAGAGAATGTCATGATTAATTAATTTATTGGATTATTCCTGAGAGGAAGTTCTCACTTATGGAGATTGGTTCCCTTGTGGAATGATCCCTAGATGGACGTTCTCGCTCATAGAGAATGTGCTAATTGAGTCCCTTGTAGGGTGATTCCTGAGAGGAAGTTCTCACTTCTAGAGATTTAGTAAAGATTGGTTCATGCGCAGGTGCTCATATTAGAGTAATTGAGTTTGTCTCGCTTTTGGAGACTTTATGGATTTAGAATGCATTCTTTTAGTTCACCTTACTTTTGGAGGTGTTCCTTATAAGATAAGGAAATTGATTTGTATTGTGTTCCTTGATAGGAAGCTCTTAGAGGATTTCTTCCTCTTATATTAATTTTTAGTATAAGATTTTGGATCATGTGTCATAGCGTAATAGCTTCAAAGTTTGTGATTTCTAAAATGAGATAAGTATAAAAGCTTTATTGTTAGAGAATATCCAAGCATGATCATATATGTAAAGAGAGATATACAAGAAGAGGATGTCTTCATTTTAAGGAAAGGCTTAACAATTATGCCATATAGATAGAAAAGCTTCAATAGAGATAATCCTTTCCTTCAAAAAAGGAGTGTACCATAAATTTATAAAAACCTAGATAGATAACAAGTTTCCTTTAAAGACCATTAGGTAATAAATTCATGCTTTGACAATTTAGAAAATCTTGAATAGACCATCCTAAGTAGGAAATAATTGAAGTTTATTATCAGCTCCTTTGTACTTCAGTATGACTTCCATGCATAGTTCTATAAGCTCATAGGATGCTAGGTGGTCTCTTTTTCTAGTCATTTTTTGCCCCTTCTACTATTTCTTTTAATCCTTGTGGGACAATCTAATCAGACATTTTTGCTTGTCGATGAGCCTCAAATCCATATACAATATTTCTTTAAAGAAAAATTATAGTTTCCTAACTAATAATTTCTGGCAAGTAATACATTTCAAGGTTTTAGACTCTACCTATTTGGTCACATAATCCACTGCTAGATTTATGCCTAGATAAATTTTCTTTTTTAGGAGATAAACATTAATAAAAGAGACATGTCATTTTCTTTTATGCAATTTCCCATCTTGAATGGTGAATCTTTGCGTTCTTAGAGAGGGCTTCAGTGCTTCCTTTTGATCTTATGGAAATTCCCCTATATGGAGTTGCCAAATAGGAATTTGCACTAGACATTGCAATCTTTTTAAGAGACCCTTCTTGGAAGTTGTACGTACTAGGTGTCTAAAAGGCATATCTCAATGAGGAGATCTGTCTCATCCTAATAAAAACTAGTTCTGCATATGCCTATACTTTATTGCACTTTGGAAATTTCTTTCTTATATAGCTTGTCCTATTCGAAGTATGGATTAACATTTTTTAGTTCAAAGAGCATTATTCTCTAGTTGTATGTTTGCTTCTTGACTGCCAATATAATTTTTTATTTTTCCTCCAAAATCCAAAGGGTCTTGGTGATAACTATATAAAGCATTTCTATCCCCTTCTCCCTTTTAAAAAGAGTTTGAAGAATGGAAATGAGTTCAAACTGAGTGAATTAATGCTAGTTAGGCTTTTTCTACCTTCATTAAAGATTATATTCAAAGAAGTCTATCTGTCACCAATCTTTGACATTAAAAGAAAGATTATATTCTCACTGGAATCATTTTGTCACTTCTATACTCATTAGTGAATAATAGTTTCTTTTACAATTTTTCATTCTAATGTTTGCCATGTAGAATAAACCATGTAAAGACACTACGGATCTGAATGAAGAAAAATCTTGTGTAGATGATCATTCTTAGGGTATAACCTATGTAGGTGTCATAACAATCACTGAGTTATGGAGCCAATGGAGTTGAGCTTGAGATTTCCTCTAAAAAATAAGTTATTTTCCACTTACTTAATTTTATACATCATATGGCTTTTAAATTCCTAACTTATCTTAAACTTTAGGAATTCATCATATAGTGATCCTTCTCTAAGCTTATAGTAGATATAAAGATGCTTTTTGAATAATTGAATTCATAAAATATCCTTTTCAAGGTGGAAAAATATATTATTGGCCTCACACTATTTAGTTATCTCATTTGCATTATTATCAATAGATATTTCCCTCTCGAGATAAATCCTATTTATATCGATAATAACACAAAAGAATAATATGCATATTCTCAAATGTTACATTTTCTCAATATGAAAAGTTATGCAAAAGAATTACACTCATGCAAATAAGTGGTGCACAATATGGTTCTACAAAAATGTAACTTGAGACATCTCATAATAAGAATGTCATGCCATATGATTTAATATAAGTAAAAGAAGAAATTTATCCTTGTATCCTATATGGGATTTGACAACTTATGCAAGTTATGGCAAATAAGAATTTATTATTTTAAGATGTAACACTACATGCCTTACAGGTGATCAAGTCATTGAATACTTGAATATGATTTTTCTTATTATAGAGAAAGTCTTAGGTGTCAGGATATTGCCTTAGAGGTTAGGCAAAATCAACATAAGTAAATTCTAACCAATAGAGACCTCTCTCCTAAGTGGGAGTATGAAGCTAGGTCTTTTCCTATGTAGGGAGATAATCATGCTTCATGCAAATGGACTAACACATGTATCATCATAAAATGATTATTAAAACATATTGATTCAAGATATTTAATAAAGAAGTCTTATCTGATGAGGCTGTAATCAGCCTAAAAGACTTCTCATAATTATTTTAGATCCAAAGAGATATAATGAGGTAGAATAAGAGGAATCTTCCATTGATTTTTACCCATGTGGGATGCATAAATAGATTCCTTAGTCTTTAATGTAGAGAAAATAACAGTTCTTAATTTTCGAAATGGCATTGCTACTTGGGAGAGTTCCGACCTTCCTGCTTGGGAAATAGACAATTAGGGAAATAATTCCACCTTATAAGGGTGCATCATTAGCATTCTCTCCCTTGAAGAATTAATAGTTTCTCAGTGTGTATTTCCAATGGAGAAAATTTTTCTCTTGACTTGTCTTAGTAATGAGGAATACTTTTCTTGTGTTGATGATGGAGATTCCCTTGAAGAACAAGGTGAGTCTTACTGACTTAATTCAAAATATCATATAACTCTTCAATTCATTAATGATCTTCAAATTTAATGATTCATCATAGAATAATTCTTCTCTAAGGTTATAGTAGATAAGAAGATGCTTTTGGAAAAATACATTATTAGTCTTACTTCTTTAGATATCTTATCTTTTAAATCATTGATAGAGATTTCCTTCTTAGAAAAATCCTGACTAAAGGATATTATGCAAGATAAAATTTATGTTTTATTCAAATAAATTAAAATCATGCATTATCATTGTATAATTACTAAAGAATATTAATTGGAGAAATTATAAAACGAAAAACTTATTTGGTAGGCTGTATTTAACCTTGGAGTCTTCTTGTGGTCATTGAAAAACCATATGCATATGACCAAAGATAGTCAAAGAATACAATTATCCTTCCTATTTTCTAAGATTTTGATTCCTTAAAAGGCGTAGGTGTAGGTGTTATGTCCAGTTGAGGAACCTTTTCGGTTGATAATTTCATATTGAGGAGATTTTGCTGATAGGCATTTCCATTAAGAAGATTTTTCTCCCATGTGGGAGTTCCTGCATAGGCGGTCTCCTCTGAGTGAATGTTTGATTGGCCTCCCTTACGGAGATACTCATATAGTAGCTTCTCTTTCTCAAGTAGAGATCCAAGTACTTCTTCAAGAGAGCTTATACCAATTGGCCAATTTATGAAGAACCAAAAAGGATAATAGATAGCCAAAATAGATCAAGCATTCAACGCTTGACTTTCAGGAGATAAGAGCACTTCATCAATTATGTGACAAAGTAAAAAGAGATATTTTCTTGCTAATAATCTTTCCCTATATGCTTAAATTTCCATTTAGGATTCATTAGGTAGGATAACTGAGTAGGATTCCTAGGTAGAGGCTTCCTGATAGGAATTTTTCCTAATCGCTCATTTCAGTAAGGGAGTCCGCTTAACATCATCTACTTCAAGGTACCTAAAGGTGCAAAAGGCATCTTGTTACCGAGTGTCCTCATCCTTAATCACTACCTCAATATCTTGAGAGTCTTCCCAGTAAGGAATCTCTAGAGCCTCTATATTGAATCAAGCCACACAGTCACGTACGATTTCACTCCTTCTTAGGAATTTCCCTAACATGACTAAGATAATGGGACAAGTCCATTATAAATATATTAGGTATGGACTCCTCTTAAAATGCCTCAGAGGAGGGTGATTAGGGATATATCATATGATCATATAACCTTCTTCTACTAGCTTTTAATTTTCCACTCAAGAAATTCTTCAAATTTCTTTCCCATCTTATTAAGGTATAATGAAGAGTGAAAGATGATTTTCTCTTATAGGAATTCCTATCTGAGAATTCCTAGGTAGGATTTTTAAGTGATTCCTAGGGTGTTTTCATTTATGGAAACAAAAACACTTTCTAATCTTTCCACTCATAAAATAAGTTGTAGCCTTTTCATTTTTTATCTCCGTTTCTCTTTAGAAAGTAACCATAATTGTTGTTCTTGGTCAAAGCCTCCAAACAGCGCTTGTCATTTTCTTCCCAGATTGGTGAGTCCATCAAGGTTCTGGAGCTTGTTTATCACATTTCCTTATCAACTTGAATTAGCAATCTCCTAAGCTTTATATGAAGTGTCTCCATATAGGAATGTCCTACCTAGTCTTTTCCTTTCTCTTACCTCTAAAAAGTCTCAGCCATATAATCCACTTTTTTCATTAATTTCTCTAAGAATTCACGTGGCATATTCATTATTTATGGTTGTATAAAATCCATCTTAGAGAACCTTGTCATTTTTTTACTCCCCATCAGTTCAACCCCTTCCTCTAGAGGGCGTACTTGATTCCATCATCATAACAAACATAAATTCTTTCCAAAAATAAGAGATAATAATAGCAGTAATAACAACTACAATAATAACCCAATATTCCTTAAACAACACGCAACAAGGATATGTTCAAACTCATCGCCATCACTACATTATTTCCTTTTATTTTTAATAGAAAAAATATAAAAATGAAGAGAGAACACAAAGCCAATGATTTCTCACTTGTAAATGAAGGACATATATAATGTAAGAAATTTTAATGGAAAAGGATAACTGTAAGCACCCAATTTCAGAATAATGAAGTATGAATGCGACAGAGGACTCAAATGATGAAAATGTTATAAATAGGTCACATGAAGTTTGAAACCTCAAAAGTCTAAATGCATTTTCAAAAGAGTTTAATTAGTTTTTTTAAGGACTTAATTGTAATGTTTTGTAGGACCTAGTTGAAAAATTTAAATTCTTTCAGGGGTCTTTTTATAATTATAAGTTAAAAAATTGATCAGAATTCTGTAATTCCGATTAGAATTACTTAATTTTGATCAGAATTATATAAAACCATCAAAACTATATAATTCCAGTTGAAATTATATGTTTTCCATCTGGTTTTTTGATTTTTACACAAATAAAAAAATCTATTTCCTGAATTTTAATTGGTCAAATAATATCATAAATTTCCTTTTGGGATTTATTTAAATTTCAAGAAATTAAAAAAGTCCTTTTAAAACTAAAACTCTATCACTAAAAGAGGAAAAATTACAAGAGGATATGTCTCTTACCTAAGGTTTTTATATAAAAACCCAACTAAAATGCTCTTAAAGGGGACCTCTCTCAGCTCTCTCTTTTTGTCTCTGAACCTTTCTCTCTTGGCCTGGACTTTTTGGAGGCTTTCCCTTTTGTTTCTTATGCAGTGTTCCAAAAAAGATAAGATCTTCCTATGAATTTTTTATTTTTGAGCAAGAAGTAAGAGACTTTTGAAAATAAAACAACAAATATTGAAGATCTATTTAACAAGCAACGATGATTTTTACTAGTCTGAGGGGCAAATCAATACTGCATCCATACCATCTCCTCTCCTACTTTCTTCTATTTTTCTATTTTATTATTTGGTTCCATTAAATTTTAACATTATTTAATTTTTATTATTATTTTGTTCACTAATCTTTTTTTTTTGTTGATGATTATGGAGAGGCTTACATAATGAGTTCACTTAGAGAACAAAACCTGTGAAGATCCATGGAATGTCATAGATTGAATTTTGTAGCCAAATATAGTTTCTAGGTTTTTATTTACTATTGTTGATTTTGCATTTAGTTTTTTTGAGATTGTATTAATTGTTATTTTGTTATTATTTTCAGTAGATCATTGTAATCGCCCCAATAGTGGAAATAATGAAATTTTATATGTGTGGTTGTGTGTTAATTAATTGGGTAGTAAAATTAGGATTTTAACTAGGTAATTAATTAAAAGTAATGGCTATAGAGATAATTAGGGTTTGTTTAATTAAAATTGAATTAGATTTAATAGGATATAATTAGGGTTGCTTGTTAATTATTTTATTATTTATTGTTTATAGTCACTTTAATTAAATTAGGGTTTTTAGAATAAGTTTGATTGATTGTTTGATCTTTTATTTGATATTTTTTATTTTTTTATTTTTTTTAATTTTTGTGTTTTGGCTTTAAACCCATATTAGAATCTAACCCATTTAAATAGATTTAGGATTTAATAATTAGATTCACCTTCACTTTAATAGATTTACTAATTTAATTAGGTATGGATTTTAATTAATCAAAAAGCAATTTAAGCCTATAATTAATTAGATTTAAGGTAGAGATAACTTGGACTCATTTAGTTAATTTAGACATAAGCCCACCTAGGATAATTAACATTATTTAGACTTAACCCATTAAATTAAAGATTTTCCATAATTTGTAGATTTAATATCACTTTAGAATTAAAACATGTAGAATTAGGCCCACTAATTTAAATACTTCATAATTTGTAGATTTAGGCCCATTTTAGAATTAAAATAAATAGACTTAAGTTCATTTAATTAAAATTGAATAGGAATTGGCCCATTAGTCTTAAGGTCACTTGTAAATTAAAATATGTAAATTTAGTCCATTTAATTAAAATCAATGTAGATTATACTAACTTAGGGATTATGAACTTAAATGAATGCATTGTTTATATGTATTTTTCATTACTAGTTTGCCTAGAGTTAATTGTTTAAATAAGGATTTACATGAAATTGCATGTAAATAGAGGATAAGATAGTAATTCATAAAGTAATTTTAAATGAGCATAAGACTGAAAGAAGTTAGTAATCCATATCCAAAATCTCCTAGTTATGGAGCTAGCTTTCTTTTAGAGAATCGAGTACCACTATTTTTTAATTTATCCCAATTATTATCCTAAGTGGCAACTCCTCATCTCCACGTCATATCTTTATGACAGTAATTAGTGTGGTCTCTAGAGCCCTGACCTCAAACAATGTCGCGATTGCTAAGATATTGGGCGCACGCTAAATCCCGCCATCTACAATAACCTTTTGAGCAACAAAGATCATCCTTTCCCACAGACGGCACCATTTTGATGGGTTAAATTTCCATACCTTAGCCTAAGCTTCCATTGGATAGCAAATCAATCTTTATAATAAAGAAAAACTAAGTGAAGGTGGGCTAGTTTGCCTAAGCCCTTTTCGATTGTTAAGTCAACCCGAGTCCTAAGAGAGATACGTCAAACAGTAAAAACTATATCTAAAAGGAGATGAAATTATTTATAAATGGTTTTGTATAAAAATGGTGGTGGAGCAGAAAAGAAAGAATGGAAAAAGAAGAAAAAGAAGTTGGGGAAGAAGAAGAAAAAAGGTGATATTTATATAGTGTAAGTAAGTAAAGGGTTGGTGAGAGATGGAGTGATATGATTGGTGGAAAGTACTTGACAACACAAGGGAGTGAGTGCTACAGTGATTGACGAGATGTGCATTTAATGTTTGATAGGAGGAGTGACTCATAGGATTCATCCGGGGAGAGATCTCACTCTTAGGGCTTTGAGCAATTTCCTAAGAGAGGTGCTCCATTTGGGTGTCAAGACTTGGTGTCCTTCATAGGAAATTTCTCCTAGTGATATTCAACCTTGGCTTGATTCTTGAAGGTTGAAAAGTCAACAAGTCGAAAGTAGGCTAAGGTGGCATATAAGACGAATCTACTTTCCATATGTTAGGCTTCTACTAGAGGTGTATTTTTTATGTATCATCATTAGTCATTGCCTTTTATTATAAATCTTGCATTCATAGTCTCAGATTTTTCATAACTAGGTTTGAAAGCTTCAAGAGCAAAGATTTAGATGTTACTAATTTAAAACTATTTAACTCCTCTCTTATAGAATTTCTTAAAATGTGTCACGAAAGTGAAAACATTCAAAATTCAACATATAAATGTGTATGCTTCTGATACTAGTTGATATTTCATATCTACAACCATAAAACCCCAAAAGTAAAAAAATCACCAATTAAGGATTTTCAAACACCAATAGATCCAAAGAAGGAGAAGCAGGACTATGATGGAGTACTCTTGATCTGCATTTGATCATCTTGATTTCAAACCAATCCTACGCCTTTTCAAACTCTTCTCCTTTGACTCCTCCCCCTATCATATTAAAATTGATAAGGATTTAAATTCATAAATAGATGAGTAACCCAAGAGAAGGGAGAAAAAAGAATAACGGCAAAAAAACATAAGCCAACGTTATGAGGCAGGGAAAAAAAAGGCTGAATATGAGAGGATAAGTTACCATGACAGGTTGAAGCAGGGAAAAGAAAAACAGCAGAATGTTGAAATATTAGAAAGCCACGTGTCAAAATTGATGTAGTGCTCAGCTTTATAATATATATATATATAGACTTTTAATACTTTGATAATTGTAATAGTTTGTGATAGTGATAATATGTAATAGTTAATGATAGATAATCTAATTAATAGAATTAGCTTAGTTGTGTGATATAGTGTTGTAATTTCCTATGATGGGATGAACTTGACCAACAAAAATCACTAGTAGTTGGGGGCTCAACGCTAATACAATTATAGACATGAAAAATTAATTGAAAATACAATTCCAGATATTTATTAAAAAACAGAAATGGAAAGACAATAGACCCTTCAAAGACACTTATAATGTTCCAAAGGTAATTCCTTTTTGAAGATATTTAATAGTCATAAGGTGTAAGATTTGATTTCTACTATTGTTAATGTAAAAAGAGAGTGTTATCTCCTGTTATACAGTCTATCGATGTTAATGTCATATGATCTCATAATTTACTAAAAAAAAAAAAAGTCAACTATAGTTTAGATTTTTTTTTTTAGCATTAACTTATAATCTAGATTAGATGCTTCTTATCCTCAAATAGCTATTGGGAAAATTTTACGTCTAGGATCGAAGGAATTTCACCAATTACCTCACTCAACTCAATTCTTACTTCATAACTTATTAATTACACTTACTTCCGATAACATGTCAATTGCACTAAAGTACACATTCTACATAGCATAAAACAACTCTAATACATGCCTAGGATCTTTCATCATTTAAAGTGTTAGTGCCGGAAATTAAACCTTTCATTTCATTTTTCTTTATACCTTAAAAAAAAAAGACAATAATACATGTAGTTACTAGTGATATAAATAGTGTTGTCAATGGAACTAAAAGATAATTTTTTGAATTAAAATTACATATCAGCCCTAAATGTAGGGGACTAATCGATTGGAAAATGATGACATAAAATGAATTTTCTACTCCATTGACATACTATTCATATAGTAACTAGTAACATAAATTATTATCCAAAATAATTTTTACCATTTGATTACTCAGCTTTCGGCATCCATAACCAAAATCCTCAGTGCCAACGCCTGCAATGTTCAAATTTTACCTAGGGCATAAGATGAGATAATCATTTAAGTAAAATATATGCCAACCATCGAGAGAATTTAGCTTAACAACATCACAAAAGATTATCAGCTGCAGGCTTCCATTTCATTGCTGCATTTTCATCAAGACACTGTTTCATGAAGCTTTCTCCTGTTGTGACTGACTGTGCATATGATTTATAGTCCTCGTGCTCTTTCTCTTTTGCTTCCAATTTCACTTTTAGTTTCTCGATTTCTTCTTTAATCCCTGTGATTTCCTGCTCTTGTTTGACAAGGGTATTGTCCAAAAGTCTTTTGGCATAGACACCAAAGTAGGCACGGGTGACTTGCAGCAGATGTTTCCAAATGAACCCAACATCAAAACCACCGCACTCGACCACTTTCAGGAGCGATAACCATTCTACAAGCATATCTTCTGAGAGATCAACTATTGCAGTAGTGCACATTCTATGTATAACTCCACACAGGACTGCACAAAACAATACTTTCATGTTTGTGCTTAACATGGACTTGGCACCAATATCTCCATACTTAGCAAACAAATCTTCATAAATGGAGATTAGCATCCAAGGAAACTGAAAATAAATTTGCATATAATAGAAATATGGCCGTGCCAAAATCTCGTCCAGTAACTCCCATTTAGCCAAGAACTTTAATGTCTCTCCAGTAATAAGTCCATATTTGTCTGCATGACTTCTTCCTCTAACAAAACGCATCAACCTATCACAAGCCATATAGTTGATCTTATTCATAAAATGTGTAAAATCCTCTTTTGAACTTGGGGTAGCTCCTGAATTGATAGAGCGGTGATCTTCTTCTGGCTCACCTTTGTTAAAAATCAATCTGGCTCCTTCCACTTCCCTTTTGACAGCTGCTCTAAGATTTCGAAGCTCAATTCCTTCGGGTTCATCGACATAAAATGATAGGGGTTTAATGGATGTATCAAACTCATTTTCTAGTTCTTTTTCTCTTGTATCATAACCAAGCTCGATGTCTTGCAGCACAAAACCGCTCACCTTACCTGGAACCAGTCCAATCACTGACGTCAATTTCACATTGCCGCGATTACCCCTCAGTGTTGCTATAACCTGACAATCAAACGATAATTGATTTAAGATTTAGTTTGGTTTCATAAGCTAGTGAATAAGAGGATACCTCAGAGATAACACACTCTACTTCAGAGACAAATGGGCAACCTTCTGAACAGTAGTAAACAGGCTTTCGTGGATCCCTCGGCGACTCGCAAACATCACAATAGAACTCATCATCAACATCTTCTTCTTCGATATAGAAATTCAAAAGGGTGATCGGATCTACATGGCTTTTATGTTTGATTGTAAAGGGTAACGGACCGCACATAAGGTGGAGATTGTAATCACAAGGCACACATCGGAATGCAGGTGAATTTGTGAAAGATGAGTTACAGGCACTGCAGTTAAGTTCACCATGAATTTTCTCTACAAAATTTAGAAAATGGCTATGACCTCGAAACTTTACAGTTGGGGGTTGAGAAGCACACTCAATATGCAGTTGAGTTGCTCTGCTGAAGGGAATAGAAAAGGCAAAGCCAGAACATTCCTTGAGACACAAATTGCATCTTCTCTTTTCGGTGTTAGAGGAAGATAGGTTCATCAAGCAGAGAGGGCTCTGCAAATGAAATCGGCTTTGTATCTTTTGTGGGAATTCAAAACAGTACTTGTGCAAGAAAAATCTGCAACTGTCGCAGCCATAGGTTGGACCTGAGGAGAATTTCTTTTTGCACGCCCCGCAGCTAACTTCATCAGAAACTACGTTCTCATAGAACGTTAATGCATGTTCATGCCAGTTAGCTCGAATACTCCTGTAATTGTCTGTTTTGATTGAGGGAAGTAGCGCACATTTCACGTCTAAATTGTAATCACAAGGGCCACAGCGAAAAGTTAAGTGTGAACAAGAATCATAGCAAGAGTAGCACTTTTTTTCTGTGCCTATAGGTGTCTGTAAAATGAGAAGACAAGGATGAAACAAGTGATGAATATTGCGAGGTAAAATGTCCATGCAAGATTTATGAATGTAAAAATTGCACTGGCTGCACTCATAGATAGCACCCGAGGAGTGCCCTTCACAAACTTGACATTGAGCTTTACTATTGTTTTCCTTGTTTTCAAAAATTGTTAAAGGATGCCAGTGACAGAAATGTTGAATCTGCTTAGTTTCATCAACTATGGTGGGAACTGTGATGGCACAATTAACATGTAAACTAAAATCGCAGTGTTCACAGCGGTAGATGAATCCTGAGAATGAGAGAGATTTATGACAAGCACTACAAGAGTAAAATTTTTTAGTGTAACGGTGCGGAAAGGCTTCTTTGGCGGAACTGTATGAAGAGGAAAGGCTGAGAAAGAGAGAGCATGGGTGAAAGAAAAGTTGGATTTCTTGAGAAAGGTTAGCACAAGATTTATGGAGAAAAATTTTACAATCTAAACAACCGTAGGTCTCACCTGATGATGATGATGATGATGACAAAGGGTGCTTGCATCCGAAGCACTTATCTTCGTCTATAATGTCCAAGATCTTCAAAGGATGTTCATGGAGGAAATGTTTTATCTCTGTCTCTTCGTTATTGATTCCCATCATTCAAGAACATGGGTTCTTCTCCCTGGATCTGGCAATTTAAACTGAGATTGAGATATGGGGAGGATGGGATTAGTGAGATTAATAGTAGTAAGTGAGTTATATCTTCTACAGTTGATAATGGCAGTCTCTATTCTTTATTTTATGCTCTGTGCTTCTTTATTCTATTCAAAGAGTAAAGCAATTGAGATGGCTTTTGCAAGGTGGGTGCCCCTTCTTGCCTCCATTTCAGTGGCCCTACCTCAATATTGTTCTCTGACCATTTTCAAACAAAAGCTAGCTAGCTAGCATGAAATTAAGTTTTAGAATAAAGCTTATAAATGCTGTGTTTACATGTGTAATGTCAGCTGCAATGATCAGCATCTAGATCGATTTTTCTGATGATTAATGCACTTATCTTCAAATTGTGGCAAATTTTCAGATCAGACTAGTAACTCAAAGCACCAGACTTATTCAAACTTAATTTGGATCAGCTACTGGGACATATTTTCAACACATACTCGTAAAACTCAGTCCATAATGATGCTCGAACCCTTCTCGGAGGGAGAAGTCCCAAAATTAAAACTTTAAATTATATGAAAACTTCAAATCCAAATTAGACACTAGTTAAACTAACACTTCAAGTTAGCCAAATAAGACCCTGAAGATCGATCTAGATGCTGTCATCTGGGTGAAGTTCTAGTTCCCCTTCAACCATGTCAAGAAGCTTCAAGTCCCTAGGATCAGGTGTCATGTCCTATGATGCGAAGAACGTTGAATTCAAATCCTTACAAAAAGTCACACCAGCTACGCCAGGCATTTCAAACATAGCATATAATACAAACTCGTATTTGATTTGATAGCCAATTATCTGATTCTAATAGCACATACATATGATATTAGTAGGCATAGGATACTAAGATCGAAAGCAACGAACTGTGGAAACTGTCTTTGCAGAAGTTGATGCGGACTGCAGAGGGCCAGATCCTCTGCAAAATTACCCTCAATCGTATGGGGGCTAAACTTTATTACAATTTATAGATCCTTCTTCACTATGTATGTGTATATAAATGTGGACAAATTATATCATGGACCCTTATTTATATTGCAATATGGAATAAGGGTTTATCACACGTGTTAACCTGTTTTTCTCTCTTCTTTTTTTTTGGCACTTTCATCTTCATCTTCTTTTTCTTTTTCTCTGTGCTCTTATCTTCTTCTTCTTTTTGCGCTTTCTTCTTCTTCTTCTTTTTCTGGGCATCTTCTTCTTCTTCTTTCCTCACCAGCTGCAATCTTTTGAAAACGAGTGATTCAAGATACCTCAATATGAGGCATACTAATGTGGGTGTCGAAGAGCAAGCAATTCGGTTTATGGTAAATTATGAAAATTTGTGGTAGTGGTTTTTTTTGTAATTTTAAGCAATTTTGGAGTTTCTGATTTTGGCAAGACAGGAGCCCAATTTGATTGGAATTAGCTCAATGATCACAAGTCACTAGCTTTGCTTGTGAGCTTCATTGTTTTCTGGGCAAATTCAATCGTTTACGCCTCCAAATAGGCAATTTTCTAATTTAGTTGTTCTAGGACTTTTATTTCCTATTTTGTTTGAGATTCTTTTTTAGGGTTTTTCTATATAAGCTTTTATTTTGGGACTTTAGCAGTCATTATGAATAATATAATTTGAATTTCTTTCAATTTTTCAAAATTCTTTGAATTTTGATATCTATTTCCTGAGTTTGCGAATTACAGGTTATAAACGATTAGTCTTTGGTAGTCGTGTACGATTTAATGAACACTAATTCTTGTTTTATCACTCTTCCGATTTGTCACACACCCACAAAATATATATTTCATTTTGTTAAGCTGTTACAAAGGATAAATATGAAGAGTAAAATACAATATAAAACTCTGTTGTACATATCTATATTCTATTACCCTCCTTAAAGTTGGGCATGGGTAGTTGTAGACAGTGAAGTTTAGCGCACACCCAAGATTTTTGCAACCGCGACATTGTTTGGGCTCAAGGCCCTAGGGAATACACACTCTATCACAAAGACATAGCATGGAGATGAGAAGTTGCCACTTAAAGTAATAACTAGGGCAAATCGAAAGGTGGTACTCGATTCTCTAAAAAAAAGCTAGCACTATAACTAGGAGATTCTGGAAGCGAAATACTAACTTTTTTCAGTCTTGTGTTCACTTAGATTTACTTTATGAATTACAATCTTATTCTCTAATTACATGCAATTTTATTTAAACCAAAATTAAACATCCATCTAACCCAAAAAAGGCAACAAGTCATAAAATTACATTCAAAAAATGCATACAAAAGGCAGCGTCCCTAAGTCTAAACTAAGTTAATTTTTTTATTAATTAAAATTAGCCAATTCTACATATTTATTTACAAGTGAATTGGACTAGAGATGGACCTACATTAATGAGTCTAAATCTACTTGTTTTAATTCTAAAAAGTGGGCCTAAATTTATTAATTTTAAGAAACAAAATAGAAATTAATTAGTGGGCTTAATTATACTTAATTTTAAATTAAGTGATGTGATCCTAAATCTATTTATTTTAAAATAAATGAAATTAATGGGCTAAGCCAAGTCTAAATTAATTTTAGTTAACCTAAAAATAGGCCTAAGTCTAAATTAATCCAATTGGGCCTAAATTGATTTTAAAATTAATTAAACCAAAAAATCCAATTAAAAACCTATTATTAAATGAGCTAAAACCTAACGTGGGCTTGGGGCTCAAAGAGAATAAAACATGCAAACAAGCCTAAACAACAAATTAAAGCAAATAATGAATCAAAAACATACGTTCAGTGATTTCTAACCTAATTTTAATTGCATATAACCTAAATTAATCTAAAGCCACTATTGATTTTAATTGAATTTTAACAAATTAAGCCTAGATTACTAATCAATTTTTAGTGCAGAGAATATAAAATTCTACTATTTTCCACTGTTGGGGCTATTACAAATTACTATGCAGAAATTAAAATCAAATTAATTACAACCCAAAACAAAAGCAAATTAAAAGAACGCAGAAATCATAAATCTTAAATTCTATTGGGGTTTTACAGATCTTAATCCATAGTATTCCATGGATTCTTCCAATGGTCACTGCCTAAAATCACATATCTCTAACCTTACCTTCAAAGTACCACAGAACATCAATCAAAACACAAAAAAAACACAAAAAAATTTAATTACTAACTACTCAATTAAGAAATAAAACAATACAAAAATCAAATCAAGAATTAACAAGAAAGAGTATAAGATGTTGTGCAAATGCTATTTGAATGCCTCATATTTAGATTGTCACCATTTTAAGATTGACTCTGTTGTTTTTTTCTTTTTTGATCTTCTGGAATTTTAAAAGAAAAGAACGTATTTTTTTCAGTAGCTAATTAGAGTTTTTTCTCTCTGATTTTTTACAGATTCTGCCTCCTTTCTCTCTGGCTAGTTCACTTTATCCCGTAAGCTAGCTAGCTCCCTTTTTCACAGCCTCCCCTTCTAGCTTTTAAAGTCAGACCCAGCAACCTCCAACCTTTTGATCACACATGGAAGTTGCACTTTTCAATTTTTGAAATCAAAATCAAGAGATAGAGTTTTGAAAAAATCAAGACTCGATACGTAAGGACACGTAGTGTCCTAGGCCAATGAAAATTATAAAAAAGAAAAAATCAGTTTAAGAAATCACCTGGATCACCTTCGGAGGGACTACCATTTCCTTTGACATTAGTTATTGCAGTCTCCCCAAGCACCCGTGAAGTCAGAATGTGTGAGACTTGATTGGATTTGTCACGGCATGGAAGAACCAAAAGAATGTTGTTCTTTTGTCATTGGTCAAGGGATTCAGACATCTTCCCACCACCACACCTTGCCAGATTGCTCATAAGGCAAGGTGCTTCCTCCTGATATTGCTTGACACAACCCTCTTCTATGAGACTGGTCATGAAGTCAATATTGCACTGCTCGACCCCCTTCATGATTTAGACCGAGTTTTCACCCTCTATTGGGGATCTACAGCACAAGCTTATTTGTATTATAGATTAGACACTGTCTGTAGAGGTGTTGTCACTATGTGTGGCTTCTGGTATGTCCTACATATGCATTTGTCCCCTTTTTGTTTCTCTTCTTCTTTTTTCCTTTTTTTCTTTTTATTAACTTATTCTCTCTTTCAGATATGGAGCATAAAGATTGGGTTGATTCGTGGCTTCGAGGCTATCAGCTCTGATAGGAGTCTCCCCCTAATGCAAAGATGGGGCTCTTCTTGTCTAACGAGTGTCAAGAATACTCTACAAACTTACTACGATCAGCTTAACACCATCGAGTGGGACCTGGTAAGAAAAAAAAATCATTAGTACTTCATGACTTAATACAAGTTAAACTTAATTAATTCTAATTTTACAGATATATTCTGATTGGCTGGAGGGAGCTAATAATGTCCAACGATATAATTTAATGGATGTCGTAATACGACCTGAGGAGATGAGGGTTATGCTCCCTAGTTATGGCTGTCAGATGTGGTATTTAGGAGAGCGGGTATATCGGTGGCGCTCTAAACCTTCCTAATGTCATATTCCTATTGTTATCCCTACCTCGATCATTTATAATTCCCGACTGATAGGTTCAGAGTTGAGGGAGGAGTTATAGGGTTATGACGCCATGACTTTTCTGGAGCAGTCTCGTCATTACCGGCAGTTTGTCCATGAGAACCTTTTGGAGCAGGTTCCTATTGATCAGACTGAGGCAAAATCTGATCATTTATTTTCTGGAACTCTCCAATCACTTATTCTTTTCTCATAATTTTCTTTTCACAAATTGAGGAGGTTCGCTTCCCTGTTGATGAAGTGATGGAGGAGGCGACTGGGCTGATCAGGGGTTTGAGCCTACGCAAGAGAGTGAGGCTGCTCTTGAGCCTGAGATTATACCTAAGGTCCCTGGGCCCAGTCCTGGTCATGCACAGTGCACTCAGCATATTGGGACAAGTCATGAGGGAGCTTTTACTGATGCTATTTTCGGTGATATCTCTCTTTCTAATAAATCCATGCTCTTTTAGGCTCCTACTGTTCAGGCTCTAGTTGAGCAACAGATACATTTCGGTGATGTTTAACTCCCCATCTTTTCTCCAGCAGATACTTCTCATATGATTTTGTCTGACTTATTTCTTGTATTACCTGTACACTTGGTATTGATGTTAATATAACTTTACAAAATAGGTCCCCCGGACATAGGCAGAGTATTTGCATGGACTCGCCTCATCTCAGAGGTTATTTACCATGCAAGTCATAGATAGTTGACGGGTAAACATATACACACTTATTATGCAAATTTATGCATGGTGTGCATATGATATAATTCTTCCTATATGTGTAGAGTTATTCACGAGATCTGGAGCGGGAGATTAAGATGCTTCACTAACGGTTTGCTAACTCAAGCCTTGACCCCTGCAGTGCTGGTACTTCATCTGCTAGACCTCTAGATACCCATTATTATGATGACCCTAGTAGAAGATAGAGCCCATGGCTTGATTCTAGAGCTTGGGATGACTGGTTCCAAGCTATTTTCTTTTTTGTAGTTAAGACAAGCTATCTTTTGTATTACTCTATTTCAAACTTCCCTTTCTTAAAATTAAACTTGGATGAACATATGATCCTAAATGAGTTTATTGATTTTTTTTTACATTAACTTTTTCCTAAGCTGCCCTTTTGGGTTTTCAAGTTAGTAGGTTTACCCTAACTTTTGCCTAAGCCACCCTTTTTGGGTTTTCAATTTAGCGAGCTTCTCATTTATTTTTTTCTTTTCAAATCTAGTTGCAAGAGAAATTAAGCTTGCTTACTGCCCCTGCCAATCCTTTATCTTATTAGCCTCATCAATTATAGTCTCAACCCTTGAAGATGAAGGACAAATACACTATAGACCACTGGATTGATTGGATGAGGGGCATTACTGATATTGAGATTACATGGGTTTACCCTTGGTAGAGGCAGAAGTTTATGACTCTTGATTTATATGATCACTGCATTCCCATCCCAGGCTTATGCTTTTTGACCTTCATTTCCCCTTTATGTCTCTATCGCCAGTATGGTCGCCCGCAACTCATTGTTACTGTACTACCTAATTTCAAAGGCTTCCCTCTCCGATAAGACTTTCTAGATACGATCAGGGACTTATGGCCTCGCAATCCTTGAATGCTAATAGAGCTACTGATGATAACTACAAGAATTGGGTCGTGATACAAGCTATAGAGCCATCCGGATTTTCCAGATACAAGAGGACCCTCTCAGAAGAAGAAACATAGGCGCCACTAGAACAAAATGGTCTTATAAAGCTAGTCTTAATCTTTTATGTTCTATTTTCCTTTCTAGTGCTTATGTATTATAAATAAGATAGAACATCAATGTCATAACAAAATTTCAATTTCAATAAGATTTACTAATGAGGGAAAAAATGAATACCTTTGATACATCACATGACATAACTTATGTTATCAACTAGTCCTTTTGGATTTTCTAACTGAATATTTTTCGCTCATATTTTATTTCCCTAATTTTTGTCTGACCAGCCCTTTATAGGTTTTCTAATTAGTGGGACCTCTTTTTATTTTATTTATTCCCTAATTTTTACCTATCAACCCTTTGCGAGTTTTCTAAACAGTGGGAATGTCCTAATTTTTAGTTGACTAGCCTTTTTAGGTTTTCTAGTCAATAAAATTTTATTTTCTTTATACTACTTCTATTTATTTTTGTAGATAGCATTTCTTGAGGCGATTTGGGTTAACAAGCTCCATGAACTCATTCCCTTCAAGATCAGATATCTTGGCAGCTTCCTTTGGCAAAACTAACTTGACTAAGTATTGTCCTTCCCAATTTGGTATGAACTTTCCTCTTAGATCAAACACCACTGCTTTGGATTATTTTAGTATCATATCCCTAACTTTTGTCTTCCCCAGCTTTACCTTTTTGTTAAATGCCCTTGCTATCCTCTTCTGGTATATCTGGGTATAAAACAAAGCATTCATCCTTATCTCATCTAGAGACACCAGATAATTATATCTTTTTTATGCTCATTCACTCTCAGGTGTTTTGGTCTCCATAACTACTCTTAGAGACTTGATCTCAGTTTCTATTGGCAAAATTGCTTCACAGTTGTACACCAGGGAGAACGGAGCTTGGCCTGTGGTAGTTCTAGATGTAGTTCTATATCCCCATAAGGCAAAGGGAAGAAACTCAGACTAATCCTTGTAAGTTTTGACCATCTTAGAGAGGATTTTCTTAATATTTGTATTCATTGCTTCCACTACTCCATTAGCCTGAGGTCGATATGGTGAAGACTTATGATGCTTTATCCCATACTTCTATAATAACTCTGTCGTTTCTGCTTGAAACTGAACCCCATTGTCTGTCACTACATAATGTAGAACCCCATATCTGTAAGTGAGATTCTTCTCAATAAATTGGGTCATTTGTTTTTCCATTAAAGCATTAAGAGACTCAGCCTCTACCCATCTAGAGAAGTAATCAATTACCACAACTATATACCTGTGCCCATTCGATGTTATTGGCCTTTTTTCTCCTATGATATCAATCCCTCATGCCTCAAAAGGCCAAGGAGATGATAAACTATTCAGCACCATTGGAGGAAGGTGGTTGAGGTTCCCATAGATATGACACTGATGGCATTATCTCATAATTCTAATACAATCATTTTCCATACTCATCTAGTAGTACCCCTGTTTGATTATCTTCTTTACTAGGATTATCCCATTCATATAAGAACCACAAGCTCCAGCATGAACCTCTTTCATCACCTCTTCCGCTTCATCTTTCTTGAGTACCAAGACTATGTATGCTAGCCATTGGGGATAATCTACTACCTCTAAAAAGTTGGCCTAAATTTATTTAGTAATTTCTTATCTTATCTTTTCAGTCCATTCTGGCCTTAGCCTGTGCAATTTCTATTTAAGTGGTTTTATTTCTGAATGAGTTGGAATGTGATGCTTTGTAATGTCCCTGTCTAAACCTAACATGTCTTCATAGGTCCAAGCAAATACTACCTTTCTTTTTGCTAGTATTTTCTCAAAATTTTCCCTCTCTTCAGGAGTTACATCATGTGATATAGAAATGTTCTTTGGATTATCATTTATGCCCATGTTAAATGAATTAAATTAAATTAAATTGAATTAATTTCAAACATGTATGAACGATCAAAATTATAATGCATAAAACTATCAGGATGCACATCACACAAGTAAACAAAACTAGCGGTCATATTATTGACCAAAGGAAAAACACAGCTTTCATCCTCATAGAGACCAGATATTATTATATCAGTTTCTTCATAAAAAACATTAGTAAAGCTATCATTAATAAGAGTAGCTAAATCCTAGGGTGGCTCCTCTTAGGTGGCAGACACAATAGCTCTTCGACAGCAGCATCCCCCATTCTTCTAGCTACTTGCTTCATCATTTCTTTTTTGTTACTCTCAACTAAGTTTTCCATAATCTAGTCCTTGAAAATCTCAAACCTAGGAACATTTTTGCCAGTGACATTAACGAACTCCTTAGCAACCAGATAGTACTTGCCCTCTCATGGCTTAATGAAATTCTCACTTAATGGCACAACTCTCCCCAGGGGCTTATTTCTCTTGGCCTTCTCCTTCTTTCTTGCCCTTCTATTGGTAGATCTTGTCTCAGCACACCCAAATCCTTTAGTGTTGTTTTGACTCTTGAATTATGGTAGCTTAGGACTCCTTTGCTCATTCTTACCTAGCCCTCATCCAGGTTGGTAATTCATGCTCTCCATTATTTTTATAACCCTTGGGTCCATCTTAGTCCTGTCAAATATCCCAATAATTCAAAAACTGGGAAGAACACATACTTGTTTTTGTTTTTTCAATATGATGGCCACAACTGCATTAGTTCTTGCTTCGATTGTCACTACATCTCCTTCATAAGGAAATTTTATTTTCTAGTGCACAGTCAAGAGTACCCTCCCAAAGCATGGAGCCATGGCCTTCCCAATAAAAGGCATAAGTAATTGGTATATCCAACACAGTAAACTCAATGGTTGATTCCATAGGTCCTATTTTAACCAAAGCTTGGAATGTCCTCTCCATATTCCTAATGCTATCATCATAGGCTCTAGTTATAAGGTTTGAATCTGTCAAGTCTTCAGCTTTCAAACCTAAGTTAGGTAAGATCTTCAACGGGCATACATTAATGGTAGAACCATCATTAACCATTGTAAAGTTGGTTCTTTTCCCTTTTACTTCAGCTAGGATAAACAGTGTCTTGTTATGATTTCTTCCTTCCAAAGGCAGGTCATCATCTGAGAAGGTTATCAGCCCGTGTTTCTTTTTTGTAACCTTTGCTACCATAGCATCGAGTGTGGCTGTTGTTTTAATGTTCATTTCGATAGAGCTTTCACCAGAGCTCTTCTGTGTCTACTTAAGTGCATCAGTAGGTCCCAGATACTGACATTTGCCTTAGCCTTCTTCAGTTATTCCAAAATTAGGTCTTCCTTTTCTCCTTCTTCTTTTTTTTTGCATCTTCTATCTCTACTCTTTTTGCAACTCTCTTAATTTGTTACCTTATAATTCCTCCCACTTCTAGTGACATGATTCACTTTGGGGTCATCGCTCCACACATCTAGACCAACAGGACTCTCTTTATCAGAGTCATACCATATATTTACAACTCCGATGATTTTATCTCTCTTTCCTTCCTTTCATACTTATACTGTGCACGTTTCCTTTCCCTTTATGCTAAGCTTTCCCATATGTGCTCTTAATAATTCCTCAATCCCCAGTTCAAGAGTTAGAGAATCCTTATTGTCTTCTTTCACTAGCCCATCACCAAATTCATCACCCCATCCTGAGGGCACAATCCCATCAAGAGGTATATCACTGGAAGTAGGCTTTGAATAGAACACCCTATAATCAAATTTGCCTAAGGACTCCTAACAAATCCTCAACTCTTAGATGTTATGGGTTTTTGGATTCTTTCTCGTCATTAAACTCATCACCCCATCCCGAGGGCACAATTAATTCAACTAGGATATCTGCAGAGGGCAGTTTGGAATAAAACACCTTATAGTCAAATTTCCCTGAGGGCTACCTTAGCAAATCCTCAACTCCTCTAAAGGCATCAGGAGATTCTCCTTAGCTATAGAGTTTAGGTTTTTAAAGGAGTTTATTACTTCTTTTTTGCTCACTCCTGAGTTAATCATCATGGTGGCCAGTGGTGGGACATTTTGATAGTCAAGGAAAGGATTGTTTCTAGTGTTTGAGTTGGAGTTGGATTTTTTAGGGTTTGTGATTTTTTAAAAGTTTATTAGGTTTTGCATCTCATGTTTAAAGCTAATATAGGTGTCTGTGGAGTGGCCAACTACTTGGTGAAACTTGTAGTAGCTATTGGGGTTATAGCCTGGGACATTCAGTTTAGGTGGTTTAGAGAAGGTTAAGGGTCAAAGTAAACCTTTTTGGATCAATCGTTCTTGGACTTTGAAGAGTGGTTGGTTGAAGTTGGAGAATCTCCGGGGTTGCTGAACTGTGCGCATCTCCACAGCTCGGCTAGTACTTCCCTGTTATGTGCCCCCGGTTGGGTAATTTCAGGTTCCAGTCCTTCTTGAGCTTCCTTTCTTATAATTCTCAATCTCTTCTGCTTGCAAACCATCATCATACAATTCTATAAAGTTTTGGGGTTCATCATCTGCAACTTCTCGACTATATTAGGTGACACATTCTGAACTATCATCCTAACCTGGTCCTTCTTGGCCAACTTATTCTTCATCAGCCCTACTTTATTCATGAATCTAGTAAGGAATTCAAAGTAAGAGGTTTTTGCTTTGTTAGTTCTAGATCTCTGATGGACACTTCCAACCGAGTGTTATAATCATATTATCTTAAAAAGGCAGTACATAGTTCTTTCCAGTTAGCTCTCACAGATTTTTTTAACCCATAATACCAGTTTACAACCATTCCCTCTAAGGATACACAAATAACTTAGTAATCACTACTAATGGTGCTTTAGTAGTGCTCATGGTGGTTGTGTACTGGCTGAGATGAATCCTCGAATCTCCTCTCCCATCAAATTTCTGCAGCTGTGGCATCTTGAACTTGTCAGGCAACCTATCATCTTCCATCTGCAATAAGTCATCGAAGTCAAATGAATACCCCATGCCTTGTCCCCTTATTAGTTTGTCCATCTTAGACATCTTTTGGGTCAGTGCTTGCATCTGCTTGGACTCGTGGTTATGTACTAGTTCAAAGGATTCTTTCTTCGCCTTCTCTACCATGTAATTCTCGACATCCTCCAGCTTCACATTGATAGCAAGTAGGTTTCTAGCAGCAGGTTGCCCCCCAACAATGTTGGTAGCAAGTGGTGCATCCACAGTAGGTGTGACAGTAGCAGTAGTAGGTGGTTGTTTAATTGCAGGTGGTGGTATGATAGCAGCAGGTTACATTAGTCTAGATAGTGCTTATCTTAGCTCATCTTGCATCATAGCCCTCATGTCATCCTTCAGAGCTCCCTTGATGTCTTCTAAAGTCCAATTCCCTTGTTGTTGTTCCATTTGTTCATATTCAAGTAAAGTTGGTTCAGCTTTTAAGTAAAGTGGGTTGATAGGGCTTCTTTCCAGTCTATCCAGTCTATTCAGAATTTCCTTTGCTAAGGCTTTAGGACTCTAACTCGTTCTTTTTAATCTACCACCTTATCATCCCCAAATATGAGAAGACCATGACGGCTACAAAACAAGGTGTTAGTATGATAAATGAGACGCATGTATGTGTGATGCACGTGCTATACAATAAGTAGTAAGTAGCAAGTGTCAATTAAGTGTACAACATACATTCTTCCAACCTTATTCCTCCCACACATGTGTTCAATGGTGAGCCTCTTGTCCTAGGATTTTTTGTCTTAGTCTTAATATCAACAAGGAATATCAGGGATCGACACACATATTGGATCTCTCTTAAAGCAGTAAAGCATAGAAATAACATTTCTAGGTATAAAGGTCTAGCCTAATCTTCATTACCCTAAGGGGCTTTAAAAGTATGGGCCTGGGCTTTTATAGATAGAAATGCCTCATGGTAATAAGCATAGAAATAGCATTTCTAAGTATAAAGGTCAAGCCCAATCTTTATTGGCCTAAATGGGCTTCAAAAGTATAGGCCCGAGCTTTTATAGATAGAAATACCTTATGGAAAAAATCATACAAGAAATTTATGGTAGATCCTAGGCGAAGTAACTAAGCCATTATATGTGGTTAGGGTCTGGTAAAAAGTTAAGGTTCCCTTAGCAAGATGCCCTCCTTTAAAACTTAAGTTACAGGCGAAGGTCAGAGGGGCCTAGTATCCTTTACCATCTCAAAAGAAGACTACCCCCCTTTAAGACTTGAGTCACAGACTCTGGTCAGATGAGAGTTAAGGCTAAGAGTGATCGTTAGCCAATCTACAACTTTATAAAGCTAGTGGAATCATGGAATCATAAACTAAATCAGGTAATAGGGACATGCAGAATGAGTGCAAAGAATTAAATAATAATCGATAAAATAATTCTAAAGAACACAAGTAGAATCAGTATCTCTTATCCCTAGTAGAGTTGTCATTGTAGACGACGGGGTTTATCGTGTGCCCAAGATTTTAGCAACCATGACACTGTTTGGGCTCAAGGCCCTAAGGAACACACTACTATGTCACAAAGACATAGCATGGAGATGAGGAGTCACCACCTAGAGTAATAATTGGGACAAATCGAAAGGTGGTACTCGATTCTCTAAAAGAAAGCTAGCACCACAACCAGGAGATTCTGGGAGCATAATGCTAACTTCTTTCAATCTTATGTTCATTTAGATTTACTTTATGAATTACTATCTTATTCTCTAATTACATGCAATTTTATTTAAACCCGAATTAAACATTCATCTAACCCAAAAAAGGCAACAAGTCATAAAATTACATGTAAAAAGTGCATATAAAAGGCAACGTGCCTAAGTCTAAACTAGGTTAATTTTATTAATTAAAATTAGCTAATTCTAGATATTTATTTACAAGTGAATTGGACTAGAGATGGACCTAAATTAATGAGTCTAAATCTACTTGTTTTAATTCTAAAAAGCGGGCCTAAATCTATTACTTTTAAGAACCAAAATAGAAATTAATTAGTGGGCTTAATTCTACTTAATTTTAAATTAAGTAATGTGATCCTAAATCTATTTATTTTAAAAGAAATGAAATTAATGGGTTGAGCTAAGTCTAAATTAATTTTAGTTAACTTAAAAATGGGCCTAAGTCTAAATTAATCTAATTGGGCCTAAATTGATTTTAAAATTAATTAAACCAAAAAATCCAATTAAAAACCTATTTATTAAATGCATCAGAACCTAACATGGGAATAGGGCGCAAAGAGAATAAAACATGCAAACAAGCTCAAACAACAAATTAAAGCAAATAATGAATAAAAAACATACATTGAGTTATTTCTAACCTAATTTTAATTGCGTAAAACCTAAATTAATCTAAAGCCACCATAGATTTTAATTGAATTTTATCAAATTGAGCTTAGATTACTAATCATTTTTAGCGTATAGAATATAAAATTCTACTGTTTCCCACTATTGGGACTATTACAAACTACTTACAGAAATTAAAATCAAATTAATTACAACCCAAAACAAAAGCAAATTAAAAGAACAAAGAAATCATAAATCTTAAATCCTATAGGGGTTTTATAGATCTTAATTCCTGGCATTCCATGGATTCTTCCAATGGTCACTGCCCAAAATCACATATCTCCAACCTAACCTCCAGAGTACCACAAAACATCAATCAAAACAAAAAACACAAAAAAAATTCATTAGTAACTACTCAATTAAGAAATAAAACAATAAAAAAATCAAATCAAGAATAAAAAAAGAAAGAGTAGAAGATGTTGTACAAATGTTGTTTGAATGCCCCTCAAATTTGGATTGTCATCGTTTTAAGATTGACTCTATTTTTTTTTTTTCTTTCTTGATCTTCTAGACTTTTAAAAGAAAAGAAAGTATTTTTTTCAGTAGCTAATTCGGATTTTTTTCTCTCTAATTTTTTACAGACTCTATCACCTTTCTCTCTAGCTAGTTCACTCTATCCCACAAGTTAGCTAGCTCCCTTTTTCACAGCCTCCCCTTCTGGCTTTTAAAGCTAGACCCAGCGACCTCTAACCCTATGATCAAGCAGGGAAGTTGCGCTTTTCAATTTCTAAAATCAAAATCAAGAGATAAAGTTTTGAAAAAATCAAAGACTCAGTACGTAGGGACACATGGTGTCCTAGGCCAATGAAAAATTAGAAAAAAAGACAAAAATCAGCGTAAAAAATCACTTTTTAGTGACAATAGACATTCCAAAATGTTGATTTTCAACCCGTAATGCCAATTGGTATTGCCTAATGCTGACTGACATTATGTAATGTCGGTCGGCATGACATAATGCCAATTGGCATTACACAATGCCAGTCGGCATTAAATGTCGATCGACTAATTTTCAATTTTTAAAATTAAATTACAAAAAAGGTCCTTGAAAGTTTCTAATTTCTAAAATCAAATCCCCAAAAAATTAATTTTGCAATTTAATCCATAAAATGTAGCAATTTAGTCCTTCAAATCATGAAACTCGATAGCAGAGATCAATTCTCGATCAGATATTCATCATAGGGGCTTTCGTCACACGTGTGCACAATGGCATCTTGAAATTAGGTACTTATAGTAGCAATGCCCTACCCATGCCATGATTGTTTCTTAAAGAACAAAAAGAACCAGATAAAAGACTCTTTGTAAAGATATCAGCAAGTTGACATGGATTTGAAATATAACATACAAGAACATCTCCCTATTGTACCCGCTCATGTACAAAGCGTAAATCAACCTCTAAATGTTTAGTTCAAGCATGGTTCATAGGATTGGTAGCAAGACATATTACCGAGACATTATCATAGAAAAATTTTATTGGCAACCATGGAGTGAGCTTTAAGTTTTTTAAAATCGACCATAGCAAATATGCTTCAGCAACAACAATAGCTAATGCTTGGTACTCGGACTCAGTACTACTTCAAGAAACTGTATGTTATTTCTTTGCACACCAAGATATTAATGTGGTCCCTAAAAACACACAATAATTTATTATAGAGCACCTTGTATTAGGGCAACCATCCTAGTTTGCATCACTGTAAGCAACTATATGATCTAAAGATAATTAACAAATAGGTAAACTATATGCCACGGTAGCTTTGACATAATGAAGTATTCTCTTGACTAATTGCCAATGGAATTCCTTCAGATTGTGCATAAACTGGCAAACCAAATTAACCAAAAAGCTCAAGTCAAGCTTAGTAAAGGTCAAATATTATACGCTACCTACTATGCTGCAATACAACTTTGGATCAAAAAAAATTTTCTCATAAGTAGAAAGCAAAGGTCAACTTGGGAGAGGATTTACAATTAGCTTATAAGATAACATGCCTGCTCTCTTTAGGAAATCTATAGCATATTTTTATTGACACAAAAATAAGCCATCATGCAATTCTTTGACTTCAATATCCAGGAAGTAATTAAGTTGGTCAAGATCTATCATGTGAAATTCTTTCTTCAAGGATCAAAGCAACGAGTGCAATAAAGAAGAAGTAGAGGCTGTGAGGATGACATCATCAACATATAATAAAAGAATAGCCATACCATTAGAAAATGAATACAAAAACATAAAATAATCAAACTTGCTTCCTTGAAAAATAAGCTTATGCAAGAAATTTGTGAAACAATTAAACTAAGCCTATGGTGCCTGCTTTAAGCCATACAATGCACGATTGAGTTTACAAACATAATCCAGACATGTAGGATTTTCATATCCTTGAGGTTAGCACATATAAACTGTTTATGTTAAGGCTTCATGAAGAAAAGCATTATTCTCATTAAGTTGATGAACAACCATCCATTATTAACTGCTATTGCTAACACCAGTTGAATTATTATTGGCTTGACTACTAGAATAAAAGTCTCATCATAACCTACTCCAGGCCTTTGATCAAAACCCCTGTGTAACTAGCCGAGCCTTATGTCTCTTTATAGATCCATTAGCTTTTTGCTTCACCTTATAAACCTATTTACATCGAATCACATTAGTTGTTAAAGGTGGTGGTACCAAAGTCCATGTGTTATTTGAAAGTATAGTTGCATATTCATTATCCATGGCTTGTTTCCAACATTGGTGTTTAATTATATAATTGAATGTCTTGGGCTCAGAGATATTTCGCTTTTGGCTTCGGGTTATTGGTGGTTGAGGTTAATAAAAAAGAGTGAATTTATTTTGGCTTTTAGGTTCAATTTTTATGCGAGTGATCATAGGATGAACATTGGTATTTTGGTAAGTTAAGGAAAAGGCACGTAATTGATCACATGCATGTGAAAAAGGTGTAATAGTTCAGTTAAGAAGAGATGATAACATATTTTAAAAGTGAGTAGAGGTTAAAGGACTGGAAGAGAAAGATGGTTGAGAGTGATCATGTGGAGATAAAGGATAAGGTGAGGAGTTGGTAACATCTATCTTAGATAGAGTTTGATTAGGAGAAGGACTAGTTAAAGATTGAATATAGGAAGTGCATAAAGGTGTTATTTATAGTAAGGTGTTGTTTATAGGGAGTTTAAGTGGAGATGAAACATCCAAACCCATGGGATTAGAAAAATAACCAAGACTTGATTTTGAAGTGGACTCTTTTAAATTAGTAGAGATAGGTACCTGAAAAGGGAACTCATATGTTGACCATTTGCATGATCAGACTCCTAAATTTGGACTAAGATAAAAAAAATTTGATACTAATGATTTCAACTAAGTGTGTAGGAAATTATATACCAAAAATATACATTTTTGATATATAGTGGTCTTTTTGGCTAATTCGACCTTTAAGATTCAAGGAAGATTTTTTATATCTTCAGAGCTCTATAATAAGAAAATGATCTTCTTCACTTTTGAAGTAAACATCTTAAGCTTTATGAATTTCACTTACTTGTCAAAATACAAGCTCATTAGGCATGCAAATCTTGAGTTGAAGTCAGCATATGCAACTTTCATTTTAAGTTGTTTAACTCTTAGTATTTTAGCAATATATTAAGCTATATAAGCTCAATTAAGGTGATTCAAAGTGATATGGAAAGATAAGATAATTATCTACAACTTTAGCAAAGAATTTTTAGGCTAATTTGATTATCTTCAATCCCGCTCACAAGCATCTCATGAACCGATCATGAGCTGACGTTGAATAATGCCTCATGAACTGATCATTTTTAGCAAAATGGGCAGTGCTCCTCATGATCATGAGGAGCTAAGATCAGCTTATAAGGACACCACTAAAAACATTCAATGGACCTTTTTGAATGCAACAGTCCTCAAACTGATGCTCATGAACCAGAACATCTTCTTCATGATCATGAGCATCACTTTAGCTACAAAAGTCCAAAATTGATTCAAAAATCAATTACAAATATTGGAGACATATTTAAGACATCCAAAATCCATATTTTTTAGTGTTTCTCTATATAAACACTCCATAGAGTTTAATTGAAAGGTTAAGAAACTTGTTTATCATTCATTCTCTCTTAAGCATTCAATTAAGCTCTCAAATTCTCTCTTAAACAATTTTTATATTTGTGTAACTCTTGTGAGAGTTAGTGAGTGTTATAATAGACATTATTATTCTTGTATTTTCTAGGATTAAGAAAATGGGAAGTGAGATTCTATTCTAAAATGAATTGGTTTAAGTGTTATCCATTGAAACACTTAAAATTTGGTTTTTGAGTGAGCCTTGAAAACTCATGTTGTAAAGTTGTAAGAGTGAGCCATAAAACTCTTGTATGGTCTTAATCTTATGAATAATATTATGGGTGATTGAAAATCCTAACTTGAGGATAAGTTAGGTGGAGACATAGGATTTTTATTGAATCCAAACTCCTAAAATCATTATGTTTTTCATTCTTCCTTCTCAAGATTCATTCAATTCTTGTTTAATTCCTTAAAATCATTTTTATTTTACTAAAACCCTCATTAGCCTTATTCACCCCCCCCCCCCTTTAAGGCTTTTTAATTGGTATTAGATCTTGGATTCTAAGAACTTAATTGCTAGAATATAAGATCATGGGGAGTAAACTTCAAAATTTTTCTTCACTTAGACCATTCTTTGATGGTAGTGACTATCCTCATTGGAAGTTCAAAATGGAGCTATACCTTAATTATGATTCCATTAAACTTTGGGATATTGTCCTATAAGGTTGAGAACCATATACAATTACCATTGATGGTTTGGTAACTACTATTGTAGAAAACCAATGGAATTATGAACAAAAGGAGGAAAATCATAAAAATAAAAAGGCTATAATCACTCTAGTCTCTTCCATGACAAGAGAAGAAGGAGGCAAGCTTCAACATTATATATCAGCTAAGGAAATGTGGGAGACCTTAGAAAATCATTATGAATGCAACATGCAAGTTAGAAGCAAAAAGGTTCAACTTCACATGTATGAATATGAACTTTTCAAGATGAAGCCTCATGAATCAATCACGAAGATAACAAATTGACTCAATGCTCTTCACACAACCCTCAAGAAACTTGGTAAACATTTACCAAGGAAAATGTAAACAACAAGATTCTAAGAATCCTACCTAAAAAGGATTGGTAATCTCAGGTTACTTCAATTGAGGAAGCTCAAGATCTTTCAACCCTTTTAACTGATGTGCTTATTGGAAAGCTCCTAACACATGAGCTTACAATTAAGCAAAAAGGTAAAGAGCAAGAAGAAAAGGAAGAAAAGAAAAAAGCATAGCACTAAAAGCTCTTCAAAAAGATAGTGAAGAGGAAAGCATTGAAGATTATACTGATGAAGATGGTGATATTACCATGCTCACTAGGAACTTCAAGAATTTTTTGAGAAAGAAAAATTTCTTAAGAATAAGAGACTTTAACAAGTATAAAGTGGAAGGTAACAAGAAAACTAAATAAGTTACTTGTGATTAATGCAAAAAACTGGGTCACATCTGAAGTGAGTGCCCTAAACTCAAATTTAAAAATAAAGGAGCAAAGGAGAAAAAAAAAGGCCTTCAAAGCTAATTAGGATGACTCCTCTAAATCCGAAAAGGATGAGGAACAAGAAGAAAAGTATAGATGATAAGGTTTAGTGCGTGCCCAAGATTTTAACAATCGTGACACTATTTGAGCTCAGGGCTCTAAAGAATGCACTAACCACTATAGCATGGAGGTGAGGAGTCACCACCTAGGGTAATAACTGGGACAAATTAAAAAATAGTGGTACTCGATTCCCTAAAAGAAAGTCAGTACCACAACCAGGAGATTCTAGGTAAGGAATACTAACTTCTTTCAGTATTGTGTTCATTTAAAATTACTTTATGAATTGCTATTTTATCCTCTATTTACATGCAATTTCATATAAACCCTTAAAAAAATCTGAGAATGATTCATTAGATCCCTGATGGACATTTTGAGCCTGGTGTTATACTCATATTGCTTCAGAAAAGTGGTACACAGTTCCCTTCAATCTATTCGGATAGACTTCTCCAACCCATGATACCAATTGATAGTCATACCCTCCAAGGATAGTACAAACAACTTGGTAACCACAAACAAAGGAGCCTTAGTGGTTTTTATGGTAGTTGTGTATTGACTAAGGTGGATCCTCAAGTCTTCAGTATCGTCAAACTTTTATAGTTGTGACATCTTGAATTTATCAAGCAACTTATCCTCCTCAAATTACATCATATCATTAAATTCAAATGAGTATCCAATGCCTTATCCTCTCATCAACTCCTCCATCTTAGACATCTTCTGAGTTAGTGATTTAATCTGCTTGGACTCCAGCTCTTAAACTTACTCAATTGATTCCCTTTTTGCCTTTTCAACCATATAACTCTTGACATCCTCCAACTTCATTTCCATAACAGGTATGTTCCTAGTAGCATTGTCATTATTAGAGGGTGGTGTACCCACTAGAGGTGGATTGGCCGTAACAAGAAGTGCAGCAGTAGTAGGTGGTGGCATCAATCCAGCCAGAGCTTTTCTTAACTCATCTTGCATCATCACTCTCTTGTCATCCATCAATGCCCCTTTGACATCCTCTAGTTGTTCTAGGTAGAGTGGATAGATGGGACTCTTTTCCAGTCTACTAAGGATCTCTTTCGCAATTGATTGTAGACTCGAATCAGTTCTCACTAGTCTACCACCTTTCTAACTCCAAACACAGGAAGATCGGGATGAATCTATAATGGTTGAAGACACATTATTAGTATGATGCATGTAATGCATGTATGTATGTATACATGATGCACGTGCTATGCAACAAGTAATAATCAAGTCAAGTATATACATCATTCCAACCTTATTCCTCCCACAAACGTATACAATGGCAAGTCTCTTTTCCTAGAATTTTTTATCTTGGCCTTAATATCAACGGGGGATATCAAGAATCGACGTGCATTTTATATCTCTCAAAGTTTTAAAGCATAGAAATAGTATTCCTAAGTGTAAAAACATAGCCCAATCTTTATTGGTCATAATAGGCTTCTAAAGTAAGGGCTTGGGCCTTTGTAGATAGAAACGCCTCATAGTAACATTCACAAGTAATTTGGGTAATCTTAAGGGAAATAACTAGGCCATTATATGTGGTTACGTCTAGTGGAAAAGGTCAAGGTTCCCTTAGCAAGATGCCCTCCTTTAAGACTTGAGTTATAGGCCAAGGTCAAAAAAGCCCAGCATCCTTTGCAAACTCGAGAGAAGACTACCCCCCCTTTAGGACTTAGGTTACAGACTCCAATCAGATGAGCCAAATAATCTCTCTTGAACTGAGTTAAGGAATACTAACTTTTTTCAATCTTATGTCCATTTAGAATTACTTTATGATTGACTATTTTATCTTTTATTTACATGCAATTTCATATAAACCCTTAAAAAAATCAACTTCAGGCAAACTAGTCATGAAATATACAAGTATACAATACATTCATCACAATCCCTAAGTTAATCTAATCTACATTGAGTTTAATTAAATGAGCTAAATCTACATGATTTAATTTGCAAATGAGTCTAAAGACTGATGGGCCTAATTCTTGTTAATCAAATAATCTTAAGTCTATTTATTTTTAATTCTATAAATGGGGTTTAAATCTACAAATTATGAAGTATATAATTTAGTGGGCCTAATTTTACATGTTTTAATTCTAGAATGATCTTAAATCTACAAATTATGAAAAGGCTTAAATTAAATGAGCTAAGTCTAAATTAATTAAATTAAATTAGGTGGGCCTATGTCTAATTAACTAAATGGGCCCAAGTTATCTCTACCCTAAATCTAATTAATTATGGGCCTAAAATACATCTCAATTAATTAAACCTAAAAAACCTAAATTTAAATGGGTTAAAGCCTAATGTGGGCCTAGGGCCCAAAACACATAAACATAAGCAAATAAGCCCAAAAACAATAAAAATACCAAAACAAACAAATAAAAGATCAAACAATTAATTTAACTTTTTCTAAAAACCTTAATTTAATTAAAGTGACCATGAACAATAAAATAAAATAATTAATCAAGCAAACTAATTCTACCAACTTAAATTTAATTTAATTTTAATTAAACAACCTAACAATTTCTATAGCCATTAGTTTTAATTAATTACCGAATGAAAACCCTAATTTTACTAACCAATTACTTAAAACAAAACACACAATCACACACACCAAATTTCATTATTCCCGCTATTGGGGCTATTACAATGAACTACTAAGAATAATAAAAAAAGAAAATTAATACAATCCTAAAAATAAATAAAAAAAGACAATTAAATAAAAAAACCTAGAAACTACATTTAACTACAAGGTTTCATCCATGGCATTCCATGGACCTCTATGGATTTGATTCTCCAAGTATAATCATCATATAATCTCCTTCATAATCACCATCATAAAAGGATAAAATAATGATTAGTAAATTAAATTATAATAAAATTTAATAAAATTAAAATTCAATAAAATCAAAAGAATAGAAGAAAAATAAAATAAATTAGAGAGCAGATAATGCTTAGGGATGTTGAACAAATTGCTCCTCAGATCAGTAAGATCACCGTTGTTTTTTAGTAGGCCTTCAAAACTTGTTATTCTTCTTCTCAAAAATCTCCAACCAATAAATCACTAAGAATTTTATGTGTACTACCTAAAGAAAAGTCTAAAGATACTTAGGAAGAAGGGAGCCAAAATTGAATAAAAGAATGCTCAGGATTGAGAATTGAGTTTTCCCCTTTCCAAAGCCTGAGCTCTCCTTTTATAGTAAAAACCAAGAACCCAAGGTCTTACGTACTGAAGAATTCCAATTTTAAAAGGACTTCATTTCCTGAAGAAATAGATAAATCTCAAAAATAAATTTAAGAAAAAGTTTTAGCCAATCAAAACTGAAGAAAATTTTTTTTATTTTTTGAAAAAATACAAAAAACATATGGAAAATACGTAATTTCAATCAAAATTACAGAATTTCGATCAAAATTTTATAATTAAAATTCTTTTAACAAAAATTTGAGTTCTTGCCTTTTGATTAAGGATGGTCATGGAAATGTGTGATGGTAAGGATGGAGGAATACCTTTTTCAAGAAAGTTGGCATTAATAGTTTGATACATGTATAGCATGGGAAGAACTTTTAACTGAAAGGGTTTTTCACAAGAGAAAGGTGGTCTGCTTAAAAGATCTGGTAACAGGTTATCCTCTCCTTTGATGTGTTCTACTTCAAAGTCATACTTACTGAACCATTCTTTCATTCTGAGAAGTTGAGGATGGGGCAGAGTCTTTCCTTTGAATTCAAGCATTTTTGGAAATGATGAGCAGTCCATCACAACTTTGAAATGATGACCAATTAGATGGAATTCGAAATTTTGAAGGATTAAAAACATTCGAGAGGCAGAGTCTTTCCTTTCTTTGCTGTTGTTTCATCAGAGAACTGTGTTTGAGAGGGGATTTTTTATTAGGATTTGAATCCTTGAAAATTTGGAGGAATATTCAAGGGGGCTGTTGGTGCAGGAAATAAAGATTGGGTGGAAGAGGCTGTGTATGGTGAACTGGGAATTGAATAAGGGCTGTACAAAAGACCCAAAGGATCTAGAGAGAAGGATTTTGAAGAGGTTTGTGAGGACAACTCTTCTTTCTTTCTTTTAAGATCCTTTTCAAGTTGGTCAACCTGGGCTTTCAAGTTTAAAATTTCTGTTTCTTTCATTTGAATGTTATTCAATGTGCCTTTGTTGCTGATGATTCGCATAATTTTCTAGTGCTTCATCTCTATCTGCCTTTGTAATTCTGTATGAACGGTTGTCATTCGTTTTTCAAAGGCCTAGAACTTTTTTTCTGCCAAATTCATATGTTCAGCAACTCCATCAAAATTTTCTTCAATAAGCTTCAATTTTTGGTTTTGAGCACAAGCATTTTGTGTCTGCCAGTTGACTACTACTTCAGTCGGAGTTGTTTGTCTAGGTCTGCCATCTGCATCAACAATGTTTGATTCCAGGATAAAAGGTTGCATGGTAATTTGGTTTTTTATTTCTTTGGTTAAAGGAGGAAAATCTATGGGTTGGAACATACAGATTTGGGGTAAAGACTTTGGCTTTTGAATCTCAGCTGAGTTATCTTTTCTTACCCATTTCAAAGCTTTTTTGTAACATGGGAGAGGAGTTGCCTTAGGTTTTGGCTGGGAAGGAGGTATTTGAGGTTTGCAAGGTTCAGGAGGAATATTTTGAGTAGCTGGTGGTTTGTACCAAGCAGGAGGAGAATATGATACAAGATAATTATATTTTCCTGAAGGTTGTCCCAGAGTGCGGATGCTTGAATCTCCATCTTCATATCTTCTTCTGAATTCCTTTTCACTATATTTTCCTGGAGACTTCTTCTTTTTCTTTTTCTTCTCATCATCATCAAAGTAGGATGCAGCATAACAATCATCACAATCACAATAATCAAAATAACAGTGACCATTACGCTTAAAAGCATAGACTGGTCTTCCAGAATTATTAAAAGAGGCTACAGGGATGTTATCTTCTGGATCCCAAGGATTGATCATGAACTGTGTATTAAAAACTATAGAAGTCTCTTGTTTTCTCCTAAAGATCGTATCAACTGATCCATCAGATCTTTTGATATGCACAGGGTCTGTACCTTGAATTGGCTCCACTGTCTCATGCAACTTCTCATAATTGGTGATCCACTTTTCTGGGAATAATTTTAACAAATCATTCCTAGAAAGTTGTTTGGGTGTGTGAATGCACGTGGGAGTATTATGAGAGTCTGCTTTTATGAACAAGGCATCATTTTGGACACATGGTAGTGACAAGTTGATAGCATGGTTTTGGAGACGGTAGACAATTTGGTAGTGAAGGGTGGCTACTTTGGCTGTGGAAATTTGTTCAGCACCAAGGATTTGGAGTTGGACTTTTAAATTTGTCAAGGCATGGGGATCAGAAAGGGCCAGATTATAATTTGGGAAAAATGTAAAGAATACTTAGCCAGCATTTAAAGATGTCTCTACGATCCCAATTACAGCATGTTGATACTGTTTATATCTAGAATCCAAAAGAGTGATCCTAGAGAAAACAGGTTGCCCTGCTCTGCCATGTTAGGAGAGTCCTAACCTTATAGCTCCAAAGTGGATATGAGTGTATCCCTGGTTTAGCCAAGTTCTTAGAAATTCTGGACGAATTTCTAAGGTCATAACTTGTTCTGTCTGAGAGGCTGGTATATGGTGTTGATCAAAGCTGGAGGCTTGAACATATTCTTTTATAGAGGAAGTGGGTCGGTTTACAAGAGCTTTAAAAGATTGTTTCCAGTTTATTTTGGATTTTGAAAAGGCATCATAAGGGTTCAACAGGGGGAATTTTGATTCTTCAATCTTTTGATCTTCAGGAAGGTAAGTAAATTCATACAAGTAGTCGGTCTTTTTCTGGGTGGTTTGGTTGATGGGGGGTGATAGGGTAACGGCAACAGACTTAGTTGGCACATACTTATAATCACATATTAAAGAGGGAGTAGAAGAAGGAACAGAAGAGCTTTCTGGTTCTGTCATGTTTAAGAATTTCTTCTCTTTCAATCTTCATATGAATTATAACAATGCCACCTTATGCAAAAACAAGGCTCTGATACCAATTTTCCAAAGCTCCATTAAAATTATATTTCATAGCTATACAGATTATATCATGGACTAGCCAAAGTCGTACTTATAGCATCACACAACCAATTTCTGGCCAGACAGCCTGTCCCCTTTTTATAATCTATACAACTATAAATTATAATCTTAATAGAGTTGGTTACTGGATCATTTTCTTAATTAAGTTTCTGATGTACCAGATCCTTCATAGAGGCAAGTACAGAGCATACTCCTTAATTTAGATAGGTGGAATAATTGTAATTCATAATCTAATAGCTAGAGAAGAAGAAAGACTTTTTAAAAGGCCATGGTTTATTTAGCTTCTGAAAATTTTTACAAGAGGGGTTCTGCCTTTCAACTAAGACAGAAAGCTCCTTATATAGAGAAGGAGCTGAGATAAAAGAAGGCCTACAAGCAAACAAACAACTAAAGATAAACAGACAAACATGGATAAATATCCACTGATAAAAGTAACATCTTTAAATTTTAACCATTTGTGACTAATTGGCTCGTGACTTGGAGATAGATTCTTATCTTCAACACTGTCTTCACTATGGTAAAAGTCTTCATCAGGATCCTGTGAGTGTCCTGCTATTAGCATACGTGGGTCCTCTGAATTATTTGATTTGAAAGAGTTTAACCATATCTGTTCTGCAGATGAGCTGGCTTGATAAGGATTAGATGAGCTGGCTTGATAAGGATCAGATTAACTGGCTTGATAAGGATCAGATGAGCTGATTTGATAAGGATCAGATGAGCTGGCTTGATAAGGATCATCAATTTGCATGTGAGACAGGATTGATGTAGTCCTTTGTGTCTTTTCCAAATATTCTTCGTCTGCTAATAGTTGTTTCCTATAATCAGGAGGAAATATTTCCCATGGGGCATCATCAGATATCTTTGGCCATATCTCCTTTGGAAAAATACCATTTTTCTCGAACATGTGTCTTTGAAATTCTCTCCATGGTGAAGGATCTGTGGTATCTATGGTAATATAGTGCATCATTGAGTGTCTATAAGTCCCATAGATATTGAAACATGGTACATCAGTGAAAACACCTTTAGCTTTTAAGAAAGTTCTTTTGAAGGTGATGATAGTATGACATTCGAGAGGAGGTGCCACATGTTGAGTATAAGCTTCATTTTTCAAATAGGATTTCCATCTTGAAAAATTCTGGAACCATTTGAGAAATGTTGACAAATGTGGATTCAGACCTTCATTCTTCTCAAGCAGGCTGATATACCTTGCAAGCTTTAATGGTTGAAGATCAAATGAGATCCAATATAGATGACAAAGATACCAAAATAGGATTAACAATTTAGGAGGCCAATAAAATTGGTTTCCATGACTTTGGTTTAGGAAGCTGAAAATACAGGTGAAAGGATAGATAGGATGAAAGCCTAATTTATGAAAAAAATCTGACCCATATTTTCTGATTAGTCCGGATTGAAGTTCAAAAATTTGAGTTCTTGCCTTTTTATTAAGGATGGTCATGGAAATGTGTGATGGTAAGGATGGAGGAATACCTTTTTCAAGAAAGTTGGCATTAATAGTTTGATACATGTATAGCATGGGAAGAACTTTTAGCTGAAAGGGTTTTTCACAAGAGAAAGGTGGTCTGCTTAAAAGATCTGGTAACAGGTTATCCTCTCCTTTGATGTGTTCTACTTCAAAGTCATACTTACTGAACCATTCTTTCATTCTGAGAAGTTGAGGATGGGGCAGAGTCTTTCCTTTGAATTCAAGCATTTTTGGAAATGATGAGCAGTCCATCACAACTTTGAAATGATGACCAATTAGATGGAATTCGAACTTTTTTATGCCATATTTAACTGCTAAGACCTCTTTAAAGGTTGAGTGATAATGGCATTCTGCATCTGTGAACTTTCCACTAGCATGAGCACAAATCCGTTTTTTCTTATTGTCATCCTCTTCTAAAAGAATAGCTCCCCAAAATTGATCGCTAGCATCTGTTTGAAGAATTCTTTTTCCTGTGGAGGGAATCTGGAGATCAGGAAGATTCTTTGTGCAAATTCTGAGTTGTTCAAAAGCTTCTGTTTTTTCTGAGGACCATGGTGGAGGATTCTTTCTTAGAAGAGCTCTGAGAGGGGCTGTCTTCTTTGTCGAGTGAGGAATAAAATCCCTGAGATAATTGATAATGCCAAGAACTTTTCTGATTTGTTTGACAGAAAGATTTTCTTTTGGAAATTTATCCAGTTCTATTGCAACATGAGGACCTGGAAGATACTTCCCTTCTTTGAATTTCATTCCAAGAAAATCTATCTCTATTTGACCAATGAACATTTTGGTGGGTGAAAGCATAACACCATAATGTCGTACAAGATTAGCAAACTGTTGGAGCAGTTTCTCATGGGCTTTTATATCTGCAGAAAATAAAAGAATATCATCAATATAAACAAGAGCGCTGGAGAGGATGGGCTCAAAGATTTTGATCATAGCCCGTTGGAATAGTGATGGGGCTACTTTGAGTCCAAAAGGCAGCATATTCCATTGATAGTGTCTGTTTGGAATACAAAAGCCCGTTTTGTATCTGTCTTCCTCTTTGATTCCAAGTTGCCAAAATCCAGCCTTCAAATCAAATTTTGAAAAGATTTTAGCTCCCGCCAAAAATGCAAATAATGAGGAAATTTTTGGCAAAGGGAATTTGTCATCCCTGAGGAAGAAATTCAAAGGCTGATAGTCGATCACCAATCTTTTCTTCCCACGAACTTGTTCTGATCTTTTGTTTACATAAAAAGCTTGGCATGCCCATTCTGATTTTTTGGGAGCAACTAGGCCTTGGTCTTCCAATTGGTTGCATTCTTCAATTACCAATTTAAGATCAGAGGGAGTCATTCCTGGATGAGTTGCCTTTGTTGGGTTGACATCTTCATTTTGTTTGAAAGGTAAGGAGATGAAGAACTCCTCATTTTTCCATAATGGTGATGAGCATTTCTGAAGAAAATCTGTATGAGACTGAGCACTGCATTCTTTTAATAAGAACTCATGAATAGTTTGAAGGTTTGGTTGAGAAATGGTTTGGTCAACAAAAAGGATAGATGAAATATTGGTGAATGGTTGAAAGTATTTCTTGAACGTGAGTCCATTTGGAAGAATTCTCAAGTCTTTCATCTTCCAATAGACATCAAAGCCAATGACAATATCTTTTTCAGGTAAAGAAGATCCAAGAACATGTGTCCAGGTGTAACAATTTGGAAAGAATTGGATCTTTATTGGGTGTCTGGTTTTAAGGCTAGTTTCAAGTATTTCTCCATTAGCTGTAGAGAAATACTCAGAATGATGTTTCCAACATTCTTTAGGCAAGACTTTTGGGTTGAGAATGGTAGTTTTGGCTCCAGTGTCGATCAAGGCTATAAGTTTTATGGGTTTGGAATAACTGGTTGGGTAAATTTGGATAAGGAACAAAGGTATTGGATGTTTTTCATGAGTTAGGGCTATCATGTCTCTATTATCACCACCAATTAAGAACTGGTCATTCCAGGACTCTGTTTCAGAGCTGGAAATTTCTGAGTCTGCCTCTTGGCCTACAGCAAAAACACATTCTGGTGAAGCTTCTTCTTCTTCTAAAGAGAGAGACTCAAGATCAGCATCATTCAAATCTACTTTAGTGATCTGCTGAATTTGTTGAATCATTTGCTCAGTCTTCTTTGTTTTTGAAGGGCAGCTTTTTGCAAAATGACCCTTTTTCCCACAGATGTAGCATCTGTCAGTTTTTTCCTTGCCACGGAACTTGTTCTTCTTGTAATACTTCCACTTCTTAAACTTGGATCTTTTCCCTTTCTTCTTCAGTTTGAAGAAATGTTTATTCTTCTTTGATGGACAAACACAAACATCAGTATCTTTGCATTTGATCTGCAAATCAGGCCTGTCACATGAAAGTTTTCCCAAAGGATTCTTCCTACTGCCCAGATACAGTTTAATCATCTTCCTTTGATCACATAACTGTGTATGAGCCTGAATCATGATCTGATACAAATGTCCCATTGGCACGTCTCTAACTTTGTAATTTGATTGTTGAAGGATTAAAAACATTCGAGAGGCAAGAATCTCAGGAATAGAAGCTAAAAAGGCTTGTTTTAAATCAGGATTAGCAGTGCCTCCTAACAGGTAAAATCTAGTAGACATATTTTGGAAATGTCTTTCTAGATCTTTTCTTTGTAGTGAACAACATTTCATCTGGTAATACTCCTTTCATGCAACTTCAAAATCATCATCCCATTTTCCTAAGAACTCATAATGCAAGAGTCCTAGGAAATCTTCCGATGATGTGGCATCCATCAACTGGGTTCTAGCATAAGCATTGAGAGAAGCATACCAGTTTGCTAACTTTCCCACCATTTTTGCAAGAAATGTTTCAATAACAACCCTGATTTCTGTTCCAGGAATAAGCATTTATCCAGCTATCCATGCTCTAAATTCCAGAAATCTATTCCTGTATTGTGAAGGAGGAACATCATCCAGGGTGAAGTAATTTCCAGTATTTTTTTGGAAATTTATCTGCGAATTTGGCTGCGGTGTTCTGGGCTGTTCAAATTCTTCTTCTGGATCATCAACTTCTTCAACTTGAGGTCCTCTAGAAGATGTACCATCATCAGCCATCAATTGGTAGGGTATTTCATAATCCGAATCAGAGTCACTTTCTGAAGATTGAGAAGATGGACTTTCTTTTGAATCAAATTCAATTGAAAAGCTGGGCATGACATTTTCAGCACATTTTTCCAAAAAGGAAGAGATAGGATTCACCATCATTAAAGGGTGTTCTGGCTCTTTTGGTGATAAGGCTGGTGAGGTATTTTTGGGTAATGATTCAGAAGGTGTTGTTTTAGGTTTCTCAGTTTGAGAGAAATGGACTGTTTTTCCTTTCTTTGATGTTGTTTCATCAGAGAACTGTGTTTAAGAGGGGGTTTTTGATGAGGATTTGAATCCTTGAAAATTTGGAGGAATATTCAAGGGGGCTATTGGTGCAGGAAATAAAGATTGGGTGGAAGAGGCTGTGTATGGTGAACTGGGAATTGAATAAGGGCTGTACAAAAGACCCAAAGGATCTGGAGAGAAGGATTTTGAAGAGGTTTGTGAGGATAACTCTTCTTTCTTTCTTTTAAGATCCTTTTCAAGTTGGTCAACCTGGGCTTTCAAGTTTAAAATTTCTGTTTCTTTCATTTGAATGCTATTCAATGTGCCTTTGTTGCTGATGATTCGCATAAGTTCCTGGTGCTTCATCTCTATCTGCCTTTGTAATTTTGTATGAACGGCTGTCATTCGTTTTTCAAAGGCCTAGAACTTTTTTTCTGCCAAATTCATATGTTCAGCAACTTCATCAATCTTTTCTTCAATAAGCTTCAATTTTTGGTTTTGAGCACAAGCATTTTGTGTCTGCCAATTGACTACTGCTTCAGTCGGAGTTGTTTGTCTAGGTCTGCCATCTGCATCAACAATGTTTGATTCCAGGATAAAAGGTTGCATGGTAATTTGGTTTTTTGTTTCTTTGGTTAAAGGAGGAAAATCTGTGGGTTGGAACATACAGATTTGGGGTAAAGACTTTGGCTTTTGAATCTCAGCTGAGTTATCTTTTCTTACCCATTTTAAAGCTTTTTTGTAACATGGGAGAGGAGTTGCCTTAGGTTTTGGCTGGGAAGGAGGTATTTGAGGTTTGCAAGGTTCAGGAGGAATATTTTGAGTAGCTGGTGGTTTGTACCAAGCAGGAGGAGAATATGATACAAGATAATCATATTTTCCTGAAGGTTGTCCCAGAGTGTGGATGCTTGAATCTCCATCTTCATATCTTCTTCTGAATTCCTTTTCACTATATTTTCCTGGAGACTTCTTCTTTTTCTTTTTCTTCTCATCATCATCAAAGTAGGATGCAGCATAACAATCATCACAATCACAATAATCAAAATAACAGTGACCATTACGCTTAAAAGCATAGACTGGTCTTCCAGAATTATCAAAAGAGGCTACAGGGATGTTATCTTCTGGATCCCAAGGATTGATCATGAACTGTGTATTAAAAACTGTAGGAGTCTCTTATTTTCTCCTAAAGATCGTATCAACTGATCCATCAGATCTTTTGATATGCACAGGGTCTGTACCTTGAATTGGCTCCACTGTCTCATGCAACTTCTCATAATTGGTGATCCACTTTTCTGGGAATAATTTTAACAAATCATTCCTAGAAAGTTGTTTGGGTGTGTGAATGCACGTGGGAGTATTATGAGAGTCTGCTTTTATGAACAAGGCATCATTTTGGACACATGGTAGTGACAAGTTGATAGCATGGTTTTGGAGACGGTAGAAAATTTGGTAGTGAAGAGTGGCTACTTTGGCTGTGGAAATTTGTTCAGCACCAAGGATTTAGAGTTGGACTTTTAAAGCTGTCAAGGCATGGGGATCAGAAAGGGCCAGATTATAATTTGGGAAAAATGTAAAGAATACTTAGCCAGCATTTAAAGATGTCTCTACGATCCCAATTACAGCATGTTGATACTGTTTATATCTAGAATCCAAAAGAGCGATCCTAGAGAAAACAGGTTGCCCTGCTCTGCCATGTTAGCAGAGTCCTAACCTTATAGCTCCAAAGTGGATATGAGTGTATCCCTGGTTTAGCCAAGTTCTTAGAAATTCTGGACGAATTTCTAAGGTCACAAATTGTTCTGTCTGAGAGGCTGGTATATGGTGTTGATCAAAGCTGGAGGCTTGAACATATTCTTTTATAGAGGAAGTGGGTCGGTTTACAAGAGCTTTAAAAGATTGTTTCCAGTTTATTTTGGATTTTGAAAAGGCATCATAAGGGTTCAACAGGGGGAATTTTGATTCTTCAATCTTTTGATCTTCAGGAAGGTAAGTAAATTCATACAAGTAGTCGGTCTTTTTCTGGGTGGTTTGGTTGATGGGGGGTGATAGGGTAACGGCAACAGACTTAGGATTTGGGGCAAAAACAACCATTATTCTATTCGATCCTTCAGATTTGGGGCAAACCTGAAATACCTCCTTCCCAGCAAAAACCTAAGGCAACTCCTCTCCCATGTTACCAAAAAGCTTTGAAATGTGTAAGAAAAGATAACTCAGCTGAGATTCAAAAGCCAAAGTCTTTACCCCAAATCTGTATGTTCCAACCCACAGATTTTCCTCCTTTAACCAAAGAAACAAAAAACCAAATTACCATGCAACCTTTTATCCTGGAATCAAACATTGTTGATGCAGATGGCAGACCTAGACAAACAACTCCGACTGAAGTAGTAGTCAACTGGCAGACACAAAATGCTTGTGCTCAAAACCAAAAATTGAAGCTTATTGAAGAAAAGATTGATGGAGTTGCTGAACATATGAATTTGGCAGAAAAAAAGTTCCAGGCCTTTGAAAAACGAATGACAACCGTTCATACAGAATTACAAAGGTAGATAGAGATGAAGCACCAGGAACTTATGCGAATCATCAGCAACAAAGGCACATTGAATAGCATTCAAATGAAAGAAACAGAAATTTTAAACTTGAAAGCCCAGGTTGACCAACTTGAAAAGGATCTTAAAAGAAAGAAAGAAGAGTTGTCCTCACAAACCTCTTCAAAATCCTTCTCTCCAGATCCTTTGGGTCTTTTGTACAGCCCTTATTCAATTCCCAGTTCACCATACACAGCCTCTTCCACCCAATCTTTATTTCCTGCACCAACAGCCCCCTTGAATATTCCTCCAAATTTTCAAGGATTCAAATCCTCATCAAAAACCCCCTCTCAAACACAGTTCTCTGATGAAACAACAGCAAAGAAAGGAAAAACAGTCCATTTCTCTCAAACTGAGAAACCTAAAACAACACCTTCTGAATCATTACCCAAAAATACCTCACCAGCCTCATCACCAAAAGAGCCAGAACACCCTCTAATGATGGTGAATCCTATCTCTTCCTTTTTGGAAAAATGTGCTGAAAATGTCATGCCCAGCTTTTCAATTGAATTTGATTCAAAAGAAAGTCCATCTTCTCAATCTTCAGAAAGTGACTCTAATTCGGATTATAAAATACCCTACCAATTGATGGCTGATGATGCTACATCTTCTAGAGGACCTCAAGTTGAAGAAGTTGATGATCCAGAAGAAGAATTTGAACAGCCCAGAACACCGCAGCCAAATCCGCAGACAAATTTCCAAAAAAATACTGGAAATTACTTCACCCTGGATGATGTTCCTCCTTCACAATATAGGAATAGATTTCTGGAATTTAGAGCATGGATAGCTGGACAAATGCTTATTCCTGGAACAGAAATCAGGGTTGTTATTGAAACATTTCTTACAAAAATGGTGGGAAAGTTAGCAAATTGGTATGCTTCTCTCAATGCTTATGCTAGAACCCAGTTGATGGATGCCACATCACCAGAAGATTTCCTAGGACTCTTGCATTATGATTTCTTAGGAAAATGGGATGATGATCTTGAAGTTGCACGAAAGGAGTATTACTAGATGAAATGTTGTTCACTACAAAGAAAAGATCTAGAAAGACATTTCCAAAATATGTCTACTAGATTTTACCTGTTAGGAGGCACTGCTAATCCTGATTTAAAACAAGCCTTTTTGGCTTCTATTCCTGAGATTCTTGCCTCTCGAATGTTTTTAATCCTTCAACAATCAAATTACAAAGTTGGAGATGTGCCAATGGGACATTTGTATCAAATCATGATTCAGGCTCATACACAGTTATGTGATCAAAGGAAGATGATTAAACTGTATCTGGGTAGTAGGAAGAATCCTTTGGGAAAACTTTCATGTGACAGGCCTGATTTGTAGATCAAATGCAAAGATATTGATGTTTGTGTTTGTCCATCAAAGAAGAATAAACATTTCTTCAAACTGAAGAAGAAAGGGAAAAGATCCAAGTTTAAGAAGTGGAAGTATTACAAGAAGAAAAAGTTCCGTGGCAAGAAAAAAACTGACAGATGCTACATCTGTGGGAAAAAGGGTCATTTTGCAAAAAGCTGCCCTTCAAAAACAAAGAAGACTGAGCAAATGATTCAACAAATTCAGAAGATCACTAAAGTAGATTTGAATGATGTTGATCTTGAGTCTCTCTTTTTAGAAGAAGAAGAAGCTTCACCAGAATATGTTTTTGCTGTAGGCCAAGAGGCAGACTCAGAAATTTTCAGCTCTGAAACAGAGTCCTGGAATGACCAGTTCTTAATTGGTGGTGATAATAGAGACATGATAGACCTAACTCATGAAAAACATCCAATACCTTTGTTCCTTATCCAAATTTACCCAACCAGTTATTCTAAACCCATAAAACTTGTAGCCTTGATCGACACTGGAGCCAAAACTACCATTCTCAACCCAAAAGTCTTGCCTAAAGAATGTTGGAAACATCATTCTGAGTATTTCTCTACAGCTAATGGAGAAATACTTGAAACTAGCCTTAAAACCAGACACCCAATAAAGATCCAATTCTTTCCAAATTGTTACACCTGGACACATGTTCTTGGATCTTCTTTACCTGGAAAAGATATTGTCATTGGCTTTGATGTCTATTGGAAGATGAAAGACTTGAGAATTCTTCCAAATGGACTCACGTTTAAGAAATACTTTCAACCATTCACCAATATTTCATCTATCCTTTTTTTTTACCAAACCATTTCTCAACCAAACCTTCAAACTATTCATGAGTTCTTATTAAAAGAATGCAGTGCTCAGTCTCATACAGATTTTCTTCAGAAATGCTCATCACCATTGTGGAAAAATGAGGAGTTCTTCATCTCCTTACCTTTCAAACAAAATGAAGATGTCAACCCAACAAAGGCAACTCATCCAGGAATGACTCCCTCTGATCTTAAATTGGCAATTGAAGAATGCAACCAATTGGAAGACCAAGGCCTAGTTGCTCCCAAAAAATCAGAATGGGCATGCCAAGCTTTTTATGTAAACAAAAGATCAGAAAAAGTTCGTGGGAAGAAAAGATTGGTGATCGACTATCAGCCTTTGAATTTCTTCCTCAGGGATGACAAATTCCCTTTGCCAAAAATTTCCTCATTATTTGCATTTTTGGCGGGAGCTAAAATCTTTTCAAAATTTGATTTGAAGGCTGGATTTTGGCAACTTGGAATCAAAGAGGAAGATAGATACAAAACGGGCTTTTGTATTCCAAACAGACACTATTAATGGAATGTGCTGCCTTTTGGACTCAAAGTAGCCCCATCACTATTCCAACGGGCTATGATCAAAATCTTTGAGCCCATCCTCTCCAGCGCTCTTGTTTATATTGATGATATTCTTTTATTTTCTGCAGATATAAAAGCCCATGAGAAACTGCTCCAACAGTTTGCTAATCTTGTACGACATTATGGTGTTATGCTTTCACCCACCAAAATGTTCATTGGTCAAACAGAGATAGATTTTCTTGGAATGAAATTCAAAGAAGGGAATTATCTTCCAGGTCCTCATGTTGCAACAGAACTGGATAAATTTCCAAAAGAAAATCTTTCTGTCAAACAAATCAGAAAAGTTCTTAGCATTATCAATTATCTCAGGGATTTTATTCCTCACTCGACAAAGAAGACAGCCCCTCTCAGAGCTCTTCTAAGAAAGAATCCTCCACCATGGTCCTCAGAACAAACAGAAGCTTTTGAACAACTCAGAATTTGCACAAAGAATCTTCCTGATCTCCAGATTCCCTCCACATGAAAAAGAATTCTTCAAACAGATGCTAGCGATCAATTTTGGGGAGCTATTCTTTTAGAAGAGGATGACAATAAGAAAAAACGGATTTGTGCTCATGCTAGTGGAAAGTTCACAGATGCAGAATGCCATTATCACTCAACCTTTAAAGAGGTCTTAGCAGCTAAATATGGCATAAAAAAGTTTGAATTCCATCTAATTGGTCATCATTTCAAAGTTGTGATGGACTGCTCATCATTTCCAAAAATACTTGAATTCAAAGGAAAGACTCTGCCCCATCCTTAACTTCTCAGAATGAAAGAATGGTTCAGTAAGTATGACTTTGAAGTAGAACACATCAAAGGAGAGGATAACCTGTTACCAGATCTTTTAAGCATACCACCTTTCTCTTGTGAAAAACCCTTTCAGCTAAAAGTTCTTCCCATGCTATACATGTATCAAACTATTAATGCCAACTTTCTTGAAAAAGGTATTCCTCCATCCTTACCATCACACATTTCCATGACCATCCTTAATCAAAAGGCAAGAACTCAAATTTTTGAACTTCAATCCGGACTAATCAGAAAATATGGGTCAGATTTTTTTCACAAATTAGGCTTTCATCCTATCTATCCTTTCACCTGTATTTTCAGCTTCCTAAACCAAAGTCCTGAAAACCAATTTTATTGGCCTCCTAAATTGTTAATCCTGTTTTGGTATCTTTGTCATCTATATTGGATCTCATTTGATCTTCAACCATTAAAGCTTGCAAGGTATATCAGCCTGCTTGAGAAGAATGAAGGTCTGAATCCACATTTGTCAACATTTCTCAAATGGTTCCAGAATTTGTCAAGATGGAAATCCTATTTGACAAATGAAGCTTATACTCAACATGTGGCACCTCCTCTCGAATGTCATACTATCATCACCTTCAAAAGAACTTTCTTCAAAGCTAAAGGTGTTTTCACTGATGTACCATGTTTCAATATCTATGGGACTTATAGACACTCAATGATGCACTATATTACCATAGATACCACAGATCCTTCACCATGGAGAGAATTTCAAAGACATATGTTCGAGAAAAATGGTATTATTCCAAAGGAGATATGGCCAAAGATATCTGATGATGCCCCATGGGAAATATTTCCTCCTGATTATAGGAAACAGCTGTTAGCAGATAAAGAATATTGGGAAAAGACATAAAGGAATACATCAATCCTGTCTCACATGCAAATTGATGATCCTTATCAAGCCAGCTCATCTGATCCTTATCAAATCAGCTCATCTGATCCTTATCAAGCCATCTCATCCGATCCTTATCAAGCCAGCTCATCTAATCCTTATCAAGCCAGCTCATCTGCAGAACAGATATGGTTAAACTCTTTCAAATCAAATAATTCAGAGGACCCACGTATGCCAATAGCAGGACACTCACAGGATCCTGATGAAGACTTTTACCATAGTGAAGACAGTGTTGAAGATAAGAATCTATCTCCAAGTCACGAGCTAATTAGTCACAAATGGTTAAAATTTAAAGATGTTACTTTTATCAGTGGATATCTATCCATGTTTGTCTGTTTATCTTTAGTTATTTGTTTGCTTGTAGGCCTTCTTTTATCTCAGCTCCTTCTCTATATAAGGAGCTTTCTGTCTTAGTTGAAAGGCAGAACCCCTCTTGTAAAAATTTTCAGAAGCTAAATAAACCATGGCCTTTTAAAAAGTCTTTCTTCTTCTCTAGCTGTTAGATTATGAATTATAATTATTCCACCTATCTAAATTAAGGAGTATGCTCTGTACTTACCTCTATGAAGGATCTGGTACATCAGAAACTTAATTAAGAAAATGATCCAGTAACCAACTCTATTAAGATTATAATTTATAGTTTTATAGATTATAAAAAGGGGACAGGCTGTCTAGCCGAAAATTGGTTGTGTGATGCTATAAGTACGGCTTTGGCTAGTCCATGATATAAGTACGGCTTCCTAAGCCAGCTCTTAAAAAGTATTACAATTAAGTCCTTAAAAAACCAATAAAACTCTTTTTTGAAAACGTATTCAAACTTTTGAGGTTTCAACTTCAAGTGTTGAAGACCTACATATAACATTTTCATCATTACAGTCTTTTATCACATCCATATTTTATTATCCCAAAATTAGGTGTTTACAGTTGTCCCCCTTTGTTGCTATTTGCTTGACAAATTATAGCAAAGGAAATAAACACATAATTTCTTAAGAACAAAAGTTCGAGTACTTACTTGTGCTCCTTAAGGTTTATGGTTGTAAGTAATTGTCAGTTCAGGATGAACGCTTATGTTACCGTACAACACTAGTCATAAACTTAAAACATCTAAGGAAACACTATACTCGGACATATAGCGTTGGTTTGGATGGACACATTATACTCAGTCTTTTATAATGTTAACTATACTCAGTCGTAGAGTCTGAATTGGAAGGATGCATTGTACTCAATCGTACAATGTTGATTATACTCGGTCTTATAGTCTAAATAGAAGGATACATTGTACTTGGTCATACAATGTCGACTACACTCAGTCGTATAGTCTAAATGGAAGGATACATTGTACTTAGTTGTATAATGTTGACTACACTCGATTGTATAGTCTAAATGAAAGGATACATTATACTCAATCATACAATGTTGACTACACTCAGTCATATAATCTAAATTCAATTGACACATTGCACTCGATCGTACAATGTCGACCATACTCGGTCGTATAATTTGAATTGAAATGATACATTGCACTCGATCATACAATGTCAATTGTACTTGGTCGTATAGTCTAAATTGAAATGATACATTGCACTCGGTCATACAATGTCAACTATACTCGGTTGTATAGTCTAAATTGAAATAGGTACATTTTACTCGGTCGTACAATGTCAACTATACTCGATCGTATAATCTAATTAAAAGGATACATCATACTCAGTCGTATGATGTCGACTATACTCGGTCGTATTATCTGGATTGAAATGATAAATTGCACTCGGTCGGACAATGTCAACTATACTCAATCGTATAGTCTGGGTAGGAGTACACATTGTACTCAGTTGTACAATGTTGACTATACTCGATCGTATAGTCTAGGTAGGAATACACTACACTCGGTCATGTAGTATTTATCTCTTTTATAATTGGCCTTTTGTTGATTCATTCTTCATTTCCCTTATCCCTTTCATTGCTTATCGATTTTATTGTAATCCATAATTGCTCGTGATTAGCTGCAACCCTTTCATTGCTCACTGATGATGTTGCAATCTATAATTGCTTGTGATTAGCTGTAACCCTTTCATTGCTCATTGATGATATTGCAGTCTATAATTGCTCGTGTTTAGCTATAACCCTTTCGTTGCTCACTAATGATGTTGCAATCCATAATTGCTCGCAATTAGCTGAAACCCTTACATTACTTGCCTTTGATGCTACAGTCCATAACTCCTCGCAAATTGAATGCAATCCTTTCATTGCTCACCTTTAATGCTACAGTCCATAACTACTCATAAATTAACTGCAATCCTTTCATTGCTCACCTTTGATGCTGCAATCCATAATTGCTTGCAAATTGACTGCAATCCTTTCATTGCTCACCTTTGATCCTGCAATCCATAATTGCTAGCAAATTGACTGCAATCCTTTCATTGCTCCCCTTTAATAATGCTACGTCCATAACTGCTCGCAATTAACTGCAACCCTTACATTGCTTGCCTTTGATAATGCTACAGTCCATAACTACTCGCGAATTAGCTGTAATCTTTTCATTGCTCGCTTATGATGCTACAATCCATAATTGCTCGCGATTAGCTATAACCCGTACATTGCTCGCCTTTGATGCTACAGTCCATAACTGCTCATGAATTAACTACAATCCTTTTATTGCTTACCTTTGATATTGATATATAGTCTATAACTGCTCGCGATTAGTTGCAACCCTTATATTGCTCACCTTTGATAATGCTATAGTCCATAACTGCTCGCAAATTGGTTGCAATCCTTTCATTGCTCACTTATAATACTGTAATCCATAATTGATCATAATTTTTATCTTTGGTTGTTTAAGTCGAATGCTTTGAATTCTTTATGCTGACTAACGTTGAATTTTATTATGTTGACTAACTCTACAATTTGGGTGCACTTCCTTCTAGATTTGCAATTCCTACAGACTTGTTGAAGTTAGTTTCAATCATTATAAATGTACAAAAGTACATTATAATATTGAAAATTCATGAGAACATTCATCACTTCTTCACGAGATAGTGTGCGCTCAACAAATCTCATTATTTTTTATTTTCATGACTATCACTTATTTAGCATTTGTAAAGGTCAGAGGCATTTAACCATCTTATACTGAGAGCATATCTTTTACCAAGTGAAGAGCTTACTTGCACACCTAATTTTAGGAAGAATTTACTAAACAAAACTTATGAAAATTGAGTATAAAAATATCAAATTCTGAGTATCAAAGTAGAATTTGAGTTATTTTTATGCTTTCCTTCCTTATATGAGTATTCCCCCATCTTTCTTATATTACTCAACATGAATACTGTTGGAAAGGTCCTTTGGACACTCATACTCTTATAGAATATTAGAGTAAATAGAGCAGTTTTTGGTATAGTCCTCATTTAGTATTCCCCCACCTTTCTCATATTACTCAGCGTGGATACTGCCAGAGGTTTCACATTGATACTCTTGCTCATTTCTAAGCATTAGAGTAATTTGTTCTTACTCTTATTTCAATTCTCCTCTTAGTGTTCCCCTGCCTTTCTCATATTACTCACCATGGATACCGTCAAGGGATTTCTACTCATACTCATTTCTAAGCATTGGAGTAGATTATATGCACATTTATTATTTAAAAGACTGAAAAGATACTCTAAAATTCAAGCAATTGATACTGTAAGACCACAGTTTTTTTTTTTTTTTGCATTTCTTCCTCTCGTTTAGGTGCAAAACAAGCCTTAGATTGATTAAAGTTTATAAACTCCCAACATAAAATTATTAACTGCTCATCTGAATTCTGCAAGGCTAGTAAAAGAATGCCACTATCATCAAAGGTCATAAGATGGGCTTTTCGCACATGATCTCATGAAGTGGATGAATTTACTTTCAATTTGTGAATTTTATTATTGATATTGTACTTTATTATAGAATCTAAGGAAATAGAGTTTTGTTACTTCCCTTGATTATTTTGATGAGTGTTTGGCAAGTTGTTTGTCACTCAAGGTGATATTCTAATGAGTGATGGGCACTTGCTATCTTACCCATTCTTGTTGATGTATCATTTCCTTTCCCCTTCTTCATTTTCTTTTTTCCTTTACAAAATACCATAAGTTAGTATAGTCTATCTACAAGTGAAGAGATATTATTAAAATGCAATGTTATTCTTTTGCAATCTTCCCTTTTAATTGTGGTAATGATGTCTCTAATCGCAGGGTCATGATACTCCACCATTAAGGTTATGACTTTAAGATGCGTTCATATTTCTACCATTCCATTAATGCTATGGTAGAAGGCTTCATTCCTCTTATTGACATCTCCTACAAAAAATGTTCAGGAGTTAGAGGTCTTATTTCATAATCAATTAATTTTTCAGAGTGCATTCTTCCCTTTTTAGGGTCATCGAATGTATTGCTGACATGTTGGACTTTCTCATCACCATATTCCATATCCTACACTGGTCTAACTATTGTGGAGAGATATGCCTGATGATGCTCCCGATGAGACTATGGAGATGGATACTGAATCTGAGGAGCTTAAGCATTTAATGGAGCCTCTTGAGGTCGCCAGGATGATGTTTTTGTAAGTATCACTGTTGGTGATATTCCTTTGTTGGATGGGCCTATAAAGCTCCTAAGGGCTATAGTCCCGTTGAATATCAAGTTCACCTTGATAGTGTCACCTTTTTCCTTCAGATGTGAACATTTTGACTACCTTTCTATACTTTTACAACACTAATTTTGAAGGTTAGTAGGCAAAGTATTTATACAATCTTTTCTAGGCTCAAGGACTTTATTATGCAAAGCAAGTATTTCACAACAAATGTATGCAAGTGTATGCATGTTATGTATGACATGCATGATCCTAATAGGTCTTCTATTTGGAATAGAGCTATATTGCAGCTTAGAGTGTGAGAACGAGGTGCCTCATTAACAACTTGTAGGTTTGAGCATTGAATGCTTCACTGTTGGTACTTCTGATGTTAGAGCTTTAGATACAGTTCATTGAACTAGTGACCAGGCTAGCAAGTGGAGTCCATGGCTTAACACTAGAGCTTGTGATTGACTAATGCACTGTTAAACTTTTCTTTTTGCTGCTGCTTTTATTGTATGATAACTTATGTGTCTACACGCTTGTAATTTACTTCTTTATGCCCTGAGATCACTTGTACTAGCTCTTATACTTCAACATTACATCTTTTCTCTTTGAGTACAGAATTACGTTTCTGTAATTTTCCCCTAGAGCTACATTTTCCCCCAGCTTCATTCTAGATTCATTCACACTATTCTAGCAGTCTTTGTTCATTTTCATGTGCAAGAGACCTAGTTTGTTCACTGTTGTTATTGATCCTTTATCTTAATAACCCTATTAGTTGCAATCTCATGCATTTGAGGTACAAAGGAGTGGGCGAACTAACTGAAGCGAGTTCTTGATGATAAAATTAACTGGACTTGCACTTTGAAGAACTCTTAAGCAAAATACAAGGCTTGATGCTAATGTAATAATTGATGATAGTTACAAGGCATAAGTTGCAATGCAAATCATTGAACCACCTGAATTCCGTAGATACAAGGGGATACTAGACTTACAAGCAGAATCACAGAGGGGTGACAAAAGGATAAAAATAGTGATTAAATAGCTCTGATTTTAGCTTTCATTATGTAATGTCTTTCTATTCAGATACTTATGTAGTATGATAATGACGAATATGCAATATTTGAAAAAAAAAATTTAAATTCAATTTTACTCATTCATTAGGGCAAAAATGAGTACATTCATTACATCACATAATACAACTCTTGTTACTAATTAGTCCTTTTAGACTTCCTAACATAATATTTTTCTCTCATTTTTACCCAACTTTCCTTTTTTCTTTCTCTTTTTTTTTCACTTTTCCTTTCTCTTAAATTTCCTATCCTTAGAAGTTAAATCATGTGATATATGAATGTTCTTTGCATTTGTGCCCATGCTGAATGAATCTAATTAAATTAAATTTATGTCAAACATTGCAGATGCAATCAATATCATAATGCATGGTACCATTAGGATGACACTACATAAGTAAGCATGATCAGAATTCATATCATCAATCATTAAAACAAAATAAGTTCTAAAAAAAGTAAAATTTTATTCAAAGAAGACAATAAAAAAATTTATTTCCTATTCTAGTTGTTAGGGATGTTGAGTCTTATAGTGGCTATCCTTAAAGTGGATGATATAACAATTATTCTTGTATCTTCTTGCCGACTATCTCCATGACTTCATCTTTCTGTTCCTCAAATATGCATTTTTCTTTCTTGTCTAGTAGCTTCCCATAATCAAACTCTTCACCCCATCCTATAGGTACAATCGACTCGAAGGGTATATCAAAAGAAGGTGGTTTAATATAAAACACCTTATTGTCAAACTTGCTTGAAGGCTGACCCAATAAGTCTTCTGCTCTTTCCACATCTCTAAGGGCATTAAAAGACTTCTCATTAGTTTTAAGGTCTAGGTCCTCAAAAGAGCTTAGCACTTCTTCCTCACTTATTCCTGAGTTGATCATCATGGTAACTGAGGGTGGTACATTTTGATAGTTTGGGAAAGGATTATTTCTGGTGCTTAGGTTTTTAAGGTCTGTGATCTTTCTGAAATTTATAAGGCTTTGGATTTCATGTTTAAGGCAGATGCAGTTATCCATGGAGTGTTAGAGGTTTTTATGGAATTGACAATGTTTGTTTGGGTTATAGCTTGGGGTGTTTGGGTTTGCTAGGTTTGGATTAGGTAAAGGTTAAAGTAAATCTTTTTGCATTAAGTGTTCTAGGACTTTTGACAAAAGTTGGTTAAAATTAGGAATCTCCTTGGTTATTGAACAGTATTGGTTGAATCCAATAATAATTACTTTTAATCCTATGAAATAGTTAAAAATTTAATAAAAAATATTTTTAAAAAATATATTAAGTTATAATGAAAAGAAAAAAAATACTAATTCATTAGACAAAAAGAATAATTTTTTCATAAATTACATAACATCTTCTAAATTAAAATTTTTTATTTACAAAAGACGAATTAAAAAAACACTTTTTTAACACATTTTTGAAAATTCTTTATTCTAAAAATTAATTTCATAAAAATTGTTTAATAATTTACAAAATAATAATTTAATAAAAAATTACCAAATTACAAGGAAAAAATTATAATTCTTAGATTATTTCACCAAAAATAAAAAGAAGGGATGGGTCTCAAGCTCAACATCCATCTTGTCCACTTTCTTGTTCCCCTTGTCCGCATCCATGCCCAATTCAGCCTTCCATGCAACCATGCTCTTATTGCTGTTACTGCTGCTATTTGCACTCTTCTTGGCCTTTCCATCAAGACTTAAAACTTGAATCCAAATCCCAATAGTTTCTTCAGTACCTCAAATCTTTTTTAACTGATCAAAAGTCCTTTGATCATTAACTTTAGTAAATGTCTTCTCTTCTCACCTTTTTTCGTTGGTGTGGTTGCTGCTGCTGTTGATTTCGAGTTTTTTCTTGTTTTTTAAAAAAAAATCACCAAAAAAAACTCTATATATCTCTCAGTTTTTTATTTCTTAGAAATAAAAAAACTAAAAACCCAAGTAACATCTACAGCAAAAGCATATGTGATGTAAAACCCAGACATAATTAAACAAAAGGTAGGGATGTGGATGCAAATAGAAGGGTGATGAGAATCCTAGAAATTGTGGAAGAAAATGGAAGACCAGCGACTGCAGGAGCATGGGGCAATGAACAATGTAACTTTTTGTTCCTACGGTTAACAAATATAAAAGGTCAAGCTAAATGTCCAAAGAACCTAATATAGTAGCTCCGATTTGATGTTCTTAGAGGGGCAATATAGGAAAAGACAAAAGAGTAATAAAAAAATGGCTAAAAAAAGCAGCAGTGCCATTTCACTACAAGATTAGGGGTAGTGAAGGAAAACACGAATACGTTGTCATTTCACGGGTGAGATTCAAAAGAGCTTCTGCGGTGGTAATTTTGTAAATCTGATGAAATTGAGGATATCTTATTTTATTATAGATTGCGCGGAATTTAAATAAAAATATTTTAATATAATTATTAAATAAATTTAAAACGATAAATTAATTAAATATAAAAGTAAAAATTTTAAAAATTATTATAACAATTTTAATTAATAATTTTTTATTAAAAGTATATCTATATATATAGTAATAATAATAATTGGAGAAATAAAATAAAAAATAGAAAATAATTGATAAATTATGCATTTTTAATTACATTAAATAAAAAATGAGTTTTTAATTGAATAAAAGGTGGATGTTTTAATTTGAATAAAAGATATAATTTCTAATGAAAAATAAGAGCATTATTTTAGATGTAGTATAATTAAAATATTTTTTATTGAATAAAACATATGTATTTTAAAATAAGAACTTTTATAAAGAGAAAAACGTAACTCAATAAATTCAAAATAAAATATACTACATTAATTTTATTTTCTTTAATTTTTATTGCCACTATTTTTAAATAAAATAGAATCTATTTTGAAACTATTAAATTACTATTGGAGTATGTATAATAGTTAAGAAAAATTTAAAATTATAATTTATAACGGTTTAGGAAAAATGATTGAGTGATTTGAAATTAAAAAATACGTATTACATAAAAACTTTTAGAATATGAGTAGTATGTATAATAGTGTTTTAGTTAAAAAAATAATACTAAAAATTATAATAAATATTTTATTTTTAATAAAAATCAGGATTTTTAAGAATTTGACATATTAGATTTTAGGATGAATACTTAAATATGAAGATAGACACTTGTCAAATTTTTAATTTAATGACTTTAAGACTCAGCATTTAATATATATATATATATATATATATATATATATATATAGTATTTTAATGTTAACTATTGAAATCTCAAATAAATTAAACTTTCTAATTAGGCTAATTTTGATTTTATTTTTAATAAAAATTAAATTAATTAAATTTTAATTTTAATTTAATTTAATTAGAGTTATATTTACTACTTTAATTAGGTTAACTTCTATTTATCTTTGATAAAATTTAAATGAATTAAAAATGTAGATGTAACTTTATTAAAAAATATTTTTTTATTTTAATTAAAATTGCTTACATTTTATCTAATATAAATGATTGATTGTAGGCACCCAATTCGATCGGCTCGTGATAAGGGACGAATTAGGGATGTTCAGTTTGATTAGCCCGTTATCAAGCTCGATGATGAGAATGTGAAGCTTGGACATGAGTACAAAACCTGAATTTTCGATTGAAAATGGACTTAAAAGCCTAAAAGCCCAAATTGTCCAAAGCAGTCCGAACCCATTTGGCCCAACATGGGACCAGGCTAGAGAGGCATTACCTCTGTGCCATGAGGCGATCGCCTCTTTGACAACCACCACAGAGGCGATCGCCTTATCGTAGTGGCGCTGCCTCTTTGACAAGCCACTTATAGCTTCATTTAATACAGCTACAACCATAGTGGCTAAATGGTATGGGCCCCACACCTTTCAAACCTGATTTTGCATGAGGAAAAGATTTTTAGGGGGAAGAAAAAGGTTATAGAGGCTCATCATGATCTAAGGAACCTAGGGGCATAGGCAAGGTAGTGAACAAAAAGAAGAAAAAAAGAGAGAGAAAAGCGGTCCATGGTGAGAAGATCATATAGTAGAAGAAAAAAAAGCTTAGAAAAAAAGTCTAGAGGGACATTTTGGAAGAGGGAAGAGGAGTAACCAAGCTCATCAAGTCCATTTTCCTTGAGAAGAGGAAGGAAGGAAACTTATTTCCAAGTAAAGCTCACATCCTAGTGAAGATCGTAATCTAAAAAGCATCTCTGAGGGTCAATTATTTTAACAAAAGTTCATATTCAAGATATCTTCACCTTCTTGCCATTTTGACATTTATTTTGTATATGATTCAATTTATTGGTTTATTTTAGGTATACCATAGGTTTATTGTACTCATTACACTACTTGATAGGTTTGGACTGTTAAGTTTGCATGTAGTTATAATCTTAATACTTTATGGATATTTATGTATATGTTTATGTGCTTAGAATAAAAGTGTAATCGTTTTAAGTGTCAAGAGAGTTTACTGATCAAGTGATGCCTCTTTATAGAGGGGTCGCCCCCTATCAATGAGGTGATCACCTCATCATAGAGGCAATCACCATATTGACAAGCCTCCAGGCAATCTGACCCTTCCCTCCTTTATGGAATCTTGCATGATCTTATTTCATATGTTTTCTCTTGTCATTACATATAAATACCATGTTAGGTGATGTAACGTGTATGATGATACCTTGATCATTGGGAGCATCTTTAACTTGTGTTGCAAGAAAAAAAAATCTTTCATGAATGTTATTTGTAAATTATAATTATGGATAATGTCATGTTTTGTAAGAGGGAACTAACTGTGTGTTTGTTGTAGGAATTACTTGATGATTTTCATCATTAAGCAATCACTTTGATTAGTTAACTCTTTAGAGCATTTCGCTTACGTAAATAATTTACTATTGGTTTATCTTTTTGTTATATGTATGGTTTACTTTCCATATATTCCCCTTTTATTTTATTTGAAAGCGTTGTACTACTTAATCCCTTTCCCCTTTTTGATTTAAATGAATGGTTGTAAATATTAATTATTTTATTTTTCTTATGATAAACAATGAGACTAAGTGTATGAAAAAGGATTAATATGCAAATTCAGATTTAATTCTAAAATTTGACAATTCTTCGAAGGCAATAATAGTTCACGTGTAATAAGAAAATAATTGAATAATTAAAGGTAATAAAACACAAAATGCAAATGAAGGCCAACTGTAAGGTTGGATGAGCACTCAAACGCTCATACCCAGTTTTCGAACTTGTTCTCTAACGACAGCTTCTGGGAACCTCCGTGGAATCCAGTTACCATATAAGTGTGTCCCGACTTTCATCCGGGTGGCGACTCTATCTCCAATTAGGCCCAAGACCTATTGTGTATTTTCAAGTGGGCCACGAGCCCACACAATGCCGTGGTCGCCAAATACTTGGGCGCACGTTAAACCCCACCGCCCACAGTGGCGACTTCACTAATGATAAAGAAACTAATTCTAGTATTTTATGTCTTATCATTTTTAATTATTTTCTTTTTTATTTTGCATTTGTTGCATTCACTACAAATTTTGCACACAATGAGTACTTCAATCCCGAATTAACCCAACAATAGTCAGTACTTCGCTACCTAAATTTTACTCAAACTTAGTGATAGGACATTAGATTATTGTCAGTCACGACATGTACCAATCCACGTTGCTTGACCCTTGAGTGGGGAGACATATATGGTCGTATATTGTTATGGAAGCCAAAGCTTAATACCCAAGATTCAAGCCCATGTAATGGCCTACTAATTATCCTTAAGAATTTTCCCCACATGCATGTGTATTATGCCCTATAATAGATCTTTAAAGTAAATCTTGAGTCCATCGACAAGCAACCCAAGGTAAGTTATAAAATAAGTTATGTCAAGATGGGTCTTTCATGCCTATTTATAACCTGTCTCAAATGGGCCTTAATAAGTAAGTTTATAATGCTAGGGACCTTGGCCCATTGAAAATGAACTTAGGCCTTTTTTAAAAGGCCCGTTACTTGTTTGAATCATTCTAAGAGTTATCTTGCATACATTGGTTTTATTATCCCCTGTTGATAATTAAAACTCAGACTAAAGATCCTATGACAAGATACTAGCCATTGAATACATGTGTGGGAGAAATAAGGGCAGAAGTTTGCATGTTTAAGCTTCACATTTTGATTTTATGTCATGTATTTGCATCTTCTATTTACTTTTCTCTCTTAAGTTTCCTTAAATAATGAAATAGGCTTTCATATCAGCATACACACCATGCATTATTCTGATACATGATTTTATAGCAATATAAATCCTTTGAGCTCATCAGGGTGGGTCTGAGCTAATTCAGGTTGCTTAGTCAAAAATTCAGGAGTAGAAATGGCAAGTGGTTTAGATCCAGGGGCTTTTAAGGCACAATTAAAAGAGGAAGTGTTCACCAAAACCCAAACTATAATAAGAGAGATGATGGGGGAAATAATCAAGCTCATTAGAGAGAATCAACTAATACAACCACCCAATGTACCAACAATCAACTCAATAGATCTTGATGGGGAGGTCCTAATCAAATAAAGAGAGGAAGATAATACAATGGTACTAGCCAATCTGTCAAGCCGAAGGAATGTAAAGCCAATTGAAGACATGGGGTAGACTGAATAGGCTAAGAGCATAACCAAGGCTATGAGTCAAATGTAGATGATGATGAAAGAGTAAGACATAGTTGCTCCTTTGGATTATACTAATCTGAATCTGGAGAAGGAAGATGAACCACTACCCCAGAAATTCAAATTCCCTGACATGAAGAAGTATTCTGGTGTTGAAGATCCTCACTTGTATCTAAAGCAATATATAACTTATATGAAAGCCATGGAGTTGACTGAGACCCAAATTATTAAGCAATTCCTTATGTCATTAGAGGGAGCATCGATTCGCTGGTACTACACTTTGGAACCGCACATTCAATCTGATTGAAAGGAACTACATGCTACTTTTGTGAAGCAATATGGCCTCAATGTTCAGTTTGAGGTGTCCTTTATGGATTTACAAAACACCAAATAAAACTTTAATGAATCCTTTGCTGACTATCTGACTCATTGAAGAGGGAAGTTGTCTCTAATGAGGCATAGGCCTGCTGAGTTGGATCAATTATTCCTGGTAATAGAAGGATGCATTCCAACATTGTCTAGAAAGCTGAGAGGCTTAAGGATTAGGAATTTTGAGGAATTGTACAGATTTGGGGTTCAAAAGGAGTCAGATCTAGCCCAAGAGAAAAAGTTCTTTAGAGGGAGATTTAGAGGCAAAGAAGGAGCTGGTTCAAGCGGCAATGTCTAAATCAATGTTATTTGATCGCCAAACAACTTCCTGTAAATTAATATTGTTACGCAACCTCAAAGATTCTCAAATTTGGGATGGCATCTATCTAAAGTTTTTGACAAACTTATTGAGAAAAATTTACTAAGACTTTTACCCTCACAACAACCCTTCTCTGATGTTAACCCTAAACTTTTCTACAAGTTTCATCAAACCATCGGACATGACACTGATAATTATGCCCAATTAAAGCATAAAATCCAAGACTTGATTGACTCAAGCAAGATCACTAACCTAAAAACCAGAAAACCAAACACACAAACCAACCCTTTGCCTAACTATCGAAATATGCCACCACCAACTACGCCCATCTTAATGATCAATACTGGTCTAATTGAGGAGCAAGTACTAAAATCCTTTATGGATGTCACTTATAACCCTCCAAATTTGAACCTAAACACCTAAAATCAAGCAAATAGCTTATAAAACTTCATGTGCATGTCTTGGATATTTAGAGTTTCGATGATGAAAATAAGGGACAGATTGATCTGTGGCATGATAAAAGAAGCAGGTTAGGCCCATCTATAAGGAAGGTCGAAGGAAAAGGGGAAGAATCTAAAATCGCCAAGTTTGAACTAGAAAAGGCAAAAAATTCAGGGAAAAAGGTAGAAACAAAAAAGGGTGAAGAGACTATTGCTAGTATTTGGGAACTACTTATACACTCCAGGGATCATAAAGAAGCACTAGTTTTGGCTTTGGATCAAAAAATGATCTTCATGAGTTGCACCCCCGAGCAAATGGTCATTTCATTAACAGAGACTCCTCAAGGCACAATAATATTCTCTAATGATGAATTGCCCTTATAGGGGAGAGATCACTATAAGGATTTATTTATTAAAATCAAGGTGAAGGGAAAGATGACTTGTTGTGTGATGGTCGACAACGATTCCATTATTAATGTGTGTCCATTGAAGATTCTACCAAAATTAGGGTTGACTGTGGCAAACCTAAAGCCTTCTGAAGTGGTTATTAAGGCCCATGAAGATACCAAAAGGTCTGTAAAGGGAACATTTTTTAGTTAAGAGAAGACCTATAGAAACTTGGGTTGATCTATATATGATAGATATCCCTATGACCTTTACTATCTTATTAGGAAGGTTATGGTTTCATCCTTTGGGTGGTGTCCCATCCACTATTCACTAAAAAATTAAGTTTCCATGCGAAGGGAGAGTTTTCACTATCTCCATTGAGACTGAAACTAATGTAGCTGAATTGAAGTTAACCCCCAAAGAGATCTCCATAAGCCTAAGTTTTGAGGTTTGTGTGATCTACGAAGATGAGATGGATGAAAATTTTTGAATATAATGTGCAGCATGAAATTTGTCCCAGGTATAGGATTGAGAAAAGATCATAACATACCCTCAAAATTTGTAGAATGCAAATTAACTATTTTAAAGCATGGGTTAGGGTTCAAGGGGACTGATGATACTGAAGAAGAGATGGATATGTGGGAACAATTTGAGGAAAACAAGGAGGAGGTTGTGGCTGAGAGGAAAGCTTTGTGGGAAACCTTCGTAAGGGAAGGCACCTAGTACCTATACAATGGAGCTCTAGAACCTCTCCTAATGGCTGGAGGAGTTATTCTGGGGTTTGAGATCTTTGCTGAATTTATGAACAGAATAAAGGGGGTTAATGTAATATCCCGTGTTTTTAAAATATTTTTACACAGTACCGGGATATGCAGAGTTAATGATTTCTGTATTTTATATGATATTTTTACGAGTTGATATGTATTTTAGACCTATTTTAATTACGGTATATTATTTACAGTGTTTTACGTAAAATTTTCCCGGGAATTGCATTTTCGGGGAAATTTTCACGTAAACGATTTATTATTAATTATTTTAGATGTATTTACGGACTTGCATGAACTCATACATATTTTTAAACTATTAAATAAAGTCGGTGTGTGTATATTTATTTAATTAGGGTTTATTATTTCCCTAATATTTTATTAAGTATTTAATTGTTTTAATTGTTATTTAATTAATTTTATTTGGTATAAATTGTTAAAATATTAATATTTTTATGTGTGTGGTGTATATTTGATGTGTGTAATTTAATATTATTTTAATATATAGTATAAAGTATATATATATACATATATTTGTTAAAAATTACAAAAGTTTACAAAATTACATTTTGGCCCCCGACTTCTTCTTCTCCTCCGACCGATTCCCCATCGCCATTCCGCTGCCTGTCATGCTGTTCCTTCACCGTGGGTGTGCCGTCCGGTGTGCCACCATCTTCCCCGACCAGTTTCGCCGCCTGTGGAGGCCGTTTCCGACGTCGGGAGAACGATTTTGGCCGGAGAAGCCGAAAATCAACCCACCGTCGATCACGCCGATTTCGGCCACCGTTTTCGACACCGCCGGTCTCTTTCTTCTCCTTGAGCTCCGGTGAGTGTGCTTCTAGCTTTGGTTTGAGCTAAAATGGTCTAGAATTGCTTAGTTTTCAATTTGTAAATTTCGGCCTATTAGGGTTTTCGATTTTTTTGAGCTTCGAATTGGATGATTCATGGAAACTTCCTTCACAAATGATGTTCCTAGTAGCTTAATCTACATGTATGAATTTTTGTAGAATTTTTGGAGATTGTTTGGATTTTTGGGTATTTTTGAATATTTTAATATTATTTTCTAATTTTCGGAAATTAATTATTCAAATTATGAAATTGGAGTTTATGGTTGAATTAGGTGTTGAAATGAATTATAGGAATTTATTTGGAATTTTTATGAATTTCTAAGTATTTATTTTTAATTATTGAAGTTTAGGTGATTTTGGAAAATTAGGTTAATTATGTTTTTATTTGAATTTAATTGGTTAATTGGATTTAAATATTGATATTATTGATAAATATGTTGAGAAAATTAATTTTGGGTAATTGTATGATTTTTGGTGAATTTTTGAAGTAATTTAAGTATATTTATATATATAGGGGTATTTTGGTAATTTTACCCTAAATTGTCTAAAAATGTAATTTAATTGGTTTTAATATTTATTTAAGGTATAAAAATGATTTCTACAAATTATTTAGTATTTTTAACTAATTAAAACTATTTTTCGGGAATTATTTTCAATTATATATATAATATACGGTTTTTCTAATAAAATGAGTTTTAATCGGTTTTTATAGTGTTTCAAGGTCAATTATGTAATTTTTACCTATAAAATGTATTTCTGTGATTTAAGGATATTTTTGGTATATCTGGAATCATTCTGTGTTTGTGGACCCCGGTCGGTGGACTGTAGTTTGGAGTCCGACCGTGGGATTTTGATTGTGTTGAGCTTGTATTTCGAAGTGTATTTTCTTTGCAGGGTCGGCTCTACTCTTTTGAGTAGAGAGATGTCCGTTTTACAGGGGAGGTTCTGCCGAATTTTCAGTAGAATTCTCGTAAAACGTGATATCCAGTCGAACCCTAATTTTGTTTCCGTATTTTAATACTCTAGATTGAATTCTAGGATTTCTGTTAGGTTTATTCTAATGTCGGTTATTTATTGCTTGTTTAGTTGCGCCAAGACCGAGGGCTAGTGGACCAGGCCCGTCGGACCTGTCTCGTGGAGCGCATTAGGTGAGTTACTATATTATATACATATGCTTAGGATGCATGATTTAGAAAATGCATGTTTTATTTTGACTAAATATGCATAAATAATGTGATTTATATTCAAGTATATTTTTGGTATATTTTTGGTATATAATAAATTATATACATGTTTTGTTAATAAAATATATTTAAAATGTTTTTAAATATATTTTTAGTTTAATTCATGATTTGATTGGATTTATTTAACATATATATACTCAAAATATACCTGGTTTATGTTTGGTATATTTTCGGTATATATATGGTTTATATTGTTGTTTCATTTACATTCATGCATCATTTATTGTGAATGAATGATTTATATTATTAATGAAGGATATCAATAGAACGTGCTACCTAGTGGGCAGCACTAGGACCGAGTACGTACCGGTACGCCTATAGCTTTAGGCTATATTACTAACTATTTGTGGATATTGATTTGATTATGATTATTGATATGTGTGAGATGTGGTTTGGGTGTGATTGCTGGAGCTCGGTTGACCAAGTGTCTCGGGGCCAATCACACTGGCAGTTAGACTGCTGGAGCTCGGTTGACTTAGTGTCTCGGGGCCAGTCTACTGTCCAAATGGATTAAGTGGATATATTTGGAATAAGTGAGCCTGTATGGCCAGAGTGTTGTTTAACACTATTTTCTGAGGTTGCGATATTCTAGGGTTCTATGTGATCCTTCATAAATTGGGATTTTTCAGTAAAATATATAAAAATGATTTTTTCTGCATTTGTGTGTATTTGTCTGTATATATATTAGATATATATATACTATTGACTGTATGCATTATCACTTAGTGTGTATGTATATATATTATAGTAATTCACTCAGTGAGGTCTGACTCCCCTCCGTTGACTATTTTTCAGGAGAGTCAACTTCCTCAGACCTCAGTAGCAGGTCGATACGCCGGATTTCTTCCGCCCCGGCTTCTTTATGTAAATTGTCTACTTGAGTCTTATTTATTTTATCTAGACACTGCAGTAGTTGTGAATTACAGTATTGGATTTCATGTATTTTGTTTTAAAGAGATGTATTATGTTAAAACTGGATTGTATTAAAGAGATTTTATGTATGAGATGAGATTTTTATTTAAATCCAGTTGATATGGATAATATTATGATATTATGATTTTTATTTTCCGCTGCATATTATATTGTTACTGTTATGATGGCATGATTTATTTATTTTTAGGCTTGCTACGGGTTCCGGATTCAAAAGAATTCCCGTTCCCTAGCGCCGGTCATGACTCCTGTTTTGGGTCGTGACAGTTAATACTGAGGATGTTCCTATGGAAGAGTTAGTGCTGGCTGAAGGAGAACCTAAAGGGAACAAAACTGCCCTAAAGCTGAAAGGCTTTGATGATCAAAGCGAAAAGCTAGATTTTGAAGCCTATGTCCTTAAATTTATTACAGATGTCTTTTATGATGATAATGATGTTTCTTTCACTTTTTTGTTCAAAACTGACAATCTTTTCTTTTTAAAAGTGAATGCAACAAAGTCTAACTTTGCTTATTTGTGTGATGTGTTTTCTAATAATTATTTTATTTATGATAATCATTTCATGCATATGTTTGACATCAATTCCACATAAACTGAATCATTTAATTTAGGCATAAATTATAATCCTAGAATATACTACTTGCTTCTGATTTAACTCATGACAAGAGAGAAAATGAAAGAAATTTTAACAAAAAGACATAAAGTATTTGCTTGGAATTATGAGGACATGCCCAAGATCGACAGGGAGATCTCAAAAAATTGGATTCCCACATACCCTTATATAGCACCAATAAAGCAAAACCAAAGGAGGTTGAGACTAGAATGGGCTCTCTTGGTTAAAGAAGTTGAGAAACAGTTAAAGGAAAAGTTCTTAGAGGTAATAGAAGACACCCAATGGTTGGCAAACATAGTCTCGATTTCCAAGAAAGATGGAAAGGTCAAAGTATGTGTGGATTATCGAGATTTAAATAAGGCCTGCCCTAAAAATGATTTTCCACTACCGCACATTGATACACTAATTAATAACACAACTTCGAATGCAATGTACTCCTTCATGGATGGATTTTTAGGGTACAATCAGATCATGATAGTGGTAATGGATAAGTTAAAGACATCCTTTACAACTAAATGGGGCGTATATTATTATTGGGTGATGCCTTTTGGATTAAAGAATACAGAAGCCACTTATCAGAGGATAGCAACTGCTCTATTACGTGATATGATCCACAAGGAGGTAAAAGTGTATGTGGATGACATGATGGTGAAATCTTTGACTAGAGAAGGGCATTTCAAAGCCTTAGATAAGTTCTTGGCAAGACCTAAAAAGTACAACCTCAGACAAAATTCAAAGAAATGTTTTTTTAAGGTGACGTATGGGAAACTGTTATGACATATTGTCAGTAGAAAGGAATAAAGGTGGATCCAGACAAAATAAAAGCAATCAGAGAAATGCCTACACTAAAGAATAAGAAAGAAGTCTGAGGATTCATGGGGCATTTACAATATATCAGTAGGTTCATAGCCAAGTTGACAACCATATGTAATCTAATTTTTAAACTCCTAAAGAAAGATCAACCCGTGATATGGGATGAAAAATGTCAACAAGTTTTTTAGGCTATTAAAAATTATCTGATGAGTCCCTTTGTCTTACAACTGCCAACACTGGGTAAACCATTGATCCTGTATCTGGTAATTGAGGAAGACACAGTAGGGGCAATGTTGGTGCAGGAAGGTGAAAGGAAGATAGAGCACATTGTGTATTACAAAAGTAAGAAGCTTCTGCCATATGAAACTAACTATAGCCTTGTGGAGAAGACACGCCTAATGGTGATTTAGGCAACAAAAAAACTTCGGCACTACTTCCAGTCTTATAGTGTACAGGCGGTTTTCAAACATGATCCTCTCAAATATCTCCAACATACTCTGTCTCTTACAGGGAAGTTGGCTAGATGGCTAGTTCTACTCACAAAATTTAAGAGACTATATAGTCAAGAAAACGTTAAAAGGGAGAGCAATAGCAGAATTTTTGGCCCAAAGCCCAAAAGATAATGAACAAGAATAGGAGTTAGAGTTTCATGATCAGCATTTAAGGGCAATAGAGGTACAAGGTTAGGAAATGTACTTTGATGGAGTCGTCAATAACAAGGGAGCCAGAATAGGTATGATCCTTGTAACGCCAAAAGGAGAAATGATCCCAATGGAAAAAAGACTTGAGTTTGAGGCGACTAACAATCAAGCAAAATATGAGGCCTACATTTTTTGTCTAAAGGCACTGCGCAATGCAGGAGCAGAGAATGCTACTGTGTATGGGGATTCTACGTTAGTCATAAAATAAGCTACTAAAGAGTGGGAGACAAAGGAAGATAGATTGCATCCATACGAGGAATATTTAGCTACTATCTCGTATTTTTTTGCTCAATGTAAGTTTGTTCACCTGCCAAGAGAAAGAAATCAAGTAACTGATGCCTCCTTTATATAGGAGAGTAGGAAATGGGCAGAAGTCTGGCTTTTAATTTTAATAAAATCTTAAAGTCCTTGTCATGAGGAGATGAGGGTAGTATCAATTGATGCTACTAAGAAACCTTGGTTTTATGACTTGTAAAAATATTTAAAAATAGGGAACTTCTTGAAGGACACTGATAAAAAGGAAAAGGTGTCCCTGTGAATGTTATCTCGATAGTTCATTAGCTACAATGGGATGTTGTACAAAAGAATGTCAACTGGTGTACACCTAAGATACATTGATAAAGATGAATCCTGAAAACTTATGGAAGCAATTCACGAAGGAGTATGCAAGCCACACCTGAATAGGACAGTATTGTCAAAAAAGATAGCTCGTCAAGGTTATTTCTTGCATACTATAGAAATGGATTGTGTTAAATTTATGAAGAGATGTTACAACTGTCAAATTTATGGTAACGTTAGCCACTCACCATCTATAGAGCTCCAAGGAATGACTTCTCCTTAGTCGTTCGCTGCATGGGGAATCAACATCATAGGAGAAATAAGACCAAAGGTATCTAATGGTCATTGATACATTGTAGTGTCCATAGATTACTTCTCCAAGTGGATTGAAGCCAAATCCTATGCTACTATGGGTTCAAAGCAAATGTAGAGATTCATCAAAAAGAACATAATCTATAGATATGGCTTACCACACTATATTGTTACTAATAATGGGGTTCAATTTCAGGCAGAGACTGCCACACTACTAAAAGACTATAAGATTGAGCATCACAAATCATCTCTGTATAGGCCACAAGCAAATGGGACAGTGGAAGCCACCAATAAAAATGTGAAGAAGATCCTAGCCAAGATGATGGAAAATTACCAAAATTAGGCAAAGTACTTGTAATTTGCATTGTGGGGATACTGAACCACTACCAGAATATTAACAGGGGTCACTCTGTACTCCTTGGTATATGGATGTGAAGTCATACTACTAATAAAGGTTGAGATAAGGTTGTTAAAGGTCCTATTAGAATCCAAGATTCCTGAATACCAATGGGTGGAGAGTCGATTAGCACAGTTGACACTGTTGGATGAGAAGAGAATGAAAACTATGCATCACTCCCAATTGTATCAAAAGAGAATAGCCTAAGCTTACAATAAGAAGATCAAGTTAGGAAAAATCAGAGAAAGGGATTTGGTGTTGAAGCTTACAAAGTCGATCATGACTGACTCACGAGGAAAATTCAAACCAAATTGGGAGGGACTATATCTGGTAAAGAAGTTGTTCTCAAAAGGTGTTGTTGTTTTGTCTGACATGAAAGGGAATGATTTTAAAGAGCTTGTCAACCTAAACAAACTTAAAAAATACTTTTTGTAAAATCTTGCTAGGGAGAAAACCTTAAAAAGGGGGCTATCTAGGCAAAAATAGAGACCAAAATAAAAAGAAAAAATAAAAAAGTCCTATTGGATTGAAAATATTAAAAAGGGACGATCCAAGAAAAAGTTAGGGACGTACAAAAAAAGAGAGAGAGATGCAAAATGGTTAGTTGAAAAACTTGCAAGGGCAAGCCAATTAACAACATAAGATGTATCAGAAGCAAAATGTATATATAAATTATGCTTAAGTTAAATGAAATAGATTGCTTCAATTACTATCAAGTGTTGCATAAAGTTTCAATTACAAACTGTTTAACTAAAAGGAAAATTGCATCTAATAAAAAGGGAAACAATGACTCAATTACATGAATTAATTTTGCCTTGTTTCTTTTGTTGATCACCCAGCCACTCAGTACTTGTAACTCTTTTGTTCTCTTATTTCTAATGAACTCATTTCTCTCTATTTATTGTAAGTAGACCCATGCTTTATAATGATCATCAGTAGTCTGATCTCCATTGTAGTCTAAGTTTCTCTCAATAGTTCTACAAGGCCAAGTTCCTGTTAAGTGATCCAGGAAATTCTAAGAGAGGAATTTAGGTTCAAACTCATGAGCTAATTCCATAATTAGTTACTTGCGACCATATTGATGGCAGAGACAAACTGGGTTGTAAAAGGCGGCAAAATGAAGATTGACAATTGGAACACAATACATGTAGGACCGGATAGTCACATGCTGCAATGTTCACCAAGGGCACATTGTCACGACCCAAAACAGGGGCCATGACCAGCGCTGGGGAACGGAAATTCTTTCGAATCCAGAACCCATAGCAAGCCTTAAAAATAAAATAAAAGCATGCAATAGTAATAACATAAATAAAATACCTTGCAGTGGAAATTATAATCTCATACGTAATAGTAATAATCCACCAACTCATTTGATAAAACAAACTCATCTTATATATATAAAATATTCTTTTAATACAAATTTCAGTTCAAATCTTTAGAATACAAATCTTATACAATGATAGTACAAAAATCTCACAACTGACTACAACTACTGCAGTGTCTAGAATATAAAAATAAAAATTAAGTGAGCAGATTACATAGTAAAGCCGGGGCAAAAGAAATCCAACGTAAAGGTCTGCTACTGAGGTCTAAAGACGTAGACTCTCCTGAAAAATAATCAACAGAGGGCAGTCAGACCTCATAGAGTGAATTATTATAATATATATACATGCATAGCTAAATAACAATGCACACATTCAATAGTATATATAATAAATATATATACAAGCAAATACACACAGATGCAACGAAATCATTTTATATATATTTACTGAAAATAACATTCGTTTATGAATGATCAAATAGAACCCTAGAAAATCACAACCTCAAACAGTGTTAGACAACACTCTAGCCATACAGGCTCACTTATTCCAAATAAATTCGCTTGTTCCATTTGGACAGTGGACTAGCCCTGAGACACTAAGTCAATCGAGCTCCAGCAGTCTGACTGTCAATGTGATTAGCCCCGAGACACTTGGTCAACCAAGCTCCAGCAATCACACTCTCAAATCACATCACACATCAAATAAATCAATCCAATCAATATCCACAAATAGGTTAGTAATATAGCCTAAATGCTATCGACGTACCGGTATGTACTCGGACCTAGTGCTGCCCACTAGGTAGCACGTTCTATTAATATCCTTCATTAAAATAAAACATACATTCATAAAATCAATAATGCATGATATTAAATAAAATAGCAACATAAACTCTATATATACTAGAAATATACCAAAAATAAACCAGGTATATTTTGAGTATATATACGTCAAATAAATTCAATTTAATTATGAAATAATCTATAAAAATACTAAAAATCATTTTGAGAATAATTCATTAATAAAACATGCATATAATTTAAAATATACCAAAAATATACTAAAAATATACCAAAAATAAACCCAAGGAATAATTATACCATTCATGCATAATTTATAAAATAAGTCATACATTTCTAAAATCATACAACCTAGAACACGTATATATAAAATAACAACTCACTATTATTGCGCTCCACGAGACAGGTCCGACGAGCCTGGTCCACTAGGCCTCAGTCTCGGCGCAACTAAACAAACAAATGACAATATGAATCAGAATAAATCTAACAAAAATTCTAAAGACTTGATCTAGAATCTTAGACACAGAATTAGAATAGGAATTCGACCGAATATCACGTTTTACGAGAATTCTACCAAAAATTCGGCAGAACCTCCCCTGTAAAACGGACATCTCTCTACTCAAAGAGTAGAGTCGGTCTTGCAAAGAAATACACTTTAAGAATAAACACAAAAATTTCAAAATCCCTCGGTCGGACTCTAAACTACAAATTCACCGACCGGGGTCCACAATTCACGAAACAAAACTGATCACATGAAAAATACCAAAAATGCCCTTCAATACTCAAAATATAGTAATTTAGATATTTAAATGCTAAAAATAATTATTTTACCGATAAATGCATAAAAACCCTAATTCTTAATAAAATATTATTAAAAATCGGTAATTCTCAATAAATTCATAAATATTGATCAAAATACATTTTATAAATCTAAATTACATAATTAACCCTAAAACAAATTAAAAATTGATAAAAACCCATTTATTTACAAAAATAGTATATTATATATAATTTAAAAAATAATTTATGAAAAATAGTTTTAATTAGTTAAAAATACTAAATCATTTGTATAAATCATTTTTATACCTCAAATAACTATTAAAACTAATTTAATTATATTTTTAGCCAATTTAGTGTCAAATTACCAAAATACCCCTAGTTACGTAAATTCACTATAAATGTTCAAAAATTCACCAAAAATAGTATAATTACTCAAAAATTAATTTCTCAACATATAATTCAATAATATCAATAAATATACTCAATTATCCAATTAATTTCAATAAAACACATAATTAACCTAATTTTCAAAAAATTACATAAACTAAATAAATTCAAAATAAATATATAAAATTCAAAAAAATTACAAATAAATTTATAAAATTCATTTTAACACCTATAAACACCATAAATCACAATTTCATAATTTAATTATTTAATTTTCAAAAATTAGAAAATATTAATAAAATAATCAAAAATTCACAAAAATCAAAATAATTTCCAAAAATTCACAGAGCTAGATTAAGCTACTAGGATCAATTTTTGTGAAGGAATATTGCTTGAATCATTCCAATCGAAGCTCAAAAAAATCAAAAATCCTAAATGGCCAAAAATGCAAAATTGAAACCTAGGGAAATCTAGACCATTTCAAGTGAAACAAAGCTTGAAAATGAACTCATCGGAGCTCAAGGAAGAGATAGGGACCGGTGGGGCTCGAAATGGTGGTCGGAATCATGTCAATCAGAGCTATGGTTGATTTTCAACTTCTCACTGAAAATCCAGCCAAACCACGCCAGAGAAGAAGGTGGCAAGTGGCGGAGCAAGATGGAAATGGTGGTGGTACGCCGAGAAGCGCAATGACGGTGAGGGAACAGCATCGCGTAGTGGGGAGAGGGGGAAGGGACGTCGGGAATGGAGGTTTAAGGGTGGATGGCAACTTTTGTAAATTCAATAACTTTATATATATATATATATTAACTTTAACACTAAATTATTAATATATACTAATATTATATTTAGAAAAATCCCACACCACAAATTAATAAACATATACACATATACATATACATATATAGATATATACATCACATAATAATAATAAAAACTATACAATATATACATAATTAAATAATAATAATAATAATAATAATAAACCCTAAAATGTTAAATATATATATATATATATATATATATATATATATATGTTAATATGCAAAATATAATCATGCATGATAACATCCTATTTAATAAAACGAGCTAGCATAAGTAAATAAAAAATTATTTAGGTTTTATTTTCCCAAAAATGTAAATCTCGGGAAAATTTTACGTAAATCTCTTAACATAATTAAAAATGACTTTAATAAATAGCACACTCATTAAAAAATCATAAATATTTATAAAAATTACTAACACTGCATATCCTAATGTAGTTTAAAATTATCTAAAAACTCGGGATATTACACACATCCAATAGATTAAGGTGTTAAGGAATGTTGATAGCCAACTATGAACGTCTACTGATATAAGATGTAACTTCCTGGTTCATTAATGCTTGGCTCTATAACACCAAACGTCTCAAGAAGCAAGCTCAATTTCTCATACACGTCTGCAAGGCATCAAATAATTAAGTGTAAGTGACAAAACAATGAAAGAATCAAGGATCGACACGAATGAACTTACCTCCAATAGAAATGGACTCCTAGAGAATCATCTTATTTCTGTGAAATTATCCAATCCAATAATCATTTCTGCTAGAATGAGGGCGAAAGGGTTGAACCTTGATTCCACTTGATCAAGAATGGAAAGGATCTTTGAATCATAGTTCCCAAAAGAAAAAATAAGTAGGAACTGAGCATACAAATAGAAAGCAGAAGAAAAAACAAGTAGGAACTGAGCATACAAATAGAAAGCTATTATTAAAGGCCAGTAAGTTTCTCTTCTATCTACACCTATGGTGATCTTGAGGAAGGATTCTAGTATAACTTATAAACTAAGAATGTAGTGAGAAGAAGACTAGGGTAAGAGATTGAACATCTGTGCCATCTGGTATTGTATGGAGTGAGGATTCGAGTTCTCAAGATCAGGAACTATAAGTTGACAAGTGGAATCCATATGACAACCAAGAATTGCTTTAAAATCCTCTAGCAGGGGGTAGATCTCTATAGTATTGAATCTGAAAACATGTTTCTGAGAATCCCATAATTGAGCCACAGTATGAAGGAAAGAGAAATTGATTCTCCTAGTGTGTAATGATTTGAAAATCGAAAGATAAACTGACTCTAACCTAGCCTAAGATCCATTATCTAAGCTTTTCAAGATTTATTGTAGCAATTTAAGGCTTCGTTTAGTCATGATTTAAGTTTTCAGAGGTGTTTAAAGGGGGAAAGTAAGGATTAGGAATGAGGGTGTCTCAAGAATGGGGTTGAGCAAAGGAGTTGGGCTTTTAAAAGGGGGGAACCACCCTAATGATAAAGCGATTACCTCATCATAAAGGCATCACCTCAACCCAAAAGGCAATTGCCTCTTCACTAAAAAGCCATAAGGTGATCACCTCTTCAGCAGTATCAGCCAATGAACTTTCATCGTAATTATGCAATTTCAGCAACGCAAATTAGAGATTGGCAGGGCAAACACATATACATGTAATCACTAGAACTAATTTAAATGTAAAGAAATGAATTTGATTAAAATAAAAGGCACTATCTATAAATAATTCATCCAAAAATAGAAGAGCATATGTTTCCGTATCCAAATTAAATGTGTTAACAAAAAGAATAATGGTTCATAGGCCTTAGTCTATCAAGTGTCTAACTCAGTGCCCTCAGGTTTTTCCCTTCCTCCAACACCACCATCACTTCTATCCTCATTGTTATCATTCTCATCGATCTAGAACACATCAATCTGACACTCGAGGGTAGCAATCCTTGCCCTATTGGCCTCATCATGATCCTTTTCAAGCAAATCACAGGTTAGTCAATCATGTGAGCATGCATACATGTAGGTATCAAAAGTTTTTTTACCCTCCACTGCTAGGTGATGTCCAGCATGTAGTCCCTCTGAGCCTTTATCATATGGTACATGTATAGGCCTTGCTCCAAAGGAATTTGCATCATTAAGTGAGTGTTAGAACTAACAAACATGTCAAGAATAATGGTGAAAATAGATTAGGAGTAAACCCATATAAGTGGCATTGCCAGGAGTGCATGCAGGCATAAGATCCTTGTCCAAAGTCAAACCTAGCAGGATAACTCTCCAAGAGGGACTCAAAATTGAGTTAAAGGGGTCAGGAACATGAGCGAAACTGCCAGGAATGAATTGAGAGCTGAAAGTGGTAGGCAACCTCACCTACTCAATAGCAATTAAAGTCCCCTCTCTACTCTGACCCAGACAGCCTTTAAGGGCTCTCTCTCCCATACTTAAGGTCTAGCATAAGGCTGCAGCCTAAAAATAAGGAAAGAGATCATGTGGGAATACAAGTGACTCCAAAAAGGGAAAGCGATGAAGGTATACCGAAGAAGTGAAAGCAACATGAAAGGGGACCGTCAGTAGAAGATGGGCTCGAATGAAATCCATATATTGGCTCTTGACCTGGACTATATGATCCACAGCCGGTGAACTAGTGATAGCCCGGGCAAGGTCGTCACCCTCCAGCTCATGTGTCCAAAGCATGCTATCAGGAGGAGACTTGGGACTCGACTCGCCCTAGTGCCTCCACACCAGTTCATGACCTGCTCACCAAGGTACCAAGCCTAATATCTTGACCCATGAAAAAGCATCCTCCTCTGAGCTAAAGGCCTAGATCGAGTCATCTCGATGTTCTAACTATCCTCGAGGCCCCACAAGTCATTTCAGATCTATAAAAGACAGAAGCATCAGCAGGTAAGTGGATTAAGTTCATACAAATTACTAATGAATGAAAATGTGTTTTTTATAGGTACCGTATCTTGTGTCAAGGAGTTCAGATACTGCCTATAAATGTGTGACTGGGCAAGATGCCTCTTTAGGACACGACTAGCACCCTATCTACCAATGGCAGGAAGATGATCCCCCACTCATTGCACGCCTATGAGTAGCTCCAGCACCAATGCCTAGCCCTATCAAGAAAGTTGGTTAGCCAGTTCTGATGAGTGAAAATTGAAATAAAAAAAAAGGAAGAGGGTCCTAACTTACCAAAATGGCATGCTAAAAGCAGCAGAACCTCTTGGCCCCTCATACCACCTCATCCATTCTCTGATACAAATATATGAGAGTGCAACTACCCCAATCAAAGGTAGACACCTGATCTAAATCTTGGAGAGGTAGTAGGAACATCAGGTCTATATAACTAATGGTATCAATAAAGAAAGTGGTGTCGAGCAAATAAAACAGAAAAGCCCGTACCACCTAGTCAACCTCGCACGAAATGACCATAGCTACAGCTCTCTCCTAAGTGTAGAAGCTCCAAATTGAATTAAGCTTAAGGGTGTGAGTCCCCTTCATGTCTGGGATTATACCTAAGAGACATTCAATGAATGCGACCTTATCTGGAGTCAACTGATGTAGGCTCACATCGAGAGGAACAGGGTCCCCAACACAGGCTATCCCAGTGATGGCAATAAAAGACATAGGATCTAGGGTGAGCTCCCTAAATGGGAGGTGGAAGGTATGAGTCATGTCAAACCACCTCTCCATCAATATATGAAGTGGCTGATAGTCTATCAAGCCCTGCTTGACAGGAAGTGAGAGAACAAAGTCCTTGAACCCAATCTCCTGAATATGGTCCTTTTGATCTTCAATTAGCTCACCGTAAAATGCCTAGGCCCTATAAAAGTTCCCAGCACCCTTAAACGTTTATGCATTGTGCTATAAAAACAAATCAAGGAAGTTAAATTAATGCATTTTGTAGTTTTATTTTTTCATAAGAACTCAGAATAGGTGAACAATAGTTATGACTTGCCCTGTTGATGAGGCGTGTTGCCTCATCATAAAGGTGATTGCCTCATCAACAGAGGCAACACCTTCAAGGCAATCGCCTCTTACTAAGAGGCAATCATCTCATCATGAAAGAGGCGATCGCTTCTACACAACGCAGACAGTGATGGTTTCTTAATTTTTTGACATAAGGAACATAAATACAATGTTTAATTAACCTAATTCTGATTCAAAACAATAAATAAATATGAATGACCACTTACTCAATGTGATTCTCAAGAAAAATAAAGAGAAATCGAGTATTAACCTCCCCGAATGTCGATGAACAAATATGGGTCCCAAGAGAGGAATCAAACTTCCTCGTGTCAATCTGAGACTCTATAAGGCACTAATAGAAGGCGGGACATGATCCCATTTAAGTATAGGGGGCATCCTCTCATTGTCCATTATTTGAAAAAAAGAAGCATGAGAAGTTTAGAGGAGAAGAGAAGAAAGAAAAAAAAAAGGAGAAAGCAAAAGTTTACTTTTATAGTGAATGGTGTGGTAGGGTTTTAAAAAAAAAGAATCATCATTCGTGTGTATTTAGAAATTGAGGTAAGGATGTAAAATTCATCTAAGTGATTATTTTCGATGATGATCAGGTCAGGAAAACTTGAGATTTGCATTTTCAGTTAAAATTTGTATTAGACTAGGAAAACTCAAAAGGTTGTGCTACAATAAGAAAGGGTTGTTCGAGTTTGAATCCCCAAAGTTTAAGAAAGGGCTATTCGAGTTTAAATCCCCGAAGCTCGTGATGAAGGAAGGGTTATTCAGGTTTGAATCCCTGAAGTTCATGATTAAGAAAGGGCTATTCAGGTTTGAATCTCTGAAGCTCGAAATCCAAGGTGACTATTCGGGTAGTATCCCCGAAGTCAACAATGAAGGAAAATTGGGCCACGAAAATTCGAAAGTCAATATCCCCGACGGAGTGGTAATCAGCCTAGGAAAATCTAAAAATCATATCCCCAATAGTGATTGAGCCAGGAAAACTCAAGAACCAAAGTCAAGATTAAATGATGATCGAGCCAGGAAAACCCGAGAATCATATTTCAAGTGATTGATGGTTGGGCTAGGAAAACCCAGAATTCTACATCTCCAGTGGAACAGTAATCGGGCCAGGAAAACCCAAGGTTAACCGTCTTCAAATAATTTATCAAATATTAACGAGGGCTGATAAGGCCAGGATAACCCAAGGATCACGGTCACGCTTCAGAATTGAAGGATTCATCTCTCGAGTGAAACTCAAGAGTCAGGTATGTCATTCATCTTATTATTTATTGTTGTGCATGTGATTTTTTAAAAAAATTATCATTGCATGCATTTGGTTTTTCAAAAAATCAAGGGGCAAACTGTAGACACACAATTCAGTCGGCTCACTATAGGGGACGAATTAGGGATGTTCAGTTTGATCAACCTGTTCTCAAGCCCGATGATGAGAATGTGAAGCTTAAACACGAGTACAAAACCTGAATCATCAATTGGAAATGGAATTGGAAGCCCAAGAGCCCAAATTTTCCAAAGCAGTTCAGGCGCATTTAGCCCAACACGAGACCATGCTAGAGAGGCATCGCTTCTATATCATGAGGTGATCGCCTCTTTAACAGCCACCATATAGGCAATCACCTCATCGTAGTGGCGTCGCCTCTATGATAGGCCATTTGCAGCTACATTTAATACAGTTGAAGCCATAATGGTCAAGTGGTATGGACCCCACACCTCCCGGACCTAATTTTGCATGAGGAAGAGATTTTTGGGGGGAAGAAAAAGGCTATGAAAGCGCATCATAATCTAAGGAACCTAAGGGCATGGGCAAGGTAGTGAATAAAAGGAAGAAAAAGAGAGAGAGAAGGGGATCCATGGTGAGAAGATCAGATGGTAGAAGAAAAAAAAGCTTAGAAAAAAAGACTAGAGGGACGTTTTGGAAAAGGGAAGAGAAGTAATCCAAGCTCATCAAGTCCATTTTCCTTAAGGAGAGGAAGGAAGGAAACTTATTTCCAAGTAAGCTCATATCCTAGTGAAGACCATAATCTAAAAAGTATCTCTGAGGGTCAATTATTTTAATAAAAGTTCACATTTAAGTAAAATATCTTTACCTTCTTGCCATTTTGACATTTATTTTGTATTTGATTCAATTTATTAGTTTATTTTAGGTATACTCTAGGTTTATTGTACTCATTACACTACTTGATAGGTTTGGACTGTTAAGTTTGTATGTAGTTATAATCTTAATACTTTATGGATATTTGTGTATATGTTTACGTGCTTAGAATAAAATTTTAATCGTTTTGAGTGTCGAGAGAGTCTGCTGATCAGGAAATACCTTTTCATAAAGGCATCACCCCCTGTCAATGAGGCGATCGCCTCATCACAAAGGCGATCACCATATTGACAGGCCTCCAAGCAATTTGACCATCCCTCCTTTATGGAATCTTGCATGATCTTATTTCGTATGTTTTCTCTTGTCATTACATATAACTACCATGTTTGGTGATGTAACATGTATAATGATACCTTGATCGTTTGGGAGCATCTTTAACTTGTGTTGCAAGAAAAAAAAATCTTTCATGAATGTTATTTGTAAATTATCGTTATGGATAATGTTGTGTTTTGTAAGAGGGAACTAACTGCGTGTTTATTCTAGAAATTACTTGATGATTATCATCATTGAGGAGTCACTTTGATTAGTTAACCCTTTAGAGCATTTCGCTTGCATAAATAATTTACTATTGCTTTATCTTTTTGGTATATGTATGGTTTACTTTACGTATATTTTCCTTTTATTTTATTCCAAAACATTGTAATCCTTAATCCTTTTCTCCTTTTTGATTTGAATTAATGGTTGTAAATATTGATTATTTTATTTTACTTATGATAAACGATGAGACTAAGTGCATGAAAAATGATTAATGTGCAAATTCGGATTTAATTCTAAAATTTGAAAATTCTTTAAAAGCAATAATAGTTCACGTGTAATAAGGAAATAATTGAATAATTAAAGCTAATAAAATACAAAATGCAAATGGAGGCCAACCATAAAGTTGGGTGAGCATTCAAATGCTCATACTCAATTTCCGAACTCGTTCTTTGATAACGGCTTCTAAGAACCTCCGTGGAATCCATGTCACGGCCCAAAACAGAGGTCATGATCGGTGCTAGGGAACGGGAATTCTTTTGAATCTAGAAACCATAGCAAACCTTAAAATAAAATAAAATATGCAATAATAATAATAATATAATTAAAATATTTTGCAGCGGAAGTAAAATCATAAATATTAAAATAATGATCCACCAAATGAAATTAAATAAAGCATCCTCATTCATATATAAATAATTCTTTAACACATACTCCAGTTCAAATCTTTAAAATACATAACTCACACAAATATAATACATAGATCCCAACAATTGTATACAACTACTGCAGTGTCTAGATTATAAAATAAAACTTAGATAAGCAGTTTACATAGTGAAGCCAGGGCGGAAGAAATCCGGCATATGGGTCTGCTACTGAGGTCTGAAGACGATGACTCTCCTGAAAAATAGTCAACGGAGGGGAGTTAGACCTCACTGAGTGAATTGTTATAATATATATACATGCATACTATATGACAATGCACACAGTCAATAGTATATATAATAAATATATATACAAGCAAATAAACACAGATGCAGTAAAATCATTTATTTATATATTTTATTGAAAATCATTGTTTATGAAGGATCAAATAGAACCCTAGCAAATCGCAACCTCAAACAGTGTTAGACAACACTCTAGCCATACAGACTCACTTATTCCAATATATTTACTTGTTCCATTTGGACAGTAGACTGGTCCCGATACACTAAGTCAATCGAGCTCCAGTAGTTTGACTGTCAGTGTGATTGGCCCCGAGACACTTGGTCAACTGAGCTCCAACAATCACACTTCCAAATCATATCACACATCAAATCAAATCCAATCAATCCAATCATAATCCACTAATAGGTTAGTGATATAGCCTAAATGCTATCAGCATACTGGTACGTACTCGGTCCTAGTGTTGCCCACTAGGTAGCACGTTCTATTGATATCCTTCATTTATTATATAAAACATACATTCATAAATAAATGATGCGTATAATTGAATAAAATCTCAACATAAACCATATATATACTAGAAATATACCAAAAATAAATCAGGTATATTCCGAGTATATATACGTCAAATAAATCCAATTAAATTACAAAATAAACTATAAATATATTCAAAAATATTTTAAGCATAATTCATTAATAAAACATGCATATAGTTTAAAATATACCAAAAATAAACTTAAATACTAATTAAATCATTTATGCATATTTATCAAAATAAACCATACGTTTCTAAAACATGCACCCTAAAATACATATATATATAAAATAACAATTCACTATTTATTGCGTTCCTCGAGACGGATCTGATGGGCCTGGTCCACTAGGCCTCGGTCTCGGCGCAACTAAACAAACAAACAACCACAGAATATCAGAATTCCAAAGACTCGATCTAGAATACTAGACATAGAATTAAAATAGGAATTCGACCGGACATCACGTTTTACGAGAATTCTATCAAAAATCCAGCAGAACCTCCCTTGTAAAACGGACATCTCTGTACTTAGAGAGTAGAGCCGGTCCTACAAAGAAAACACACTTTGAAATAACACAAAATTCACAATCAAAACCCCTTGGTCGGATTCCAAACTACAATTCATCGACCGAGGTTCACAATTCACAGAATAATTATAAAAATATCGAAAATGCCCTTTTATAATAAAAATACATTTTATAAAATAAAATTACATAATTAACCCTAAAACATGTTAAAAACCGATAAAAACTCATTTATTTAGAAAAATCGTATATTATATATATAATTTGAAAATAATTTACGAAAAATAGTTTTAATTAGTTAAAAATACTAAATAATTTGTAGAAATCAATTTTATATCTTAAATAACTAGTAAAACCAATTTAATTACATTTTTAGCCAATTTATTATAAAATTACCAAAATACCCCTATATATATAAACTTACTAAAATAAATCCAAAAATTCACCAAAAATAATATAATTGCACAAAATTAATTTTCTCAACATATAATTCAATAATATCAATAAATATACTCAATTAATCAATTTATTTCAATTAAACACATAATTAACCCTATTTTTCAAAATTACATAAACTTAATAAATTCCAAATAAATATATAAAAATTCAAAAAAATTACAAATAAATTTATAAAATTCATTTTAACACCTATAATTACCATAAAACACAATTTAATAATTTAATTAATTTATTTTCTAAAATTAGAAAATATTAATAAAATAATCAAAAATTCACAAAAATAAAAATAAATTCTAAAAATTCTAAAAAAATTACAGCATCTATATTGATCTGTTAGGATAAAATTTTGTGAAGGAATTTTTCATTAATCAATCAAATTGGAGCTAAAAAAATTTGAAACCCTAAATGGGTGAAATGAAGAAATTGAAACCTAGGAAAATCTAAACCATTTTAAGTGAAAAAAAGTTTGGAATCACACTCATCGGAGCTCAAGGAGAAGATAGAGACTGGCGGTGTTGATTTTGGTGGCCGAAAATGGCTTGATCGGAGTTGACTTCAAGTTTCGGCCTCTCTTGAAAAATCCAGCCAAAACGCACCGGAAATGGGTGCTTCAGGCGTCGGGAATGGCTAGCAATGGAGGAGGAAGGCTGAGGGGCACAGTGAAAGCAAGAAACAGAGGTCACGGTGGCCGGAAATGGTGAAAAACTGATCGGGAAGGAAGAAGATGAAGATAGTGGTAAAACTGTAAATAAAGCAAACTTCTAATTTTTGATAAATAATAATGTATATATGTATATATATATATGTCCACCTTATATTATAATAGTATATATATTCCCACACACAAATAATTCTCACCACACAAATATTTTATTATATTTATACACTTAAAATTAATTAATTAATATTAAAACTAAATAATAAAAATTAAGGTAATTAATTAAACTCTAATTAATTTAAATAAATACACATATATACATTTTATTTAGCACTTAAAAATTATATATGAGTTCATGCAAATTCCTAAAACTAGTCAAAATAATTAGTATTAAATTATTTACGTATCAATTTCCCCGAAAATATAAATTTTACGTAAAGTACTTAAAATAATGTAAAACAATTAAAATTAGCTTTAAACAATTAATAAAATCAAAAAAAATATCATAAATATATACAAAATTATTACCACTGCATATTCCAATGCAATATAAAAATATTTAAAAATCCGGGATATTACAATTCAGTTGCCATATAAGTGTGTCCCGGCTTTCATCCGAATGGTGACTCCATCTCCAATTAGGCTCAAGACCTATTTCGTATTTCCAATTAAGCCTTGAACCCACACAGTGTCATGATTGCCAAACATTTGGACGCGCATTAAACGCCATCGCCCATAATGATATAAGGTAATATATTTAATAAATTTTATTAAATTATATTTCATAAGTGTATAAATGTAATTAAAATTAAAAATATTTATAAGAAAATTAATTATGAAAAGATAATTATTAATTTAATTTTATATATACATATATATAGTAGTTTAATGTTAACTATTGAAATCACAAATAAATTAAACTTTCTAATTGGGTTAACTTTGATTTTATTTTTAATAAAAATTGAATTAATTATAATATAATTTTAATTTAATTAGAATTATATTTACTACTTTAATTAGGTTAACTTTTACTTATCTCTAATAAAATTTAAATGAACTGAAAATGTAGATGTAACTATGTTAAAAAATATCTTTTTCTTTTAATTAAATTTGAAATTTACTTATATTTTATCTGATATAAATGATATTAGGTAATATATTTAATAGATTTCATTAAATTATATTTCATAAGTATATAAATGTAATTAAAATTAAAAATATTTATAAAATAATTAATTACGAAAAGATTAACATAAAAATGTTTAAAAATTTTATATAATTATTCAAACAAATTATTTATTATGAATGTAATAAATTAATTTATTATAACTCTATAGAATTTGTAAAATTAGATTATTTTATGAATAAAAAAATGTTAAAATAGTATTGTGTGATTGTATAGAATTATTTTCCAAGCAAAAAAGTATTAACATTAAAAAACATTGAAAAAAATGATATATAGTTGTTTCAATAGAAAATCTATTAAAATTGTAATAAATGCAAATCTATTAAATTATAATATTGAGTACCTATATAAAGAAAACAGTGCCTATATTATTTTTAGAAATTTTAATAAAAATAAATAAGTAAGAAAATGACTAATTTTGAATTAACTAAATTTATTTATCTAATAAATAAATATATTCATACATTTTTCTTTCAGTGTGATTTACTATCTATATAACTATTTAAATACTTTTAAAAATATTATAAATTTATTTAAAAAAATTTACACATAATAAAATTAAAAATTATTTTTTTCAATTTTATATTATTTAGTAAATAATTTTACTATTAAAAAAATTCATATTATTTTAAGGATGTGAGAGCCTATTCCAATTTCTTCTTTTCAGTGTGATAAATGAACTTAATAAACAGTTTATTAAAAAGCAGTACAGGAATACAGCGCATTCTGCAAACAAAACGTTTTATTTTTTCCAAATGAGTACAATATTTTTGTCCCTAGAGAAGATCTTTAAGGGGCTTTGCTTTCTGTCTTGCTCAAGGGACATTTCCTGTTTCCAACAAATGAACAAATGAACTAAACTGTACAACAGTGTGCCCAATCAGGCTTTCTTTGTTTTTGTAGTTAAAAGAACAAAATCAAAAACCAGCTCCTCGAGCATCAAATGGTGGCAACTCCAGCGATATCAAATAAAGCCTAGAGTTTAGATTAAAAGTATAATATTATATGCCGACTGCATTGACTCGCACTTTTAAGCGGAGAGGGACCTGTCTCAGGAATTTTATGTGAAAAACATATTTTGCTTGCTTTTCTGAATCCTGATGCTCTGGTGCAAACATTTTGCCTCTTTGAGATGCGCATGATGGCGCCCATCCCAAGTATTGTACTGATCACAATGAACAAAACTTGGTATTTACATCTTTGTTACTCTCCTAAAGTTCCACCTCATGTAGGTCATCTCCCATGCTACCACCGTTCATTGGCATGTGTGTCATAGAACGATCGACAGGCATGAAAGATGGTTGGGGCCTGCCCAGTGCCTCTCCTAGAGTTTTGGCTTCCATCGTATCAGGAGGGCTAAATGAATCACCAACGCTTCCACTCCATGAGGCTGTTCGTCGAGAGTGAGATGCAAGAGGGGTATTGCCATTTGTCGTCCTCTCCCTCGAAATATTATCCATGCTTGGAAACCTTTGCATATTCATTTTTGGAAAGGACAAGGGAGACTGGAAAGCATGATCAGCAGATGTTGAAGTATTTTCAGCAAGTCCTGTGCTTTCTTGCAAATTATCAGCTGCAGTTTCTGTCAAATTTTCGTTTGGTAGAGGCGTGGGAACAAAAAACTTGGCATTTGCAGAAACAGCAGGTTTGACGGATGGAATAGAAGGTGACTGGAACATATTTGCCGAGTTCCCACCACCTTGGTTGAAAGTGTCAACATACCTACAAAAGATCAACAAATATCATTGCTCAAAATGAGCTAACACTACCTGTTCAATTGCAAAAAGAGAACAACAGAAAGCAAATGATCCTCGACTTAATAAGCAGATGCATAATATTCATTCAATATTCCTCCATCATTTCCACTGGGTGACAACTAAATTAAGAAAAAAAATTGTTGGATGTTCATCTGCACTCAAAGTTGCAAACTTTGGCAAGCTGATAAGCAGATCAACTCAAACCAGGATGTCCAAGAGGTTAGTTCCATCCCCTAGCAGGAATAAAGCCAATCCTACCCTTTTTGTGGGAACAAACCCTATCACTCACGGAGGAGGATTAGGAAGGCTTAACTAACCCTCATTATTTGCTTAACAATTCACAGATATATTTATTGCATTCCAAGATAGTGAATTACCTGCTTCCCCATAGTTAACTTCTGCGATTAGCTTGATGTAACTTTTTTTTTTTTTTTAATACAAGTACTCTACTTTCATAAGATCAGAATGTGGGAAAAGAAAGTTCTCTAATTACCTTGCTCGTACACCCATCCTTGCACGGGCTGAGAACTGATTTGTACCAGTGTTTGGAATAGGTGGAATCCCTGAAAAATTCTCAATTGGAGTAGATCTACATGTTGGGCTCTGATTAGGGGAAGATCCATCACTCTTCAGTGCAGATCTCAGGTTGTAGTCAGATGTACCATTCTGGAAGAATGATTTTGTTGGAGGAGGAGATAGGACTGCTTCTTCAGCTGGGGGTTCAGCACCTTCCTCTACCCATCTTTTAAGCTTTTCATCATAGTAGAATTTGTTCTTTTCACCTAATTTAGCCTTCAGCAAGCAATAAAAATCATTAACAGGCCTGTCAAGACATCATACACAAATCTTCCGCCCATAAACTAACAGAAAACCAAATAACAGAAAACACCTGTCGATCTGAGCGGGGCCTTAAGACCAGCCCCACTGTCTTTTGTAAAAGCTGTGAGCCAAAACCAAAACGCCCAAAACGAGATCCTGCACCCGAACCTGCAGTTTTACCTTGTGCACTAGATGAGGATCCTTCTTTTGGTGGTGATTCCACCTGAATACACACCACAAGCAAGATCCATAAGCCTAGTGCAGATTAATAATAGGAACATTACGAAAATGAAGTCATAAATGTTTCTCAGCCAGAAAATAATCACCGACCTGTCTTGGAGTTCTACCAAAGTCTGGCTCAGAGACACTTCTGTTATGCATTGTCATTCTGCTGCCATCAGTTGTCCATTCACTTATAGGCTCCATCGAAGCAGAAGGCATTAATGATGACATTGTCATTGTTGATTGACTAGCTGACACCCTATGCCCCATTGGCTGCACATTACCTTGTATGCTTCCTTGCGATGCCGACGGTATAGTCGGTGGTAGACCCCCCCCAACAACACGATGTGCAGTGCTGTCAAAAAAGTTAAGCAATTTACCAACCAACTTTGCAGGAGCCAAATTTGCTGTATATCCACCCTGAAAAAACAATATTGGTTAAATAGGAGCAAAGAAAACACAAGTGAAAAAATTGCAAATTAGAGAATAGAGAAACACCTGTTGATGGGTTCTGATCCTCTCCTCAAGTGATGATACTAATTGCTTCCATGTCTCCACTTCTGGAGCTCGACCAGTCTTTAGAGATTTTAATATAGCTTGACAATATCTAAATCAAAACACACAATCAGAAAACTGAGGGAAGAACCTCAAGAAGCATCAAACTAATTAAACTCTATACCACTTACTTCAATGAATCAGAAACTCTACCAACTTCAGCCAGCATGAATGCATATATCAGCTTATACGGCTGAAATGGCAGCAAGATAAACTGGGGGTTGCCAATCAGCTTTGAGTATTCATACAACTCAGTTCTCTGTCCATGCACCCATTAAACCAACTCGGTAAGAATTTTCAGTAAACACCAATTACAAATTGTTAATCAAAATTTTCTAGGACATAGTTGGAAGACCTTAATGAAGTGAATTTTGAACTATTATTTTATACAACAGGGGGAAAAGCTAAAAATAAACTCTAAATTAATTGACATGATTTCCCAAATCCAGAAGCACAAATACAAGTACTGTATATGAAGCCATTACAGTATAAAACTTTTTAAAAAATGCACAGGAGCCAGCAAACTTTAAGAACAATAAAATTAAAGATCACCTGAATAGCTTCTGGACTAGCATAAGTTCGAGGATGATTCAAGTGATCTGCTCCAATAAGACACATTCTTGCACTGTCCGAATATGATTCAAAGTTTGCTTCTGCCACTAGATAGCAGATGTGTGCAGCAATGACCTGAGTAATTGACTTAGTAAGCTTAGAAACATAAATTTTGTAAAGAAGCAGGCAAATAAATGACATAAAAAAGATGAAATGGCAGTTCGCATAAATTCCAGGTATCAATACAGAAGCAGAAGATTCCTAAATAAAAGAAGCAGATATGATATGGGTAGCAACAGATGAAAGGGATGAAATACCTCACTTCTATCCTTCCATAAGCAATCACCAAGATGTATAATCACAAGCTCGTCATCTTTTGTTCTGTTTGCAGTTATAACAGCCAAATTCTCCTCCCAATCATCAAGCATGCCATTTTTCCCAAGCTGCAGTCATAGTCAACCATTCATAATCAGTCCTCTATAAAGATATACTACCAACACATCCTTTAACAGAGTCAGAAGCATTCACAAGGGAAACATCATAAAATTGAAAATTGCAATGGGAAGATTGATGTACCAAGCCAATGTATTATTAGAATCCTAGCTAAAAGCATTTGGTAAGAAGGCTTTGTTATCCTCATATTATGAAAAACAATTATATGGATGACATACAAAAACAATATATATATATATATATATGCATCAGCACAGTTAGTAATATACTTTAGAAATTAATCTCCATTTTTTGACTCTGCTCTTAATGAAAAATTTATTTACTGCAGAATACATCCCCCTATCAATTCTTGGACACTGATAAAGCAATTTATAATTAAAAGAATCCAAAGCATAGCACAGATGCAGTCAAGTATTATCACCTGGAGAGGCTGTTGAGACATGGCACCAGGAGTACTTCTATCAGATCTGGCATCAGAGGAAAATACCTCTGCTGGTTGCCCTGCAATTAGCAGGCATAATGTGCGCAAAGGTGATCCGGCCACTAGCTGGCAAAGTGCCATTTGCTTGACAGTATCAACATAGGACTGCATTTATCCCAACATCCCAGCAACCAAAAAGTGCACAAACATACACAACAGTTAAAACATGAAATCAACTAAATAAAGCAAAGACAACAGGGTGCAATAGGCAAGAAACCTGATCACCAAGCTGTGATGCAATCACAAGTGCAGGTCCCCACAATTGGCCTTCTTGTGCACACAGTAAAGCATCCCTTTTTCTACCAGAAACCAGAAGATTTTGCACCTCAGAAGCAGTTGCCTAAAACACACATTAGAATCTTTTTTAAAAACTATAAAATTATTAAAGAACAGTACAAGACTGCAAAGTGTTCATGGGTACCCGAATTTGTCCTTCAGATGGCAAATTCTGCAAGCAGTGGTTGAAAGCACCATAATCACTCAATTTTGAGTCATTCGTCTTCACAGATGCAAAGAGCTTTGCAACGGCTGATTCTGGAGAATCACTCTCCTATAAGAAAATAAGATCAATTTACAGAGTTATATCTGCTTTTGTTGCAAAGAAAATTATAAAGAACATTAGGTAGACATGTTACAAAGTAAGGAAAGGAACCAAAACTCAGGGATATATTTAGGGAGGAGGCACATCTTAATTAGAATTCTCAAGAGCTACAGTGAGAAAGAGTGACATAATGCTTGTCCTTGACAAAATTGAAACAGATTGCACAGAGTCCTTTGTATTTAGCAGAAATGATTCAGGTCGCCCTTACTTCTCAGTGTGCTAGGCCTCCCACTCTTTCCATTTCAGGGAACAGATACCCCTATAACAAGAACTTTTAACCCTTTTCCAGCCAAACCTTTTGCTCATTAAATGTGCATGCTTCTCATTCGAAGCACACTTCATCCTTAATGTATTTGGAAGACTCTTCTAAAGTGAAGCATTCAAAATACTTGAGTGTCATATTAGATGTTTTAAGATTTAAATTTAGACCAAATACATTGTTTGGTTCATACTACATGGTTCCCAAGAGACACCTAAGCTAGGAAGTTTGTATTGTAAAGGCGGATCTTTCAACACCTCAAAGAATACCCCAAAAGTATTTAGGCCAAACAACTATATGAATGCATAATTAACTCTTATAGCCAGGATCCAGGAGAAGTGACTTGCAAGAAAAATCACTAGGAAGAAATAAATAGCATTTTTTTTTTTTAAACAAGATGCAACAACAATATTGTGTTCAATCATTTGGGTAAGAAGCACCTTCATGGAGTCAACAGAGATATGAGCAAAGAAGAAAAATGTGATTTACCTTCAGAGACACATCAGTGCCAAAAGGAGATCGAAGTTTACCATAATGTTGGCAAGCTATTTTAAGCAAAGAGAGCAGCAACTTTAATATTTCCCCTTTTCTATAATCCATATCAGATAATTCACAATTAGCAATCCTCTCATCAATCCACTTATTCAACTCTTTACTTCCAACACTTCCTCCCACCAATGGACCTGGAAAGGATTGTTGGCAAAGCGCACGAAAATAACTACAAGATCCCCCTCCAACACTTAAAGCATTGTTGGCATTTCCAAAGACAACCTCGTTCAAATTCAGAACAGATATTGAGCCTCCTCCAGGTTCCTTTACAAAACAACCAATCACAGTTAGCCCTGGAATATTCACAAATATTACCAAAATAAATTAGATAATCAACACATATCAATTTCTTAACTGTGAAATATTTTGGGCCACTCACCTGACTTCCAAATGACGAATTCCCAAGAGAACTTGAGCTGTTATCTTTCATTACTATGAGCTTTCCACCAAATCCAAATGTAACCAAGGCATGCGGAGGACGACCAGCAGATGATCTCACTGTGTCGGGAGAATAACAAAACGGTTGGTTGCTCTGAAGAGATTGCTGACCAACACTTACTGATTTCTGACTACCATAGTAATCATTTGAAATGCTCACTTGTTCACCCTGCAATAGATGCCCCTGATTATACTGCTGACTGAAATTCCCAGTAGATATAAAACTTTGTGACCCAACAAAACCATTAGCCTCCATATGACCCTGCCTCATGTTGTCATACGATGAAACTGTCAAAGATGAGTTAAAAGATTTATGCTGATCCGCAGGATTACTCATGGACACATTTGAATCATGTACATTCTGCAATTGTTGGTTTCCATCAAATTTTGAAACATTATCATTATTAGCAACAGTACCAGGTTGCCGCATATTTGAACCTTGCCCATTGTAGTTACCATATGACTCACCCCAATTGCCATGCTGACCTGGGTTAGCATAGCCTTGTGACACATGCTTATCAGCTTGCTCATACCCACCATAAATATTGTTGCTATTTTGAGAATATGAATCATTAAAAGATAATTCACTTTGTTTCTGCTGATCATGGTTTTCAACAGTTGTTTTTTGGACTGAAGATATGTAACTGTCCAAGGGGCGCCATTCTTGTGCAATTGCATCGTAATACCAGCCAGGATACTGCGGGTCAAAAAACATATTTTCTGGGTAACCATTATTAGTCACCTGTGGGATCTGATTCCAAGTAAATATGCTCTCAGATGTGCTAGTCTCAGCCACAGTAGCCACCACAGATTGTGAAGTCTGCTGCAAATAATTCATCTCTGATTTCCCATCAGAAACTGTTGCCCATTCATTTCCTGCATTGGCATTAAAACTCTCTTGTACACTTGCTGTTCCATCAAAACTATCCACTTGATACCACTGCCCACTATTGGCATCATATTTCCAGCCAGGATACATGCTCTCCCAATACTGACTGTTATTCAAATCCTGCCCACTTTCACTCTCTTCATTGGATCCTCCATAACTCTGCATATTCCACTGATATTCCCCATAACTAACTGAACTTTGCAACCCACTGCCACCATCTTTAGTCTCTAAATTATCACTTTCAGCAACCTTCCCAGGAAAATCTTCTGAGCTATCACCCAATTCATTAAAAAAATCCGAATATGAACCAAATCCATGACTCCCATTGGGTAAAGAATCCGCATAAAACGAACTCCACCCAACCTCCTTAACACCCGATTTTGTAGAATCAATAGTTTTACTTGCTGCTGGATCCAAAACAACCTCTGATCCAATACCAAACCCATCATTAGATTCAGTCCTACTACTGGACCTCAATGACTTCATCGAATCCAATGTATCAGTATTACTCTTACTCTCTTCTACATGTAAACCACCAGATAATCCCGCACTAGCAGGCACCAAATCATTCCCATCTTTCTCCTCAGCTCCACCTTCACCACCACTTGCATCCTCAATACTCAAATTAGCAAACGCCTTAGCCTCATCAGAATCACTGCCGTTGGCAAACTTAGGGGCAGAATCGGAATTAGTCGGACCAAAATCATCATCAACTAATTTATCAAAGAAATCCTCATCCGTCTGATCCTCCATCACATGAAATGGAGGATTTGAAGCCATTGAACCCTAAAAAAGAAAAAATTAACGATCTAAACCTTCAATTATCCTTAATTAACAGCTCTTTCTCCTCCAAAACCTTCAAAATTCGAGCTGTAATTCAACAAAACTCTCGAGATCCAAAAACCAAAACATCAAAGAATCGCGACGAGACTAAAGATCTAGAGTCTATAACAAGATCATAACTTAAGAAGACGAAACTCTACAAAAAAATAAAAAAATTCAATGCATTAGATTGCTAGGATCAAAGCATGGATTAGAAGCTAATTGAAAGAGAAAAGATTATAATTAACTTACAGATCTTAATGGTTCGGTTCGGTTCGATTCGAAGAAAGCAGACAAAAGGAAAAAAGATGAGCGAGCGAAGAAGAATGGGAAAGCGTTCGATTTCGCACCACCCACCAAACCAGGGAAACTTTGTTTAGATTTTTTTTCTTTTTTTTTTTTTTTTTTGGGTTCTGGTTTTAGTTTATGCGTATTTATGTTGTGGCCCCTAATTTTTGACTTAATGACAATTGTTACTCTTATTTTTCCCTGAATTGACACTTAGCTTTACTCTTTGATTTAGGAGATATTATAAGATTATCCTAAAATTACTAAAGAATAAATACTCTTTAACTTTTTTCTTTTAACAATGGAGACCAGAGGTATCCAACCAATAATCTTGACTTTATAATGTCCGTTATTGAGATATTAAGCAATAAAAATGGATAACGTTCTTGAAGTAAGAAAATTATCACAATAGTATAAAAAGAATAAATTGAAAATTTTTTTCTTTATCAGTCATGATTCAATTTAAATATATTAATATGAAAAAATTTAATTTCAATCGAATACAGTTAGATCTTACAATCTTTTTTCTATTTTATTAGTACATACAAATAAAAAAAATGAACCATTTTTTTTATATATTTTGTGTTAGTGATGTTCTAGTCAATTACTAAATGCTAATAATATTTTTTTCTTTTTTCATATGATTTTTTTAGAATTCATTGATTGTAAAGGTAGTATCTGGAGAGTAGATATATATATATATATTGTCTCAATATTTTTTTTTATATGAAAAATTCAAATTTAAAATTTTATTTAAAAGAGTTTAAATTCTTTATCATTTAAATCAATAAATACTAATGAATGATACATTTTCTTAAAGGTGAAAAAGAAAATAATGCAAATAAATATATTCATGCAAAATTTGTTTATTGAATGCATAGTTTTATATTTACATTTATATTTAATTTGGTTCAATTTCATTAAAAAATTTATTTTATTTTTAAATAAATTTTAAATAGAATTTATTTACAAATTAATTTTAAATATAATTTATTTACAAATTAATTTTAAATTCACTGAACCAACACACATTTTATCAATAAAAATGAATTTAGTGGTAAGTAATTCCAAAAAAAATAAAAATTAGAATTGAAAATGAATTTTATAAATTTTTTATTTAAATTAAATACACTCACTAGAATTTGTACATAAATTTATTTGAACTGAACATAATTTTACTTGAACAATATTTATTTGATTAATAAAATAAATAAACATATAAATTAATAAAATAATATTTAAATAGACCACTCTTTTTTCACGAATTTAAGTATAAAATTTATTAATCGCTGCACAAATTTACTTTTCTCTTATAGGGCGTGTTGTGCAGTGTTGATAAAAACAACCTTAGAGTTTTAGAGGGCATAATATACCCATTATCTACTATACTTGGTAAATCCATGATCTTTTATAAATTTGACACTTTAATTTATAACTTTATCATTTTAACATGTAAATTCGCATAAAATATAATAATTTAATAACATAATATATTTGTCATTTTTTTAGTTTAACATATTTATTTGTAATTTTTTATCTATTAAACTCTTAAAATATAATACATATTAATTTGTTATTTCATAACGCATATATTTAAAAGATTTTTAAAATTACATTTTAAGTAAATTTAAATATTAAAATAATAAAACTATAAATTAAAGTGTAAAACTCATAAAAATGACAATTACAATAGCCACAAATATATTTTGTCAATTTTAAAGCTCCTATATGGTTAAGTCATGTTTACATTTGACTTTATATGTTTATCTAATATTTGATTGTTGAAAAAGTGACATATATATATATATATATATAGTCACCGTCGTTATACATGTTTTTTCTAAGTGCCCAGAAATGATGTTGCCATTGGGACGCCCGTCATAAATTTAGAGTGGGCCAAAATTATTTCTTGAAACAACCCATTTAGAGTAGGTCCAAAAATACAGACTCAAATTCCATAGCAACAAAAGCAGAAGCTGGAAGTGGAGGAATTGATATATCAGCAGTAACTTCTAACATCAGAACTACACTCTTTAATTATTGAAGGGGGAAGAGCAGGTTTGTCTTGACTACACCATAGTGCCACCTTCACCATTTTTTCCAGCGCTTTCATGTCTACGGCAGCTTCTCCTCCAATTACAAGTTTATTCGATTCTCTAGCAACAAAACAATTATACACCCATGCTGATAGAACAATTTATTATGGATTCAGTGCCTCGATGTTTATGTTTCTTCTGCAGCAAACAATTTCCAATAACTGTAGACATCAGCCTTTACTGATATTGGGGTGCTCTTGAGACATTCAGGTGCCGAGTAGCCCCTAGTCCCTCCAACAATTGTGAATGTCCTTGTTTTATCAGGCATCAAAAGTTTCGCCAACCCGAAAACAAAAATCTTAGCCCTTTAAGCATCATCTGTCAATATGTTCTGAGGTTTGGTATCACAATGAATGATGGGCGATTCGCACTCTTCATCAGTTAGACCACTACTTTTCTCTACTGAAAACAGGACAAGACTAAAAGTTAGAAGAAGAATTTGCAGTGTTCCTCTTTTGCTTCTGATCACCACTGTAGGTGGCTTTATGGGGATGAAGCCAGTTCCAATCCTCTCATCAATGCTCATAATGCCTACTTTGAATCTTTCTATGGGGTATGTGCCTCTATCTCCTGACTGAAATCTTCCAATATATCTCAATGAAGCTCTTGTTATCTTGCAAATCTAATCGGAAATCAGAACTCGGAATACACTGAATCTTCCAAGAATTGTGAGATAAATTGTCATGGTATTGCTTTCTGCTGAGGAGGAAGAATAAAAAATGATGAGGATAACATTCAAACTAGTATTGTTAATAATTTGCAGGAGGCCAGAGCTATTGATATAAAGATTAAACTCGAAACCATCTTGATTAAAAGTATCTGAGCTCCAGCAACCATCTCTTGGTTTATCTCATAGTTATCCGGAACTCTCATCCCCCAGGTACCACAATCTGGTATTCGAATACTAAAATGTTATACTTTTGAGTTTTTTATCTTTTTGGTACTCAATCCAAATCTCTAAAAATAGAGTACCAATTTTTTTTGAAAGAACAAATATAGAAAAAAAACAGAATACCAATTTATCTTGGATTCAGCTATAAGGCTTGAAAAAATGAAATGAAGCTTATTAGATTTAAACAATGATGATGGTGAAGAAGTTGAAATCTCAAAGACCAAAGTAAAAGATGACAGCAGCAGTAAACCGTCAAATACAAAGAGAATAAGATGTCAAGAAAAAAGAAATTAAAGAAATTAATTTTTCTCTAAGTAACTTAATATTTTGTTTTGCTCTGAATTTAAAATTGATAATTTATTAACCTCTTATAGTTTTCGAACTATATTTTGTATTGCTAATATGCATGAACAACATCAAAATTTAATATTAAATTATAAACTATGTTCAACCATTACATATATAGGTCTAATTTTTTTTTTTAGCTTTTATTGTAATTATTTTAAATAAAAAATATTATTATTATTTATTAAACGATCTAAAAATACAAATACCAAAAAAGCGAACAGGTAACTATTGTTTGTCTTCTGCAGTATTCAGTGGGTATAAAACAAGATTTCCATCATCCTTCTCCAATCTCAAAACAAGATGTCCATCATTCGTTAAGACTATGGCGGAATTCGACATCATTGCAATTTGTTGTTCACACAACTGCCACGTTGTGCTTTACAAGTAGCCAAATTCCAACAGCAAAGCCAGCACCTTGCAGGTAGAAACCGAATGCAAATTGACCAGAACTGGAGAGCCATGAACTGGGCTGAGATGTAGGAAAAAGAGATGAACTAGTTTTATTTTGCTAGAATTTTCTTCCTACGCTCTGGTGATCACAACATAGAGCAGAAACAAGAAAAAGAAAACCACAGACGCTGAAGCTATGAGTAGTAATGAATCCCCAGATTTGATACGACGTTATTGTATTGATGTAGTTAGTACTAGTAATTTTCTGTCAAGAACTTCGACTTCCTTTCCACTTATAGGCCATGGCAACTCAAGAGAACCTCCAAATGCAGACAATATCTGGAGAACTTCCTGCCTATTCTCGGTGTATTACACAGAAATTAGATTTGTAGCATATATGTACGTGCTATGTATTTATCGTCAAAGAACAAAACAGCCAGATTATATGTGATTTATCCAACTGTTGAATGCAATACTAGATGCTCCAAGAAGCAAGGCCGCAACAAAGATTTCTCTTTTGACTGTCATGTTAGATTGGAGAAATCACTAAATGATCTTGACCTATCATTAGCAGTTTTCATTCTTCAGGAAGAAATATATCTGCTTATAGTTACTGGACTTTCTCTCCTCCTCCACCAAGTTTAATTATTATTCGAACACTATTAAAATTCTACATTCTGTGATGAACTTAAATCAATCAATCCCCTTTCTTATACAGTTAAACGCAGGAGATGCATGAACCTGTTGTTGTTCCATAGTTCCTTTCAGCATAAGAATTACATCCTTCATCCGCGGAATCAAAGTGGGATCATCAGTCCCACCTTTACCATTCTTTCCAAGGTTTTCAAGTCTGCATCTCCATCTTCCACAAGCCTGTGTATATCTTCTGTTGAAGCCATATTTTTTTTTGTATTGCCTCTGCAACAGCTAATTTCCAATAGAACAATCCCAATATGTACTGTAAATGTCTGCTTTAACCGACATCAAAGTAGAGTTCTTTTGCCATTCAGGTGCTCAATAACCTATTGTCTCACTAACTACGTGAGATGTGCTTGTTTGATTTGTAGTTAATAACCTCACTAACCCGAAATCAGAAATCTTTTCGGTCCAAGAATCGTCTATCAGTATGTTTTGAGGTTTTATATTGCAGTGAATGATGTGAACTTCACATCTAGTGCAATTCTGATTCTCTCCTTCCAGGAAAATTATAGCAATCACCTTTGACACTTGAGCTTGAAGAGTTAACTATTCAAGTTGCAGAAACCTTTGACATCATATTGATCTTGCAATCCAACCCACTCTGTGAGGTAGTGATGTTCTCAAAATGTTGAGCATACAACCTGAAGATGTCATCAGCATCAAGAACTGCTCGATGAATCGCTACTTTTTCATCTTCACAACTATTATAGTCACCTTTATAATCAACAGTAAGGATTGCACCGGAGAATCTTAAATATGCAGAACCATCTGTCACGGGAAAATATGCCTAAGGAGTTTTGACACCGCCCCAGTATTCATCCGCGAGTGCATAAGAACTGTTTCCATAAAGAACGAAATTACAAGAATCAAGCAATGAAGCTCTGATTCTGCAGTATCTGATACATAAGCAATGAGCATTTCTTCACCTTTCCCGGTTCGAACCACCAGCAACTAAGTGAAGAAAAGTCATGACATCCAACTTCTTTTTGAAGCAGCATTATAGTTAACTTGCAAATCGCGTTCACACAATTTTCCAAGTGATAATGACTCACGGGTTCTATCTATAAATTTTTCTCTCAACTTTGAAAGCACCCAAAACCTACTGCCATAATACTAGCCTAAAAACCTGGTCCTCTGATCTATCTATAAACAAAGTGGGTGTTGTTGGGCAAAAAAAAAAGACTGGGAGTGAGTTGGGCTGGGGTGAAAAAAGAATATCCACAGCATCAAAGCGATCAGAGTTGGGCCAACATGGATGGGGCACCTTAAAAATAAACATGATGAATTCATTTCAAAGTCTAAACTCACTCATGTAAGTTAGTAAGCAGCTGAGCCCAAAATCCATAAGTTGTGCAGGAAAATAATATCTGTTGAGACCTTAATATTGGAGTGGTGTCCACTGGAAAATCACCATGGATAAACAATTTGTAATCTTTGCCCTGTCTTTATCCATGTATTTGTCTGTTTGGAAGGAACAAGATGGTTTCTTTCTTGTGTCCGTTTACATCACGGAATAGCTAAAAATTGACATGTTATTAGGAGGTGTTGAAAATTCAGAAACCTTTTTTTTTTCTTTACTATATGTATATATATTTGTATATTTGTATCAATCACTAAGAACTTATCTTATCAAATTCCTAAAGAATTTGCAATGATATGCTAGTCTAAGGGCCAACCACCAACGGTCCTTCCATAATTTACAAATTAATCTATAATCTTTTAATACTATGAAAAAGATATTTAGAAGATAAACATAAAATTGTGCACTTTATGTGATTTGAATTAACAAAATATCCTTTCTTACCTTTCAAGTGATGCATATGACTTTATGGTGCTGTATGATTGCCATTCTCAATCTGCTTTTATAACAAACTATAAAGGAGTTCAATTATCAAGTGCTAATTTAGTTGTTAATAAAGTTAATTACCCACTTATTCCAAGTTATTTGAAATTAAGACTCTCAAACTGTTTGCATGAGATGGTTGAAAGCATAGAAAAGAGAAAATATTTTATTGGTACAATCATCAAAACCACACTAAAAAAAAAAAAAAAGCTAGCTACCAAACATTGCTATAGTTCACCATAATAATTCATAGAATTTCCTCGAGGATTTAGAGTATATTTGCCTCTCAAGATTTTCAACTCAATTCATAATGCACAGATGACTACTGTGTGTAGCAATGCTATAGGCATGAATCATGAAATCATGATCATTGATGATACCTTGCCTGCCGCCTACTATGTATATAAAGACACCATCCACACACTAATGATCAGGACTTCTTTATTACTTGGTTAATAGTCTTATCATGCAACAGCAATAAATCTTGAATAATCTTCTGCGATAAACAAAAAATGGGACAACAATAATTATTGTTTGCCATGCTCATAAGATTGGAAGAAAGAAAAATAATAATAATATACGACTTTGGCTATGTACCATCATCATCTTGTACTGTTATACTATGTTGCATGAGTAATTTTATTTGTAGGTATTATTTCGTATTTATTTTTCATTATCCGTAATATTTAAATACTTTATTTTAGAAGATAAATATTTTAATAAAGTCTTTTTTTTATTTATGTATTTTTTTTTTTTTGCCATCTTTGTAATAATATATAACTTAATTAAAGCGTGGCAATATCTTCAAATATGTACTTTTACTGGCAAAAACAAAGGATTGGATATGGAATGCTACAAGTCATGATGTTAGCATAAGAATATTGTACCCTGAGGAATCAATCAATTGAGTCACTCAGTTTTTTCAGATTTGTGGTGTCAGGAACCTCAAGGGAACCTGAGGAAGATGGAGAAACAATGAAAATAAAATTCTTCTATCCCCATCTTATGAAAAAATCATCTAGCATTCTCGAGCTTGCAAGACTTAGCAAAGACTTAAAGGGTCCATCTCCATCAACGAGAGCAGTGAATACAATTTAAGAAGATTAGCGTCCAAGTTGCCAAGTCACATTGAATATTTGATGTGCCTTCCCAACTAATCCAGTTCTGCACACTTGCCCCAACTGCATTCGAATGCTGTAAATGCAGGCATAGGAAGCAATGATTCTTGAAGTCTAAGGTGAAGTGATTTGGCCTCATCCAAGAGGCCAATATCGCAAGAACCTTTGATTAAAGCATCACATGTAATAGCTAGAATTGCCTTGAATAACCCATCAATCAAACAACTACAAAATTACATTAAAAAATTCACCATATTTCCAAATAAATTTGATTTATAAATAATTTTTTATTAATGAAATATATTTGATTTAAATTATTATTTTATAAAATAAATTCATTTGAAAATTTTAATAATTTTTTAAAAAATTAATTTAACAATAAACGATTTCACACAATTAAAATTTAAAATAAATTTATAAAATTTTCATTTAAAACTAACACACTCACCTGAATTTGTAAATAAATTTCATAAAATTTGTAAAAATTATATATACCAAGGCTTTTTTTTTTGTGTGATAATTTTAGATTTAACAAATGAAAATATTATAACTAAAGAAACATTAATATGATGTGTCGACTAGCGATTGAGTCATTGGAAGAAACTCAGCATCTCATGTGGATTTGAGCGCTCCGAATAAAAAGCGAAAGTTAGAAGAAAAAGAGCCAAGAGGGTTGACCATAAAGCATGCCACAACTCACGCTGACTAAATTATTTTTCTTAATTTACTATTTTACCCTTTCATCAATTGCCATGTTGTACATTCCATGCTTTTCCCTGTACTACTACAAAAAAAAAAAAAAAAAAAAAAAAAGTTTTCATCGAGTTATTAGCCAAAAAATATATTATCTCTTAAAACTTTACTGATGTTTTGAATTGATGAGGGAAAAAAAAAGGAAAATCATTGTAAGATAATTTAATAACTATGTAATATTTTAACAAAAATTAAAAAATAGTAAGATATTTTAATTACTAAATTTTAGTTTAATAATATATTAAATTTTGTTTTTTAATATGTTGTAGATTGTCCATGGCATACTGAATGGATTTTTGAAAATTGGATCTTAGTTTAATGAAAATTAATTATTATATAAATACATATTTATATGAATTTTCAATCTTTTAAATAGCTAGTTAAAAAATGAAAATACCAATAATTAAAAAATTTGGTGGCCGTAATTGCATTCAAAGAGCTCAAGAATTTTTTTTTTTTTTCCCTTTTTCCTCAGGAATTGATGTAAAGTTCCAATTAGGCCATTACACGATTTCAATTGGCATTCTGCGATGATCCTTTTGTTTCCTTATGGTTCCTTTTTTTTACCTCTTTCCTATCTTCCTCCATACTGCAAGCTATGACCATTCATGATTTAGTCATTTAACAACCAAATATTTTCATCTATAGTGATGCATATGTTGAAAGTAATTAAAAGAAGGCCAATTGCTTCTTCTTCTTTTTTTAACAACAATGTATTTGTTCTCATAACTTTATATGAACACCATAAAAAAAAATTTCATATATCTTATAATAAAATTTAGAAAAAATCTTTACCAGACACTATAAGAGTTTGAATTCAGAATCTTCTCAAAGCCTCAAACGAGATCAATTAATTTAGATTATATCAGCAAAATGTAAATTGTTATTGGTATCTCAATTTTCTTGTTCATTAGTTAAATGATGACTTTTTTTCAAATGATTTAAAAACATAAATTACATGAGATTATCATATATTATGAATGATAAATTTCTGATTACAATATCAAAATTTGTTAATTAATCAAGTGATTAATATTAAATATCGTTTTTTCTTTTTCTTCTTCCAACTAGCTAACTCCTTCATTCTCCATAAGCATGACAAAATGATGATGCAAATTATACAAAAACTCTAGACACCATTGATCAAAATTTCCCCAATTGCAATAAATGTTAAGATCAAGCTTCAAACAATGGATAAATGGGCAAAAACTAAGTTTGATAAAGATGACAAGCCTATTAAGAGCATGAAGAAAAATGAAAATTGCTTATTGTTCTTTTAGGCTACTAGTTAACTTTATTATCTATTAAAAATATGAATCAAGGAAAGTAGAAGTAGAAGATACCTCAAGAAATGTGCAATGATTTTTGGCTTTTTTACAACAGAGAAAAAAAAAAAGCATTAGAGACATATTAGGAAAATGGGTAATGATCATCTTGTCTAATTGAGGAATTAGATAGTACTTAACATATAATAGAAAAAAGAATTGCCAAAGGAGACAAAACATTTTCTTTTTTCTTTACTTGACTTTGTCCTTTGATGTTTGGTCAAAGCAAAGTATGCAAAAGTCACACCAATGCCGCCCAATTAGGAAGACATCAGAAAGATCACAAGCAAGTAATTCTGCCCTTACTATGGATTGCACTTATAATTTCATATTTTTTATATCAATTAACAAATTAAAAACAAAAAATGATTTTTTTTGTGTGAATTATCGGTATTTAAAACCCAGTAAACTCTGACTAATCTAGTTTGATCTAATAAAAAAATGAATTTTTATTAAAAGAAAAACACTATTTTTTGTTTCTTCATTAATTAGATTTCATTTCAAAAAATATTCTAATAATTTATTTTGAGATATACTTGATGATATAAAATAAAAATTATTTTTAAAATCATTCAAAAATTTGTATAATTTTTTATTAATAGAAACATCAAACAACCTAAATATTGAAAGACTGCAAAAAAAAAAAAAAAAAGATGAAAATATGTAATTGATTGGTATAGAAATTAGCCTGAAAAGATTATACCATTTAATTATAAAAAAAAGTTTTTTTTTTTCTTTTGTAACAAAGGAAAATACCATTAAGAACGAAAGCAAGTACTGCTAATTTCAGCTTGTTCAGGTAAGAGGAGTTGCTGCAAAACAAGATACAGAAATGCCATTAACAGTTTTTATGTGCATTTTGCTTGGTGAACTGGAATTTTAGCAGAATTCTTCTGAAACAAGAAATCACATGCATCAAATAAAGCAACAAATATTTTATTGACTAAAATGTCCTTTTGTTGTCAACACCCAATACCATTCATTCTTTTTGGAATTAAAAGCATTAAATACGACACAAAATAAAAATAAAATTCAGACTGACTGTTCGATAACAATAGCATGGCACCCTCCTTTTAACCGGATATTTCGTTCATTTCAAGGCAGATCATTTTCTTTTCTATCATTTATATTGAGAAAATGAAACCATTTTGGATCTTTCTCATTTCTCTTTAGCCTATATTTTGGAATAAGAGGAAAGAAGAAATGATAATGAAATATAGGGCGAAAATAGGGGAGAAATTTTACTTTTTTATGTTTGGAATAAAAGAGAAAAATAAATTGAGGAATTAAAGATGGTGTTTTTTTTTTTTTCTATATTATCTCTCTAATTTGAAAAAAAAATCGAAAAGAACAGGAGAAAAAATTATACTATTTATTTTTATTTTACAATTTTAGATAATTTTTCTATTTACTTATTATTTTAAATATAATAATAAATATATTATATATTTATTTTTTTAATATTTCATCTTCCTAATAAAAAAGATATCATAACTTTTCCTTTTTTATATTATTTTTCTTTAAATTTAAATAATATATATATATATATATATATATATATATATATATATATATTCTTCTTAATTTTTTTTCCTCCCTTTCCAAATATTTGTGTTAGAGTTTAGTCACCTTCAGAAAACATCTATCTTTCAAGCCCTACCACCCCAAGAAAAGTCTTTTTTTCTTTCTTTTTCATACCCAAAGGACAAGAGGCCTCAACTCCAAGACTCCGTAATACCCATGTTAAGATTTTGAGCATTTAGCTAAAGCCTCGTGGGCAATCAAAGAAAAATATAAATAAAACAAATATGTATATATAATATTTAGATAAATATTCATTTCTCATTTTTAAATATAAAAGTTATCACCCGACATCTTCAAATAATAAAAAAAAATTAAAACTTTAAATTTAATATATTAAAAAATAAATATTAAAAAATTTACTCTTTTTTAGAATTCATTTAAATTGATTCAAATTAATTAAAATTTTTATAATTTTCAAATATTCAAAAAATTAAAGAATAAAAATTACCTCATAAACACACTAGTCGAGTTTACAAATTTATTTGATGATTAAATTTTAAAAATATTGTTTAATTAATTTTAAAGGTGTCACGTTACACTAGAAACTAAAAAAATATATAGGCTTTTTCCACCCTATTTAAACATTAATCATGATATCAAAACTTTTCTGCCTACTCGTCAAAACTGAAACTCCAAGACCAATAAATTATAAATTTAATTTCTAATTTTATAGAATAGTTCAACTGTTGAATGGTTGGAGATTCTCATGTCATTTTGAGGAGAGAGCACAGCAGCGGAGAAAGTGAAAATTTAAACCTGCGCTCTCAATCTTGACATATCATATATGTTGACTGCACAAGGGGATATGTACCCGCTTAAAAAACCATCGGTTTTTAATGCTCAACCGCAGCTAAAACTACAAAATGTGCTACCCATTGGCGAATTACATTACCCAACTAGACAAAAAGCCTGTGGAGAAGTATAATTCTAATGTAACCTGAACAATTGTCATGGTATGTATTTGTACAGCAAGAAGTGGAATAGAATAGTAGAAAGTTCATAAAAACAGCTGGAAACTGGCTACAACAACAGGACATATATTAACAGAATTATAACCTTTTTGGTACCTAGCAAAAAGAAAGAAGGGCAAATAGCAAGTTATAGTTAGTCTAGGTCCACACCCACACAAGCAAACCAAACAAAGCCCAAAACAATTTGCATTTAGCTAACATGCGTCCTGCAAATGACAATAAATTTCAATTATTTTTAAGTAAAATTATAGGTCGGAGTCCTTATGCAAAATTAGTCGGAATCCTTATGAATTCTGAATAAAACGAAGTGAAATGGCAACAACCATTAAAAAGAAAAAGAAAGAAAAAAGGACGGTCCTTAAGCAGAAGATGCTGCTGGGCTTTGCCTGCTGCTTTCACTTGAGTTGTTAGAATAGGCAACAACAACAACTGCACATAAATTTACTGTTGCTAAACACGTGAACTGTTGAAAGAGTCACACACACTCGCAGACACACCGAACAAAACAAAGAGAAGAAAAGGAAGTAGGGGCTGGCTGGGCTGCAACTATGCTCTAAACCAATAAAATTTTCTGCATTAAATGAGTTGGTACGTTCAATAAAATTTAAAAAAAAAAGAAAAGAAAATTCAAATAGCTACAGCAATAATATCATATCCACCTAAAACTACCCAATGACAAAAAACGAAATAAAACAATGTTGTTGCGGAAAGTTCAAAGAAATGAACGATTTGTAGCAAGTCAGCCTTGAATGGAAGTTACCAAAATCTGGAAAAGAAAAGTAATGCATGCATCCAATGAGGATATTAAGTAAATATCATTTATAAACTACAAATTAATTAACCCAGTTGATCGAATCGCAGAAAAATTAAATAATTTCGACTTACATCTCACACAATGGACTTGATGTATAGTGTCATCCATGATTTAGGCATCAGACACTACGCTAAACTCATCATCATCCATTGGAGCAGGCAGGTTAAGATCTATTTGGTGTTTTGTAGACTTTGCAACGGCAGAAACAGTTGTTGAAGAAGCAGGGATGACTGAAGAACCCATAAGATGCGATCTTTTATGTCCACCGAGTGCTTGACCAGACCCAAAGACTTTGGAACAATATGGGCACTCGAAAATTTTTTCATTGCTATCACTGTTCCTTAGCTCTGTTCCATTTAAAGAACAAATCTTTTTATGCGTAACCAATGCCTGTGAAGATCGAAACAGTTTCGTACATTTCTCGCATCTTAACTTCCCGCGAATATTGCTGACTTTGATATTGGTGGTGATCTCCTCTTTTTTGGTCTCCTCCAACTTCATTTCAATTGATCTTTCTTGTTCTTCATTGATGTTTCTCAGCCAAACATCTCTTGAAAGCATCATAAGACACATAGCAACATCTTCGTCGGGCGAAGTATCAGAGACAGAACTTACCGGTTCTGGGTCCACCGTTAGAGGTGGAGGAGACGGTGATGAAGATGGAGACGGAGATGGGGATGGAGAGTCATCAACCAAGGGACTTGGATTCTTGAACTTAAGTTTCTTGATATCAAAATTACGTTTCTGATTACCAAGAAAACCCGATTTCCGAGTTCTTTTAGATCGTCTACGAGTGGGATTTCTTGACTCAGTCTCACTTTCTCTGTCTTGCACGACAACGGAACCAGCATCAACAGCAAAAGAAAACTCAGGATCTGCAAACCTGAGACTTTTCTTAGGATTCTCTCTTAACCCATAAACTAAACCTTTCTCTTCAACTTCTAAGTTCTTGATTTCCTGTTCCTGCTCTTCACCAGAAGAGTAATATGAAGAAGATGAAGCTGATTCAGCACCAAGCTGCAGCAGCTGCTGCTGATCAATCGTTTCAGTTTTTGGAGGGAGAGGTAAGGTTGTTAAGTGGGCCTTCATGTGACCACCTAAAGCTCTGCCATTAGTAAAACTTCTAAAACAGAGCTTGCATTTGTGCCTCTCCATTGAATCAGAGAGAGCAAGTAAATATCAGAGCTTTTATGTATGTGTAAAAAGCTAGAACAAGAAGAAGAAAGCAACCTATTTGAGAGGTTGGAGAACTTAAAAAAGGAGTAGGTGACAAGCATTCCTCCACCAAAAGACACACAACCCAAAAATTATGATTTTCATATATATTTTTTTAAAAAAATATAAATTAAATAAATAAATTTATAAAAACTAATAATTATATGCAAGAAAAGTGTAAGTTGATTATATTATAAGCCTAGGCAGTCAAGTCTTATATATAAAAAATAAATATCAAAAAATTTTGCCAATTTTATTAGTTTGGTTGGACTCTAATGACTACCTGAAAGCATCATATGAAAGTAAAAATAATAGTTGATTATGTATTATTTTAATTCAGTAGATGGATTTTGTATAAAGAGCAACTGAGAATTAATAAAATAATTAAAAATGTGTGATCATGAGAGGAGAAAGAGAGACAAGCAACATGCAAACCTTGCTCATTTGGTAATTAATCTTTTCTTTTTACCACTTTTTGGAAGTCCATACAATGCCAGATCAGCATTTTACAAGAATGATATTGCATTTAATTATTAGAAATTAATGAAGTTTTGTATATATGTCAAGTATTACACACAATAATTAATATTTTATATTATTTAAATAATTGATGTATATCATTTTTATTGTAATTATTTATTTTTATCACTTATGTATTAACTACATATAACATATATAAGTTTCTCATGAATATATCAAATGGCAAAATATATAAATATCTAAATGTGGAGAATAGAGTCTGAATTCTGTATTTTTATTCTCCTCTTTTCGATGAAAGATTAAACACTTCAATTGGGTAAAAAAAATATAAGAAATACAAAAATTATTTATTGATTTTTAATACTCTTTTATATTTTAATATCTATTTATTCATTTTTTAAAAATTTTACAGGATGAAGTGTATAATGGTTGCTACTACCTTTTATATATATATATATCTTCAAACTTAAATCTAATTTTCAAAACTTAATTTGAATACATGAAGCATAATTTGTTAGGCTCCATAGAGGACTTTCCATGCTGATTTCCGTGACTAGATTTATGAAGCGTCATGCATTTTAAATTGCAAGATTAAGTGATATTTTGAAAGTTCAACTTTGTATACCCATAACTTATACTTTTTTCATTTCAAAATTATGGGTTTATTGATTTTCAAAAATTAAAAGTAAATTAATTGTCATGTTAAAATGGTGAGTAACATATAATTTGAAACAAATGAAAAAATAAATAAAAATATAATTGAATTAAATTTTTTATGAATATCTTTTTGAAAAATGTACATTTATTAAACATGAAAATTATGTTATGTAATTTAAGAAATTTAACTAATTAACAAAATGCTTTTATATGATTTGTCAATTTAAAGTTAGGAGAATTCGTATTTTTGTTTCTGCCGAAATATAACGAAAATATTTCAGCAAAAAATTGAGTTTCATTTATGACTGAAATATAAAACTTTGTATTAATCATTTTCCTTTTTCAATTTGCTAATTCTTTATTTTATTTTTTTTGCCACTATTACAAAGAGAGGATATTTGATCGTGGATGAAACCAAGTGTTTTATGATATCTTAGCCCTCAGGCTAATAATATGGAACTGCAAATTTGATATTTATTAATAACTTTAGAAATTATAGTGAAAAACATTGTTAATGTAATTATATTCAACTAGTGGTCAATCCCCATTTTATTACTATTTTAAAATAATTATTTAAATACATGAATAATTAAAGAATAGAAATTAATCAAATATAAAATTAAGAAGTCAAAAAAGTTATTACAATAATTTTATTTGAATATTTTTTAATAATAATAATAATTAAATAGATAAAATTAAAAAATTAAAAATGGTTGAGCTACAAATTTCATGTTAAATATAAAAAAGATTAATGTACGTTAGTTGGATAAAGAAAAGGATGTTTTAGTTAGAGTAAAAAAAATAATTTTTTATAAAAAGAAAAAATAATGGTTTTTTTTGGGGGATAAACAAGATTTATTGTTGTAGTATTTTATATAAAATAGAACGTGTATATCTTAAAATAAGATTATTTTTTATATAAAAATATATTATAAAATTTTAATAATTTAACACATAAAAATTTAGGAGTGATGTTGAATTATGAAAAATAATACTTATTAAATTTTAAACTTAATAACTTTAAAACTCAATATTTAATATACATACCAATGGTTAATTTTATGAACTATGCAATTTTTGTCCAAATTTTATTGCACCTAAAACATTGTTTGTTTTATTTATTTTTAAATAAAAAACATGGCATAATACATACATAACCTTTTATATTTGTTATTTTTTATCAGTTTAATACTTTAATTTATAATTTTACTGTTTTGACACATAAACTTTAGAGGTGTTCGTTCAGTTGGTTTTGGACCTTTTTTTACCAAATCGAACCAAAATTTTTAAAATAAAAACCAAAAAAACCTAAATTTCTGAAAATATCAATTTTTTAGTTTTTATTACTTTATTATAATATTTTAAAATTAAAAAATATTAAAATTCGGTTAACCAAATTTTTTGAGCAAAAAAATTGAACCGAACTAAAATTTCAATTCAATTTAAAAAATAAAAAATGTTACTCAAGCAAATCAAACCAAACTGAATTGGGTTGGTTCGGTTAATTTGAAAGGTTTGTACACTCCTATTGAACTTGGTTGAAATGTGTTAATTTGTACTAATATGATGTCATAATGTATCTACTACCTCTTTTACTTGTCACTTTTTATCAATTTAATATTTCTACTTATTATTTTTTATCAGTTAAACTCTTATGATATGATAAATACTGATTTACTATTTTATATTATATATATTGATAGAAATTTTAAAATTACATTTTAATCAAATTTAAATATCAAAATAATAAAATTATAAATGGATATGTGAAACTAATAAAAAAATGATAACTACAAAACATCGCGCGCGTATATATATGTATTGCGGATAGAGAAAAATATTAACAATACGCGTATGGCCTTGAACCGGAGATATCTTACAATGTCGTGCTAAGACTTGCCCGAAGCATAGTTGAACAAAAAAAACAGGGTTTTAAATTGAGCATTATTTGGGTCAAAAAAAAAAAATGGGGCATGATTTTGCTCAGTAAAGCTGCTGACATTAAATACGTGGCTTTCTTGTACAAGTCCAAAAAAAGACCCAATTAGTTAGCTGTAGCTCCATGCCAGTTGGCCATTCACGATAAAACCACGTGCCATGTGAATTTGTTAACAAAGTATAATTATTTCTTTTTTCTTTGAAAATATTTTTGTATCCTTAAAATACAATCCATTGAGAATATAGTTAACAATTTGTTTTTATACTCACTTTTCAAAAATTAAAAAAAAATTGTTTTACCCTTACAATATTCGTGAATTGAGAATTAGATTTATTTTTATATATACATATTGGCGGTTGAGAGATATCATTTTTAATCGACTTAAATCCGATTAACTAATTTTTACTTTTATTTTTTTTAAAAATTTAACAAGTTCAAATTTTACGATAAAAATCTTATTATGAAATATTCAATATATATATGAATAAAATATCTTTTACTTTTAAAAACATATGTACGCAATAATTTGTATCAATATTAGTTAATAAAAATTTAATAATTTTATTTTATTTTTTTCACCATTAGTAATTGCGTGTATAAAAAGACCAATTAAATTATATTTATAATGGTTAATTACTAATGATTTTAAATACTTGTTAAAAATTTTAAATTCTTTTATCAAATAAAGTAGATACATTTGAAAAAATAAAGCAATTACTATAATGCATGTTATAATTGTACTATATAAAAATAATAGACAAAAAATATATATATTTATTTTATCTAAATTACTGTTATTTAAATTTTATTAAAATTTGACTAATATATATATATATTAAATCCTGAATTCTAAAGTTATTAAGCTAAAAAATTGATAAGTATTTATTTTTATATTTAAATATTTACTTTAAAATCTAATATGTCAAATTATTAAAAATTTTAATTTTTTATTAAAAATAAAATAATTACTATATTTATTTAGTCTTATTTTGTAACTTAAACACTTTATACATATATCAATATTACTCAAATTCTAAAGATATTTATATACTACATATTTTTCTACCTTAAATCACTCAATTTTTTTCAACCCATTAAAATTTTATTTTAAAAAAAATTTAAAAGTATAATAATATAATAATTTTTGAAAACTAATCTTATTATAACTAAAAAATTATGGTAATAAAAAATAAATTTATAACTAGTCTTATATTTCAATATTCACTTCTAAAACTTTATGTGTAACATTGTTAAACCTCAGAGTAAACCTATATAATATTTATTTATGCTAAAAAATTTTATTACACTATTTTATTACACTATTTTGCAATTTATATATATCCTATAATTTAAAATTTTCACTAATAAAATATATTAAAATAATTTATTAATAAATAGATCACACAACGCATAAATATATGACTAATTTAATTTAATTCTAATAGAACTACAAGAGCGATAAAACATTTTAACTAAAGTATTTTTATTTAGGAAAAATTACAAATTTAGTGTCTCAATTTTTAGTTTTCTTTATTTGAGTGTCTAACCTTTATTTTTTTGCAATCAAATGTCTAAACTTTTGAAAAGTATACTAATGTAACATCTCCGGTCGATTTTAATGTTGACTATGTGCTCAATTAGATCCAACATGACTCACTTTTATCCCAGTCATTAATCATGTCATTTGTTATATGTGTTGTATTATTTAAAAGATAAAATTATCTTTATTCAGTCACTTTTAATATCTTTCATAAAGGTAATATTACGGTTATTTTTGTCAATTCATAATCTTTAACAAATGCAATTTTATCATGTACACGTGACACATGACATGACTAATAATTAAGATAAAAGTGAGTTTTATTTGATATGGCTCAACACTCAATCATTATTAAATATGTCTGAGACACTATATTGATATGTTTTCTAAAGTTTAGATATTTAATTAAAAAAATCAAATAAAAAAACTAAAAAATTAAGATACTAAATTTATAATTTTTTTTTATTTATTTTTAGGCGTTTCGGGACAATGCCACTAATTTCCCTCTTAATTAAATAAGATAAGCTTTGGCCAAAAAAAAAAAAATTAAATAAGATAAGCCGCATAAAAAATGGAGGCTTTTACTTGCGCTTTAACAGGCGGGGGGAGAGCTTTTCCATGGAGTACTTAGCTCACTCTCTTTTCATCGCGTGAAGTGAGAATTTATACTTTACATTTTTATTGCATTTATCTACTAATCTTACTCGTATTTGATTACCATTTTTTTTTAAAACTTAAAATAGGAGATGAAGATTGAATTTTTAACTTTTTAATGTTTTGAAATAAACATACACTTAGCAATTATCTAGAAAAGTATGCATACACAGTAAGTTTTATTTGGCAAAAAAATAATAATAAACATACACTTAAGGTATTCAACTTTGGGCCAAATAAGTATTTATCAATATGTGTTTATAAATCTTATTATATCTTAATTCAAAATTAAATTAATTTTAAAGTAAATTTGAATTTTGAATCCAAAATTCATATTTTAGTTAACAGTTAATTTTCAAATTATCTTCTTTATATACATATAATATTTATTGAATATTTAGCTGATATTCCATATCAGTACCTCATTCTAATAAGGGTTACATTTATCCAAAAATGAGGATTACTTGAATAAGAAGAAAGCTTAATAAAAATATCTATTTCAATTATGAAAATTACTTTACAAAGAAAGTCTTATTCTCTCTTAAGTAAGGCAATCTCATAAAACTAAAGAATCATATTTTTAAGAGGTTTGAGTAATACCTTCTCCTATAAATACATCTCATGTCATTCATTCTCATAATACAACATCATCATTACATCATTTTATTACCACATCATCCAATCAATCACTTTTTATTCTCTACTCTATTACGCCTATTCACTTTAATATATTTTTTTCCTCATACTGCTATTGACTTAAGTTTTTGAGTGTTTATGAGGGAAAATCTACCCCTTTACCCTTCTCCTCGTCAATGCAGGTTTCACAAGCAAGAAACATCAATTCAGAGTTATCACTAGCATTTAAGATTTTATTCTATTTTAATTTTTTAAAAATTCTAAGATATATAAAATATAATGAATAACTCAAATAAGTGTTGAAATATAATAAAAAAAATTAAAAGATGGATGTGAGAATGTTATCTCACATAGAAAAGGAAGATTCTTAAAAAAAAAAAAAAAAGAAGGAACGAGAGGATTAATTAGTTATAAAAAAAACTTATTACTTCTTTCGTTATGTGTTTCAATCACCATTAATATTTGGTATATCATTGAAAGCTATTAGCTATACTAGTAGAGAATTTAAGGAAAATTTTCTTGGGTATACTTGAGCTTTTGAGTATATGTGAGAGTTCAATATTTTGTATTATAGTTGTAATAATTTTTCATATAATGAATATTTTTCTTTTGTTTGTTTTTTGACAATGTCCGTGGTTTTTCTTCATTTTGGAGTTTTTCATGTTAAATTATTGTATATTTGTCTTTTTTATTTTCAAATATTTTTATTCAAGTTATAATCTAAAAGGGTAAAAATATTTGTTGGATTGTAAGAGGTCAATTTTCCCTAACAATTACTATTAGAGCCGATAGTTCAGTAAGGGACAACCTTGAAGGCAACATAGGAATTTTTTTAAAATTCTTAGTATTGTAGCTTTGTACGATCTTTCACTTCATAAAAGATTTTTTAGAAATTGTTGTGATCTAATTGGAGGTCTTTTAAATATACTAATTTGTTTATTAAGTGTGGTATCGTGTAAGTAAGTACAACAAAGAAAATTTTATCACAAAGGCTATAATCGCCTAAGGAAGTTGTGACTTAAGTGGTACCATTTGTGTCCCCCCAATCTCTACTGGAAACTTTCTTAGTGTATTTTGTAGACATAATTATTCACTCATTAATCAAATGTGGGGTAACTATAACTCAAAATACTGTTCAAGTATACGGAGATACTGTGTGTTATCGAGCAAAAATGAGCTTCATATTTGATATTGAGAAATTTGATAAGAGAATAAATTTTGGGCAACCTAGACATGTAAAAAAGGATTGCTAAAATGGTAGAGCTAATTCAGGTAATGGCTCCAAAAGTTATGTTACTAATATGGTCGTTTTTTGAAAAGAAGACAATGAACTTTCTATATAAGGAAAGATATTTATCCTCATGACATAATAACTACCAACTAAGTTACAATGAAAAAGGATGTATGATAGGTAACATGTTCACAGTTTACACATGGGCATTAGTTGACAATTGATGTAAGGTGTGTGGTTGTTATGACCCAAAATTAGGAGTCACAACCGGCGCTAGAAAATGGGAATTCTTTCGAATCCAGAACCCGTAGCGAGCCTTAGAAAAATAAAAACATGCATTACATAAATAAAAACACAACTGAATTAAAATTTTTCGAATCAAAATATAAAAATAAATACTCAATATCTTTTCATAAATAAATATATATTCATACAATGTTCAATTAAAATTCTCAGCGTACAAGTGTCAAACAAAACCATACTCTTTTGATACAATAACACTACTACTACAGTTTCTAGAATACAAATTAGAGTTCAAAATATATATTTACATAAAATAGCCAAGACGGAAAAACACCGGCAAAGAATTCTACTACTAAGGTCTGACGATACAGGATCTCCTGAAAAAAATAATTGAGGGGAGTCAGACCTCATCCAGTGAATTCTTATACTATATATACATGCAATCTAACTATATCCAATCAAACATTCTTATATATATATATATATATATATATATATATATATATATATACATATACACACATTCCATACAAATGTCAACTCTGCTTTAATAAATATAATAAATGCATAAAATATTTATTTTTAATACATGAAGGATCAAATAGAACCCTATTAATCACAACCTCAATCAATCATTTCATCACTCTAGCTATACAGGCTCATTTAAACCCAAATGGATCACTTATTTCATTCTGGACAGTAGACTGGTGTAATACCCTATATTTTTATTTAAATCAAGTAATTTCCAAACTGTGTTATTAATAATTACTTTTGAATTATATTATACAAATGTTAATATTATTTTTAGGGTTATTAATTTATGAAATGATTATATGTAAGTATTATTTATTTATTGTCTAAAAATTTCATTGTTTATTATTACTATTATTATTATTATTATTACTATTTTAAACTATATTAACTTTATGGCTATTTATGTGTTACTATGTACATGCATATATACATATTTATATATATATATGTGTGTGTGTGTGTGTGTGTGTGTGTACATGTGTATGTATATAAGTAGGGTTTAATTACTAATTTATATGTGTATGTGTGTCAAATTATTTTGGTGTATATACATATAAATACATATGTATATATGTGTTATTAGGATTTATAATAAATATAAGATTATTGTAATAGTATATGTATATATATATATAATTGACATACTCTATAAATATATGTATATATATACATATGTATTATATAACCTACTAATATACATGCACACCCATCATCATAATACATACATATATATATATATATATATATACCCATCAAACACCAAGAAACCCGAAAACCACCATCCCTCCTTCCTCGTCCATCACCATCACCGCCCCTCCTCTCCCTGTACAACTCCCTCCACCGCCTGAGACTCCATTTCCGCCGCGAGCTGAAGCTTCCTAGTTGTTGTTGCTGCTGTTGTTCTCCTTCTTCCTCTTCTTCTTCTCTTCTTCTTCTTCATCTTATTCGCCTGGCAGCTTCTCTTCATTGCGCGATAGCCCTGTCTCGGTCCGCCTGCTTAGCTTCATCCCCACCTCCTGTGCTACCTCTCAGCTGCGACCTGCTGCTCCATCTTCTCCATTTTTTGGTGGCAGCAAGCTCTTCCTCCCCTTCCCCCTCGTTCAGTTGACAGTGAGTAACACTCACTTGATCCCTTCTTTCTTCCTTCGATTTTTTTTGCTTGTCCTTGGTAGATCCTAGGTTAGTTAGGGTTGTTTAGTATGTATTGAAGTTGGTTTTAATATTTGGAAATTTTTGGTGAATTAATTGATTTTCCAGAATTTTATTTGATATTTATTTGGGGTTTAGTTAGTAATTAGGGTGGTTGTTGTTAATTATTTTTGGGTGAGTTAATTTTATTAAAATTTTTAGGAATTATTGTGAATTTGGTAAAATTTTTGAATATTTTAGTAATATTTTGTTTATATCCGAAATTATTTGTAAAAATTTATAAAATTTGGATAATTAAGGTTATTATTAAATGTTATTAATTTTAGAACTTAAATTATAGTTTTTGTGATTTTTAAACTATTTTTATAAATATTTTTAGGTTTATGTCAAATGTGAATTTTTAGGTTAATTTATATTTTTAGAGGAAATTAGTAGTTATTTATAAGTTTAATTGATGTTAAGTTGATTAAGGTAGAGAAAATGATTTTTAGATATTTAAATAATTTTAAGGAATTTTTTTTTAGTATTAATAATACATTATGCAATTTATGTATTTAGGGGTAAAAATATAATTTTACGCTAATTATAGTTAAACATATATTTTAGTTAGTTTTATTAATATTTAAGAGGTTTAGAGGATTTTTATAAATTAATTGATATTTTTAATTAAGTAATGTTAATTTTGAATATTAATTCCAAATATTATATATATTTATAATATATTATTTTGGTAATAAAAAAATTGAATATAAGGTTGTATTTAGCATTTTTGGTATAATGGTTTTAATTTAGGTTATAATTATACTTTGATAATGAAATGCAAATTGAGTTGTTTAATTTTTGAATAATTGAGATTATATATATTTTAGTATATATGTATGTGTAATATGTATTTTTGGGAAAATAAATGATATTAATTCTTGATGTTTTGTTGAGTTGTGATCTCGGTAGGGGCTAAGTGTAGTTTTGGGAGCCCGACTCGGGTGTGTATGTCTGTTGTTATTAGAAGTGCATTTTCTATGCAGGTCTGGCTCTACCTTTGGTAGAGAGATGTCTGTTTTACAGAGGAGATTCTATCGAAATTTCGATAGATTTTCTCGTAAAGCATGATATTTGTTATGAATTTCTACCATTAGTTAGGTTCTATCCTGTCTATCGTGTCTTGTCCGGTCTTCCTCGAGTCAGCCTGAAAATTCATTGTTTTGTTGATTTATGATTTCAATTCCATAGTCATGTTTTAAAATCGATTTGTTATTTTCTTTCTAGAGCATATCGGAGCAGAAGCCGTGAGACCGAGGCAGACGCTTGGTTGTCAGCCTTCACATTCATCTTATAAGTCAATAGAACGATCTGTGCGTGTGTTTATTTAAAGAATGCATGCGCTCGTACTTTGTTATATTGATTACTTGATTTATTTAATTTAATGCTGTTATTTAAGATTTAAACACATTTTATTTATTTAAAATCAATTTTGAGAAATTTTGATAGAACAGGCTACCTGGTGGGCTTCACCATGACTATGTGCACATGGTAGAGATTGAGAGATGGATCTGTAATATATATGATTGGTGAATGCTAAACTGGGACGGGTGCCTCGATGGAAGCCTTTGCTCTCGGGAACCGCCAGTGATTGTAAGGTTGATAATGGATTGGGATGGGTGCCTCGGTCGATGCCTTTGCTCTCGAGGACCGCTAGTGCCATATATTTGGATTAAATGGATGACTACGACTTGGTGCCTCGTTTGATGCCTTTGCTCTCAGGGACCGGTAGTCTAGTTGGATTAAGTGGGCCCAGTTGGCCATGTAGATTTTTGGATTTAGGGTTCTACCGATATTTTTCAAAAGCTATACCTATACATTATAAATTATTTTCACTATAAATATATAATTTTCAACAAGGTTGTTAAACCGTACAGATCTTTTATTGACTTACTCAGTGAGGTCTGATTCCCCTCAATTTATTTTTTTCAGGAGTTTGGGAGTTCGACCTCAGACTACCTCCACGCCGGATTTCTTTATCACCGGCTATTTTATGTAGGTCATTATAAGCTGTACTGTTGTATTACTCTAGGATGCTGCAGTAGTATATGTACTAAGAATTGTAGAGTTTAAGTATATTTGTATAATTTATTTGTATAAACCACGCTTATGTATAAAGATTTAAGTTTGATTTATAATATGTGATGTTGAAGCACGTTTTATTTAGCACTTGAATTTGTTTATTTTTGAGAAAAATCCGTTTGATAATATGTTCTATTTTAAAATAAGGTTTTAAATTGTAAGGTGTTGTTTATTATTTCTTTTAGGCTTACTACGGGTTTCGGGGGCCTTATGCCTACCCATTCCCTAGTGTCGATCACGTGCCCTCGGGTTCGGGTCGTGACAACTGGCCCCGAGACACTAAGTCAACCGATCTCCAGCAGTCTGACTGTTAGTGTGATTGGCCCCGAGACACTAGGTCAACCGAGCTCCAGCAATCACACCATCAATCATATCACATCTCAATCAAATCATCTCAATCATATTATAATTACCACAAATAATTCCTCACTCAAACCTAAATCTATCGCACCAGTACGTACACGGTCCTAGTGCTGCCCACTAGGTAGGACGTTCTATCGATATCCTTCATTTAAAATAAAACATTCATATGGACAAACAAATAATGCATAACAATAATCATAATGATAAAATAAACCGTATATATACTAGAAATATAACTAAAATAAACTAAATATATTTCGAGTATATATATGTCAAATAAAGTCAAATCAAATATGAAATATACCAAAGATAAATCAATGATATACCTAAAAACAATTAAGTATGAATTGATAATATAATATGCATTTATTTGGAAATATATCAAAAATATACCAAAAATATACTTAAAAACAATTTAAGTATAAATCAATAATATGACATGCAATTATTTAGGAATATACCTAAAATATACTAAAAATATACCTAAAGTATACTAATCATTTAATAAAACAATCATGAATAAATATACATTTAAAACGTGTATTTAATTTTGACATATATCTAAAATATACTAAAAATAAACCTAAATATCTAACACACATATATCAAAAATAAACTCTAAATATACCAGTGATATATTAAATGTATATAGAAAATATGCAAATATATATATATCAAGATATACTAAAAATAAACTGAAAATATACCAAATCATATTATAAATTAAATTACTGTTTAAAACATATAATGAAAATGAAAAATCCTAAGTCATGCATTCTATATGCAATGCATATATATACAGTATAATAATTCATTGATTTACGCTCCACGAGACAGACTCAACGGGCCTGGTCCATTAGGCCTCGGTCTCGACGCGGCTAGAAAAATAAAATAATAATAACCATTAGAATAAATTTCTAACTTTACACTTTTAGGATTACTATAGAAAGACTCAATAAAAAAAATTCAAAACTAGACTCAAACCGGTTGTCATGTTTTACGAGAAATCTATCAAAATTTTGGCAAAGTTTCATCTGTAAAATGGACATCTCCCTACAAAAGTAGAGCCGATCTTGCACAGAAAATATACTTCTAAAATCACTAAATACTCAACTCCTCGGGTTAGGACTCGAAACTCCATAAATCCCCAACCAAGGTTCACAAATCAACAATATTAATAGTAAAATAATAAAATCATCAAAAAATCAAATAAAATATTTAAAAACCTTTATTTTCCAATTAAAACATATCAGTCTAATTTAAATAATATTTGATAATAAAAATTCATAAATGGAATAAAATCTCCATTTTACAATTAAATTAACATGATTTTTAAATAATATTTAAAATCAAAATTTAGCATCACAAAAATAATAAAAGACACATTTAATCTCAAAATAACAAATACACTTATTATTTACATAAAATTCCAAAATTATCACAATTTAACTAATAAAATCTCAAATATTATATAATATTAATAAAAATTCAATTTTACAATTATTCAACATAACATAATAAAATTTCACATTTAATTGCTTAAATAGCTTAATTATATAATAAAATTAGTTTAAAACCCATTTTATTTCCAAAATAATATATATAATATATTATTTGAAAACAATTTTTGAAAAATAGTATTAATTAGTTAAAAATAATAATTAATTTGTAAAAATCATTTTATTGCCTTAAATAATTATAAAATCAACTAAAATATAATATTTAACTATAATTAACACAAAATTACACATTTACCCCTATAGTATCAAATATCCAATATACTTAAATATACTTTTCCTCAAAAATTATAGAAAATCATTCAAATTATTTAATCAACATATAATATACTAATATCAACCAAAACACATATTTAACCAATAATTTCAACAAAACTACATATTTAACTTAATAATTCAAAATACTCATAAATTATATAAATTCCATAAAAATTATATAATTGCATAAAAATTATTTTCTCAACAACTAACATTCTAATATCAACTAAAACACACAATTAAACTCTAATTTCAACCAAAATACATACTTAACTCAATATTTCCAAAATTTACATAAACTATAAATATTTCTAAAAATTACACAATATTCTCAAAAATTATTTTCTTTACTCTAAAATTAATATTAATTCATAATAACACTAATTCAACAAATTTTATAATTAAATAAATTAATTTACAAAAATTAGATAAATAATAATAAAATAATAAAAAATTAACAAAATTTCAAATAAATTCTAAAATATATATATATATATATATATATTCATATAGATGAATCATCTAGGAACAACATTTGTTAAGATAGATTAACCAAATCACACAAGATCAATCGAGAAAAAAATGGAAAGAACATTAAAGCTAAAATAAAAAATCAACTAAAACTCACCAAAGATCAAGTTAGAGCTAAAACCAAGCTCAGAATCATCCTCCTCAGAGCTTAAGGAATCGAATGGCACCAGAAAGGCTCAATTTGGTGGCTGGAAAACGATCGACGGCGAGAAGCTCCACCAACTGCTACTGTCGTTTCTGCCATCTCCGGTGAGCTACCGACTGTCGGACGACATCGAGGAAGAAGAGGGAAGAAGGAGGAAGGAGATGGTGGCCGGCCGGAGGGAAGGGAGGCACACCGATGTCGATGACTAATGAACTTCTTAAAAAGTCAACATTGGAAGTTACATTGTAATTTATTAACAGTTTTCGACATGAATTGACCAAGATGAAAATTTTTAGAGTTGGTGAATTCCAAGTGTGTATACTTTTATAGTGAGCATGACAATTTTTTTTAAGAATTGTGACTATCATAGCTAATGGTGTTGTTGAGGTAACTATTATTTTTTTTTAATTTTTTAATCATGGTAGAAATTGTTGAAATATAATAAAAAAATTAAAAGATTAACGTGAGAATGTTATCCCACATTAAAAAGACGAGAATGAAGGAAGTGGTAGGTTGGTTATAAAATAAACTTCTTACTTCTTTTATTATGTGCATCAATCACCATTAATATTTGGTGCACCATTAAAAACTATTAGTTATACTAGTAGAGAATTTAAAGGAAATTCTGTTGGATGTACTTGAGTTTTTGGGTATGTGTGAGAGTTAAATATTTTATAATGTAATTGTAATAATTTTTCATATAATGAATATTTTTCTCTTGTTTATCTTTTGACAACGCCCATAGTTTTTTTCTATTTTAGAGTTTTCCATGTTAAATTATTGTATGTTTCTCTCTTTTATTTTTCAAGTATTTTTATTCAAGTTGTGATTTAAAAGGGTAAAAGTTTTTGTTGGATTGTAAAGGGTCTATTTTCCCTAACAATAAGACGTATTAAATTTATGCAACATCAAATTTTATAAAGTTGAGTTTTCTTTTTTTTTTTTTTGAAAATTCAAGCTTTCATTGAAGAAAACCGGATAAAACCACTGCATCAACACTGCAGGTAAATAATCAAAAATACAAAATACATTACTTGATCTAACCAGTCCATGTTAACATGATTGGGATTACTAAACTGAGTAACCACTTCACTTATACTTAAGAACAACATAACAAATCATTCCATTCCAACAAAATCAAATCAGACTACACATAAACATCATTTTGCACCTTGATTTTTCGTGTGGAATACATGTTCAGTTGTTCTTAACTCTCAAGAAAATGAAGAACAAAGCCACAAAACTATCAGCCTTAACTGTCCATTATCAAACTTAAAGCATGACCCATCTACTTCCAACTGAGGACCAGCTTCTTTTGGGTGACTATTTTTCTGTCCGGCAACATTAGTAACACCATTTTTCCAACTGCTAATGGCTTTTACTATCTCTTTCATCATTCTTTGTGTGGTAATGCGGAATTAAAATAATAAAATAGTTAGGATCACATACCTTTGATGATTTCACAAACTTAAAAATTGATGAACACTAGGTTTATGTTAATCACATCAAAAGATTAAGAGAAAACACAATGTTTTTACAACCCTATTTACTTTTATTATTTTCTATCAATTTGGGAGGTTTTTATTTTTTGTTCTTAGTATCTTTTGTTCTTGTTCTCTATATATTTTCATAAGTACATATATTTATTTATTTATTGTCCATAAGTAGGAGCAGTTGCTCTTATAATTTTGGAGGTAACTACCTTTTGGCAGTTGCACTCTTTTTTTTTTTATTAAATCAAGTTGGATCAGGTCAATCCGTCACAAGTGATCCAAATTCAAATTCTAACACTTTAATTCTACAAAAACTACAAACTACTTTATGGCTTGAACTCCAACCTTCAAAAACCATTAGATCCTTAGATATGGACCAAGAATCATTAATTGTAAAGAAGAAAACTAGAAGAATTTGAAGCTAGATTCAAATCTATAATATTTTGAACTAAAACAGCAAAAGAAAAGAAAAAATAAATAAGAAAAGAGAAAAGAGTTTTTGGGCAAAAACCACCTAAGAAAACAAGAAACCACTCACGCAAAAAAGTTGATAGACTCTCTCTCACTAAAACAACTCCACTCCCGGAAGCACTCATAATATTTAAATTTGAGCATTTTGTTGCTCGAATTTTGAGGAAAAATGTTATACCGAATTTTATATATATGGTTAAATTGACAAAATAATACTAATTTACATTGGATATGGTATCAATTTAATTCAAAATTAGGAATTTTTCGTCAAAAGTTACATTATTAATAAATTTACAATTTTTATTTTTTTATGGAAAAAATCAACCTTTCATCAATGAAAATTGATAGTACATATTGACAAATAAACAACATAAATAATAATATAATTAAAAAATTTTAAAATAAAATTTCACTTAAATTATAAAATTTATTATTATTATTATTTAATTACGTTGATAGTACTATTTTAATGTGCAACTCGATGATTCTCACTCAATAGTTTTGATTAGTTAAAATAAAATTTCATTCAAATTATAAAATTCTCATTTATTTTTACAAAAATCACATATATTGATAATTAGTATTTTCTTTACATACTAACACATTATATGCATGTAAACTCCACCCCAATATTGAACAATAAGATGATGTCCTCCACCCCAATATTGAACAATATGATGATGTCCGCCGAGATGAGATTTGAACTAGTTGGTTTAAGATGAGACCTTGAAATTTTAAGGTCTTAAATTTAAATTTTTACACCGTTAATTAAATATTTGTTTTGGATTTTCAACCAATCTACTTGTATGATATTCTATCTTAAATAGTAGATTACATGTCCTCCTTCCCTCTAACACTAACAATTAACTAGTCATGGTATTATAGGCACTTACAAGTGACACAATTTAAAAAAAAAAAAAATGATGTCTTGCATTTAAACACCTCTCATGCCAAAATTAAAGAAATTTTAGACAAATATGAACTTGGATTTAGCAGACTTTAAAAGATGACATGCAACATTTTCCTTAATATATACCATACTTTTACAACGCAAAAGCCTAAAAGCTGTGTACTCTCTTCTTGATTTGGCATAAAACACGCATCTCGATGCGTGTAGGCCTTGAGATTGAGTAGACTAGACACCAATACTATTATAATTGTTGCACTACCAGGCAACGAAATCTTCATAAGTTGAGGCTTGGTTGCATGGTTCCTCCACTCTAAAAACTATTCATATATAATATATACATGCATTTTTTTTTTCAGTTTTGTGTCATTATCGTGTATTTTGTGCATACTGGGGAAAAAAGAGGGCCATGGCCTTCGGTTTTGCGTCTTAATCATTTCCTAAAACTGCAAGAATTGAGAGTTTAATTTAATTAGGAATTAGAGTGGTCCAAATGATCTATTGATCAGATTAGGTACTGATAGTGTTGCTTGTGAAAAAAAAATATATTGTTTGATTTAAAACACTATCAGGCTAATTGCAGATAATTTAGTATACCTTTTTGCTTAAATATCTCATCCGTTCGATTTATTTTGAGTAGAAAATTTGTTCTAACATACTCAATTTTTAAGGGTAATTTGATTTATTGTCTTTAACATGTTAATTAAATTTCATTACCGTGTTAAATATTCACTTAAAACTTATAAAATTTTAATTTCGTTAAAGTTTTTTTTTTTACCTTTTTTCTAGTGTGAGAAATTGTCATTATGCTGACTTGTATCTGCATATGTTAATTTTATTATGTTAGAATTTCATGTTATGCGAGTAAAAATCAATATATGAGGGAATTTTCAGATCGGAACAAAGCAAAAAGAATTTTATTAAAACTGAAATTAAAAATTGGAAGTTTTAAATAACAAATAGAATGTTTAGTCAAGACCCAAATAAAAAAATAGAATGTTCAGGGCGTTACTCAGTTGAATTTAATTAAAATGTTAGAGACAGTAAATACAAATCACTCCAAATCTTAATCCAAAGTTAGATAGGATTCTCGATCGTTATTTAAATTGGCTAGGATATATAACTTTTGTAAGGTAAGGTTCTAACCAACTGATTTTAAAAATATATAAACATTACACAAAATTAAATTGGACTCAACTTCAAGAGTTATATTTTTGATAAATGCGTAATTAATAATCATTTTAGTAAAAGTGATAGACATAGATATAGACAAATAGAATTTTTCTTTTACTAACATTAACAGAATCATTGAATTGCATTGTTTTTTATTTAATTTGGTTTTAACTATGCTCAACTGCATTGGTTTCTGCTTCCTTTTTTATTCTTTAATGGTTAGGTTTATTATATGGTACTCCTTCATGGTTAGATTTATATGTACCCAGGTCACATTAATTAAGTTTTGTGGACATGTGAATAATAACTTGGGTATTATAGGTAGTGCATTAAATTTCTTGAGCTAACCCCTTAATTTGTAGTGCTAATAAAAGACTATGGTAAAAAAATTAAATTTAAGTAAAATTTTAGATTGAAATCTTGTATATAAAAAAATAAATATCGGAAAAATTTTATTTTTTTTATAAATTTATCTTATTTGATTTTTAAATAATTTATCAAATACTTATATTATTATATAAAAAATAATTGAAAGGCCAAAAAGAGAAAAGAATATATATATATATATACATATAAATTTGGTAAAGATCCAATTGCGAATCGATGGAGAAAAGAATCCAAAATATGCTATGGATGATATTGGTGAATAATAAATTAATAATAAGCCAAGCCTTTTATGCCACGTGTTAACATCTGTTGCAATGAACACGTGGCTTGTTACCAATGTCGGATTGCCGCTCCTTTCTTTGGTCCTACCCAGGAGCCTCTTTTTATGGGCACTCTCAACTGCAGCCTCTGTTTTCCCAATATATTACCTATACATACACATATAATTCATGAAAAAAATAAAACAAATATAAATTTATAAATAAAATCATCTAATATTTGTGTATGGATAAGTATTAAACAACTTATCTGAAGTTGGATAATTATAGAATTTTTATTTTTATTTTTTTCTTATGATAATGCTATATATATATATTTATTTATTTTTTTTGAGGGCATTTAATAAGGTGATATTTTGTTGTTACAGCTATGGAAATTGTTTTGAGAATATATATATAGTCTCATTTCTTGAGATATTAAGTTCCTTTCAATTTAAGATATAAATGAAACAAAGGTACAATGACAATGTTTATTTTTTAAGCTAGTACGTTCCGTGCGATTATTTTTTCCCTAAAAAACTACAGAAATGCCTCGAATATGATATCTTTTGTGAAAGTCCTATATCAAAAACTAGTGGAATCGATTATGATACTATTTGTTATGGAACTTGTATCTTCTTTGTAAAAAAGCTAATTTATCATAATATACAACATCCACATTTATAAATATAAGATTTTTCTTAAATTTTTTCCATTTATTTTAGTTCACTTCTCCCCACTGCCAACCCAGAGATGAAGTTGGACGAGGCCGAGAGATCATAAAAAGATGACAAAAGGGCCTAACATAACATGGTTGGAAGGTTTTTCAAGGTTTATAGGTTTGAGTGTTGCAGAGTCCTACTTTTTTAGGATCCAAATCTGGACTTGACAAAGCTAGACAAGATAAAGCTGGTTGACTTGGCTATGATTACTTCCAAAGAGGATGCCTGGAGCAAGATGTCACGACCCAAAACAGGGATCATGACCGGCGCTAGAGAACGGGGATTCGAGAACGGGAATTTTTTCAAATCCGGAACCCGTAGTAAATCTAAAATAATATAAAACATGCAATAAAAATAATAACAACACATTTAAGTAAAATATTATGCAGCGGAATAAAATCATAAATATCAAAATAATATTTCCACCAAATGAGATTAAATCAAATCCTCATCTCATATATAAATAAACTTTTAATACAAATCCAGTTCAAATTCTTAAAATACATAACTCATACAAATTTAATACAATATCTTTTAACAATTTTACGACTATTGCAGTGTCTAGAATATAAAATAAAACTCAAGTGAGCAGTTTACATAGAGAAGCTGGAGCAAAAGAAATCCGGCGTACAGGCCTGCTATTGAGGTCTGAGGAAGATGACTCTCCTGAAAAATAGTCAACGGAGGGGAGTCAGACCTCACTGAGTGAATTACTATAATATATATACATGCATACTAAATGCCAATGCACACAGTCAAAAATATATATAATATGTATGTATACAAGCAATTACACACAAATGCAATAAAAATCATCTAATATATTTTTATTGAAAATCACAGTTTATGAAGGATCGAATAGAACCCTAAAAAATCGCAACCTCAAACAGTGTTAGACAACACTCTAGCCATACAGACTCACTTATTCCAATATAATCACTTGATCCATTTGGACAGTCGACTGGCCCCGAGACACTAAGTCAACCGAGCTCCAGCAGTTTGACTGTCAGTGTGATTGGCCCCGAGACACTTGGTCAATCGAGCTCCAGCAATCACACTCTCAAATCATATCACACATTAAATAATCATATCCAATCGATATCCACAAATGGTTAGTAATATAGCCTAAATGCTATCAGCGTACAGGTACGTACTCGGTCCTAGTGCCGCCCACTAGGTAGCACGTTCTATTGATATCCTTCATTGAAATATAAAGCATATATTCATAAAAATAAATGATACATGAATTTAAATATAATAACAACAATAACCATATATATACTATAAATATACCAAAAGTAAACCAGGTATATTTCGAGTATATATACGTTAAATAAATCCAATTAAATTACAAAATAAACTAGAAATGTATTTGAAAATATTTTAAACATAATTCGTTAATAAAACATGCACATAGTTTAAAATATACCAATAATAAACCAAAAGTAAACTAAAAATAAACTTAAGTACTAACTGAATTATTTATGCATAATTAATCAAAATAAAACATACATTTCTAAATCATGCACCCTAAAGCACATATATATAGAATAGTAACTCACAATTAGTGCGCTCCTCGAGATGGGTCCGATGGGCCTGGTCCACTAGACCTCGGTCTCGGCGCAACTAAACAAGCAAACGACCACAGAATATCAGAATACATCTATAGAAATTCTAAAGACTCGATCTAGATTACTAGACACAGATTTAAATCAGAATTCGACCTGATATCACGTTTTACGAGAATTCTATCAAAAATTCGACAGAACCTCCCCTATAAAATGGACATTTCTCTACTCAAAGAGTAGAGTCGGCCCGGCAAAGAAATACACTTCAAAAAATAGACACAGAATCACAATCATAACCCCTCGGTCGGACTTCAAACTACAGTTTACCGACTGAGGTCCACAATTCATAGAGCATTTACAAAATACCGAAAATACCCTTATATACCAAAAATGCATTTAATAAGTAGAAATTACATAATTAACCCTAAAACACAGTAAAAACCGATAAAAATTCATTTTATTAGAAACATCGTATATTATATATATAATTGAAAATAATGTACGAAAAATAGTTTTAATTAGTTAAAAATACTAAATAATTTATAAAAATCATTTTTATACCCTAAATAACTGTTAAACCAATTTAATTATATTTTTAGCCAATTTAGGGTAAAATTACCAAAATACCCCTATATATATAAAAATACTAAAATTAATTCAAAAATTCACCAAAAATAATATAATTTCACAAAATTAATTTTCTCAACATATTTATCAATAATATCAATAATTAAATTCAATTAACTAATTAATTTCAACTAAAAACACAATTAACCCTATTTTCTCAAAATTACATAAACTAATTAAATTCAAAATAAATACATAAAAATTCACAAAAATTATAAATAAATTTATATAATTCATTTAAACACCTATAATTACCATAAAACACAATTTCATAATTTAATTAATTAATTTTAAAAAATTAGAAAATAATAATAAAATATTCAAAATACCCAAAAATCAAAATAAATTCCAAAAATTCTACAAAAATTCACAAATTGAGATTAAGCTAAGGGGAACAACATTTGTGAAGTAATTTTTCATGAATCAATCAATTGAAGCTCAAAAAAATTCAAAAACCCTAATAGGCTGAAATTGCAAAATCGAAACCTAGGCAAATCTAAACCATTTTAAGTGAAACAAAGATTGGAATCACACTCACCGGAGCTCAAGGAGAAGATAGAGACTGGCGGTGTAAAAAACGATGGCCGAAATCGGCTTGATCGACATTGAGAAGAGTTTCGACTTCTCCGGCTAAAACAAGCTTCCCAATGCCGGAAACGGGCTCTGTTGGCGGCGGAACAGACTGAGAAGGTGGCATGCCGAGAGGCACTCCGACGGTAAGAGAACGGCATGACAGACGGTGGTTGGGTGATCAGGGAAGAAGGAGGAGGAGTCGGGGGCGAAATGGTAATTTGCTAAAAAATTTTAATTTTAACACTATAATATGTATATATATATGTATATGTATTATTACACTATATATTATAATAATATAAATTTTCACACATATTAAATATACACCACACATGTATTTTAATATATTTAATAATTTATACACTAAAAAAATATTTAATTAATATTAAAACTAAATAATACAAATTAGGGTAATTAATTAAACCCTAATTTAATTCAAATATATATACTTTATTTTAGCACTTTAAAAATATATATGTGTTCATGCAAATGCGTGAATTTGTTTAAAATAATTAATATTAAATTATTTATGTGTTAATTTTCCCGAAAATAAAATTTTCGGAAAAATTTTACCTAAAGTACTTAAAATAATATAAAAAAATTAAAATTAGCTTTAATTAAATAACAAACTCATAAAATATCAATTTTATATACTAGAATTATTAACACTGCATATCCCGATGCAGTATAAAAATATTTAAAAACACGAGATATTACACAAGGCCTCTTCCCTTCATGCAAAAAGAGCTACCAAATCAATTAGGGAATTGTCTTTTGAGCCTCCTGCGTTCGTCAATGCTACCAGTGTTGCTCCCCCTTGTGTCCGAGTTTGAGCCGTCCAACGCTCAGTTGTTGGACTAGAGATTTTTTCTTTGTGGATTTTGTAATATAATTTTTCTCAATAATGAACAAAAATACTTGATTTAATATTATTTTGAGTACATCTACTAGTAACATTTTCAAAGACAATCCGAGTTTCAATATTGTTGTAATTATTTTCCCTGTCTGTCTCTGATTTTGTATGCTCCTTTAGATGTTCGCTCTATGATCTGATAGGGGCTTTCCCAATTAGGTCCAAGTTTACCGGTACCCAAGTTGCCTTTGACAATATTTGCCCTTCTAAGCACCAAATCTCCTATCTTGTATTGTCTTAGTTGGATACGTCAAAGATAATACTAAACTATCTTCCGCCTATGTGCCTTTACTACAATGGACGCTCGTTCTCTTATTTCTTCTAGTAGATCCAGGCATATCCGGGTGTCAATGTTATTGATGTCCTGATCTAATTCTTTGTTGACCTTATAACTTGGTGATAAGATTTCTATTTGTATCACTGCGTCCATATCGTAGGTTAGTTTGAATGGTGTTTCTTCTGTGGACGATATGAGCATAGTCTTATAAGTCTAGATAACATTGTTAAGTTCTTTAACCTAGTTTCCTTTCTTTTCATTGACCCTCTTATTCAATCCTTACATGATAATTCTGTTGGTGACCTCCGTTTGCCTGTTTGTTTATAGGTGAGCTACTGAGGTGAAACAGAACTTTATTTCGAGGTCAGAGTGGAACCTTTTGAATTTCTCTTTATTGAACTGCTTTATGTTGTATATGATTAGGGTATTGTAAGCACCCAATTTTAGGATGCAATTGTGCACAATTGCTACAAAAGCCTTTATGATGAAAATTTAGTCAAAAATTGATCTCTAGTGTTAAGTTTCACGATTTCAAGGACTAAATTGCAATATTTTTTGGGTTTAATTATAAAAAATTGAACTTTGCAGGGTTTATTTAAAAATTCAGGTGGCTCTACAACTTGTATTATGACCCAGATTTAAAAAGTAAAAATAAAAAGTCTACTAAGTTGAAAACCCGAAAGGGCAGCTTAGGCAAAAGTTATATAATGTTAATCGGCATTACACAATGCTAATCCATATTCTGTAATGCCGCAGTGCAAAAATGTTAGAAAAAAATTATTTTCTCATTTTTTAAAATTATAATTAGTCCAGATTTTAATTTATTTTTAATAAATAAATTAATTTTGATATTTATCTATCCAGTACGTGTCTCTTACACGTATAATTTTTAAAATTAAAATTCTTATCCTATTTATTTTAAAAGGAGGATCAGAATTGTCTTTCATATAATCATGTAAGTGGTTAGCTAGGGTTAGAACATGATATCAAAAAAAAGTTTGGCAAAAAAAAAAGAGGAGGGGAGACTGCGCAAAGAGAGAAAAAAGAGAAAACCTTAATAGCTATTGCAAAAAAAAAAAAAAATTTGATTGGAAAACACAGAGAAAAAAGATAAGAGAAAAGAAGAAAAAGAGAAAAAAACTTTTTTAAAAAATACTTTCTTTTCAAGGTCCAGAGATTAAGAAAACACAGAGTTAATTTTCTCAAAATGGTGAAATCTCATTCTGAGAGGCATTTGAATAGTATCTACATAGTATCCTTCTTCTACTCCTTTCTTCTTTTTATTATTAATTCTTTCCTTTATATTATTTTATTATTTATTATTTTATTATTTTTGTATTTTTTGTTTAATTTTCATTATTTTGTTTTTTTTGTTCATTCATTCTAATCTTTTTTTTTTTATTCTTTATGTTTCATGTTTCTATGATGATGAACACATGATTAAGCTAAGGAAAATCCATGGAGGATCCATGAATGAAAACCAAGAATCAGGATCCCAATTTAATTCTTATGTATTTTTTGTAATTTTTTTGTTCTATCTAATTTATTTTTTAGGTTTTGAATTTGTTTAATTTATTTTCTTAAAGGTTGTAATTTTAATTTTATTTTCTTTGTTATTCATGAATAGATTTTATAATAGCCTCGATAGTGGGAATAGTATAACTTTTTAATTTTTTGCACTATTAAAATTAATTAGTAAATTAGGTTTTTTGATAAAACCCTAATAAAATCAATGGTGGTTTTAGATTAATTTAGATTGTATGTAATTAAAATTAGGTTAGAAATCATTAAATGTATGTTTTTTATTCATTATTTGCTTTAATTTGTTGTTTGGGCTTGTTTACATGCTTTTATTCTTTTTGGACGTCAAGCCCACGTTAGGTTCTAACCTATTTAATAAATAGACTTTTAATTAGATTTTCAGGTTTAATTAATTTCAATCAATTTAGACCTAATTAGATTAATTTAGACCTAGACCCATTTTTTTTAATTAAAATTAATTTAGACTTAACTAAGCCCATTAAAGCATTTTCTTTTTAAAATAAATAGATTTATGATCACTTAATTTAATATTTCTATTTTATTTCTTAAAATTAATAAATTCAAGTCCACTTTTTAAAATTAAAACAAGTAGACTTAGACTTATTAATTATCTTAAAATGTAGAACCATCTTTAGTCCATTTCACTTGTAAATAAATTTGTAGAATTAGCTAAACTTTAAAATAAAATTAACATAGTTTGAGCCTAAGGACAATGCGCTTCGTATGCATTTTTTACATGCAGTTTTATGACTAGTTTGCTTTAGAGCTAGATGGATGTTTAATTAGGGTTTAATAAAATTGTGTGTAAATAGAAAATAAGATAGTAATTCATAAAGTAATTCTAAATGAACACAAGACTAAAAGAAGTTAGTATTCCGTTCCCAGAATCTCATGATTGTGGTGCTAACTTTCTTTTAAAGAATTGAGTACTACCAAAATGATTTGTCCTAGTTTTTATCCTGGGTGGTGACTCCGCATCTTCATGCCTTATCTTTGTGACAATGGTTAGTCTATTCTTTAGAGCCCTGAGCTCAAACAGTGTTGCGGTTACTAAAATCTTGGGCACGCACTAAACCCCACCATCTATAAGGATGCGGTATTTTGAACCTACAGATGATTTCTCTGCAAAAAAAATTTTGAATCTGGGCCCCTGTGATGGTTGGTATAACTTCTACTTCTAGCCACTTATTGAAATGGTCTATGGCCACAATTGATAATTTTTTCTATAATGTGGAGGCGAGGAAGGGACCCAGGTGTTGGGATTCGTAATACTAATGCAGCGAAAAAATTAAAATTTTATCACGTACCCAAGCCTGGATCCATGTAATTCGACTACTTGATTAAATCTAGGATTTTAAGAATCTTACCAAAACGTAGAAGAGACAAGATTTTCTGGAAGGATGAGAGGAGGTTCACACCGGTGACACCTTACCTCGAGCTTTTTGGCTTGGTTGTTCGGATCAAGACGTCTCCAAAAGGATGCGTCCTCTATAGGTATCCACACGAACAACCCTTCACAAAATGAATTGGAGTGTGTGTGCTAGCAACGTCCTTGATTGTCTCACAAATCAAGAACAAAAAAAAAACTCTGTCTTTATTTTCTAAGGAGAAAGAAAACGAATTTTGAGGCAAAAAAACCAGTGTATGAAACCCTAGAGAATATAACATATTTATAGACTCCAAATTAAGGTTTCACCTACCAATGACCTTTTGGTAATTTCTATTTATTATATTCTGATTTTGTTTAAAAAAAATTAGAAATAATATCTTATTTATTTATTTAAAATAACATTTATCTTAAATAAATAAATAAATAAAACACTTTAATTATTTATTTCCACAGAGTTTATTTTGGGCTTATTAAACCCATATTCGTTTTGGGCTTGTTCTAAGTGTGTGACCCTGTAGGTTCACATAACATTGGTAGTGGGCCTAAAGCTCTATTTAGGCCTACAAGGCATAAGTGGCCTCTAGCAAGACATTATGACTACCCAAGTCATGTGAAGTCAATAATCCGACATAACCTAATTACAATGAATTTTATTGTCCCTTTATCACATGATATCTTAATTGAACATAAGGCATAGAATGTCATCCTTATATAGTTCAATATTATGACTTGATTCCAAGTAGACTGAAAATGATAACTCTGTATCAATTCATTTCAGCATGGCTATGCAATTTTCTTCAGTCTATCTCATCAAGGGGCCCATAGATATCTTTCTCATATTAATGAGGGATAAATTCCTTCTGAATCACTCACATTCCTCACAAAACTAATTTCATATCCAACAACATTCCAATTTAATCGTTCGGTTACAAACAATGTTAGAATGTGTTAAAACATAAAATAGCTATGTAGAAATCCATGATGATTTCAAGGTCAAAGGACCGAAATAAAATTACTGTGATGAGAAATACTTATGACAATAATCTATGTAGTATTCTCATAGTGGGTCAATCCAATACATGATCTCTCATCATGTACCTATGAGTTGACTTAATATCTCATATTCATGATTAGTAAAACATAACCATCAGTCAACATCATACTAGCCTTAATACTTTAATATTTATATAATGAATAAATGGCTAGGGATAATTAGAATAGAACTCTTATTTTAATCTAAGGGTTTTACTATCAAGTCACATACTTGATGGCCTTAGTAAGAATTAACCATTCATATAATTATCATAAAATCAAATGATAATGAAATACCTCTTTATTAATAAAATAAGAAAGTCAGTGCATAATTAAATGATTGACCTAGTGCATACCACTAACACCAAGATGTCCATTCCCCACATAGCGAAGGGTAAAGGGCAGCCAATCGAATGTTGAGGGTTAGAGGGCTTGTGATTGAGATGGGCAAACTGCTAGCACTTATGACATTCCTGAGTTAACATCTAAGCATCTTGGGACATGGTGAGCCAGTAGTATCCTTGCAATAATGCTTTCATGGTTATTGTGTATTATGATTCGTGTGCTCCATAAATTCCTTCGTGGATTTCCCTGAGTACGTAATTCCCTTCTTCTAGGGACACACATTTAGACCATAGGTATGAGAGGGATCTTCTGTAGAGTTCTCTGTGATAGATAGAGTAGTGGGTCACCTTCATCTTCATTTTTGAGCTTTCAATATGTCTTTTTGAAGTGTCCTATTTTCCAGATATTGAACAATCAATTTCATCCATTCCGGGACTTCCTATATCTCCATGATATCTAAATCCTCAGTGCTGGGTTTTGTCAGTGCTTCGGTGAGCTCTATTCCTCTAAATGCCTGATTATCTTCAGATACTGACTTGGCCAAAAGGTCAGCCTCAGAGTTTTCATTTCAAAGTATTTAGACTATTTCCCATTGTCCCCCATCTTGCTCGATCTTCTTCAGGAGTTGCATGACTTTTCCAATGTATCTAGCGATGCATGGATTTTTAATTTGGAATGTCCCTTTGACCTGATTTACTACCAATTGAGAATATGAGTGTATCGTGAGATGCTCAACTTTAAATTTTGTAACCAACTTTAGGCCTGTGATGAGCGCTTTATATTCCGTAACATTATTAGTTGCATTATACTCTATTCAAACTACAAATCTGATATGAATTTTGTATGGTCCTTTAAGGATAATCCCAACGCCAGATCCTTGAGTGGAGGATGCCCCATCGACAAAGAGCCTCTATTCTGGTGCTTTAGAGGTGGTGAGATCTTCTGGTGTCATTTCCTATACAAAGTCTGCTAATGCTTGAGCCTTCACTTGTTGTCGGGACTTAGAGTCAATGTTGAATTCTCTGAGTAATACCGACCACTGGACCAATCTGCCAGATATATAGGGTCTTTGTAAAATTTTTCTCAAGGGGAAGTTAGACCTTACTACAATAGGATGAGCCTGGAAGTAGTGCCTAAGCTTTCAAGATATGTGGAAAATGACCATGGCCAATTTATCCAGTATTGGGTATCAAATCTCAAATCCTCGAAGTACTTTGCTGACGTAGTATACCGAACTTTGCTGGCTCTCTTCCTCCCTTTCCAGTACTAAAACTATGCATTCTTGGCCCACAGAGAGGTATAAGTATAATTTTTCCTCTAGGATCGGCCTGCTGAGCATAGGTAGTGAGGATGTGAATTTTTTAATATCTTCAAAAGCTGCCTTGCAGTCTTCAGTCTAAATAAATTTCTTAGAATTTTTTAAAGTTTAAAATAGTGGTAGGCATTGCTTGGTTAAGCAAAAGATGAAATGCCCTAATGCCGTGATCCTGCCATTTAGTTTTGTAGCTCGTGGATAGTCTTCGGAGCTTTTATGTTGAGAATGGCCTCTATCTTTTTTGTGTTAGCTTCAATACCTCTGTGGGATATCATGAATCCTAAGAACTTTCATGCCTTGACTTTAAAGACCCACTTTTTTGAATTCAACTTAATCTTAGACTAGCTCAGCAATTAGAGGATTTGATCAAAATCCACGGGGCGTTGCTCTACATGTTTGCTTTTAACAATAATGTCGTCCACGTATACTTACGCATTTCTCCCGATCTGGTTCCAAAGTACATAGTTCATCATCCTCTGATAGGTTGCTCCAATATTCTTTAATCTAAAGGGCATTACTTTGTAGCAGTAAAGACCTTCATGGGTGATGAAAGATGTTTTCTTTTGGTTTTCTCCCTTCATTGGTATCTGGTGATATCCTTGTGTTGTGTTTATAAAACTATATAGACTGTGGCTAGTAGTAGAGTCTACTAATTAGTCAATTATTGGTGGTGGGTAGCTATCCTTAGGGCATGCCTGGTTGAGGTCAGTATAATCCATACACATTCTATATTTGCCATTTGATTTCTTTACTAGCATCACGTTGGCTACCCATTATGGGTGGGTAACTTCTTTGATGAATCCGACTTCTAGCAACTTCCTTGTTTCTTCAGCGATTGTCTTCTGCCTCTTATATGCGAAAGTTCTCTTCTTTTAGATCACTGGCTTCGCCCCTGGTATAATTTTCAAGCTATGCAAGACTATTCGAGGATCCACCCCAGTAATCTCGGATGCCTGAGAGGTAAAATCTCTTGAGTGCTTAGTGAGGACTTCACTTAGTCCTCGCTTAGTTTCATTGTCAAGCTCATTATTGATCTTTATCATTTTTCCATCAATAATCTATAATTTCTAAAAATTATTGACTAGTTTAGGGTTGGCTCCCTGCTTATCTATCTTTCAAGTTTCTAAGGAGAATGCTTTTGTCTGAGGTTTGATTATCATCTGGTAGCACCGCCTGATCGTGTGCTGATCTTCATGAATTATTAAAGTTTCGCCTTCAATTGGAATCTTTATGTTCAAGTGTCGGATACTTATGAATACATCATTTTTGTAAAGCATTGGTCATCCTATGATACCATTGTGTGCCAGTGGGAGATCTACCACATTAAACTGAGCTTTGATGATTTTCATTTCTTTAATGTCCCAATTTTTAAATTCTAGACTTAGCTCTATAATTCCCATTAGTTGTATAGTTCCTCCATAAAAGCTTATAATGGGATTCTGGATAGCCTTCAAGTTAGTGACAGAGCCTCTAATTGTTTTGTAGGCATTCCAAGATAATGCGTTGATGGCGCTTTTATCATCGACCAGTAATCTCTTCACTAGATAATTATTAATGTATATGTTTACCACCAGGGAGTCATAGTGGGGGTGCCGAACATGGTCCCCGTCTTCTAAATTAAACATAATGGTCTTTCTCTCTTTGAGGGTAGGTCTTTCTCTCTACAGCCCCTCTTAGGCCTCTCCTCGGCATTCTCTTCTTTAATAATCATGTTAATGATGTCGGTTGGTTCATTCCGGACATTCTTTGGTTCTAGCCTATCTCGCCTTTGTGCGTCCGAATTCTTGGCTCCTGTAGATATGCCGGTGAAGTTGTTGAGTCTGTCAATTTGCACCAGTCTTTCTATGGCATTCTTCAGTTCTCTGTAGGCTTAGGTCTTGTGCCTGTAATCCTAGTGATATTAGCAATAATGCCCTCTATCTTATGTGGCTCTTTGGCTTGGGCTTATTCTTCTGGCTGGGTTAATTCCCACGCCATTCTGTGTGACCCATATGAGAATCCTGGATCTGGAGGTATTTAAAGTTGTGTATCTTTCAGCTTCCTTTTTAAACCTTTCCACTAGATTTTTAGAGTTTGTTTGTAGAAAGCTTACCTTGCTGGGTCTTGATCTTTCTTTTTTAATTGGTGCTCTCTCTTCACCCCTTCCCATCCTTTTGTCTTCATCTATTTTTATCATTTTAACTGCCATGGCCATCACCTCTATGAATGTATGAGGTTCTTTTGTCATTATCTTATTTTTGAGTTTTCTGAGTTTGGTACCATTCTTAAGGGCTTCAATAGCAAATTCGTCTACAAGATTCTCAATTTGCATGGCCACCTTATTTAACCGGTCCAAATAGCTTCGTAGTGATTCATTGATCTCTTGTCGACACATTCAAAGATCATTAATGTTTTTGGCTGGGGAAATATTGGTAACGAACCTAGTCCATAATTTCTCTACCAGGTTTTTGAAAGAGGTGATAGAGTTCTTTGTAAGCCGGTGAAACTATTTTTTAGCACTCTTTGTGAGCGTGCTTGGGAAAACCCTACACATGATTCCATCATTCACGTTCTGGAGTAACATTCTTGTTCTGAACGAGAATATGTGGTTGATGGGATCCCTAGTTCTATCATATTGATCCAGTTGTGGCATTCTGAATTTAGTTGGGATATCTATCTGGATTATCCTTTGTATAAAGGGCGTTCTTCCCTCCATCACACATTCATCTTCTTTCCTTAGCCTTGTGCGGGCTTTGTGTATAACTTCTTCAACCTTATGGGTTAATTTTGAGTTGTCAAGAGCCAGAATCGTTGAACTGTATTCAATTATTATTGCATAAGGGCTATCTGAGCTTAAATGTTTTATATCATTGCTTCCTTGTTTATTGGGGGGAGGTTGAGTATTTGGATTACACTGTTTAGGTTAGGTGTAGTTATGGTAAGTATATTTGTTAGATTTGAAAAAGGTACAAAAGGTATAGGTCTGTAATGGTGTTACAAAGGAGCATAATATGGGAAGTTAATGCCAAGAGTTGGCCACCCTTGGGTGTTTCTAAGGGGAATGTACGTACCACGAGATAAAGGTCCGACATACTGAAAAGGGGTTGGAGGTATTGCCATTAAAAGGGGTGTTGACAGATTAATTGGAGGAATAGGGGCGAAGAAATCGATATGAGTGTCAGGAGTCGAGATTGACGACGAGCTGGAAGTCATAATGTCAACGTCTTAATTTGGCAAATGTACGAATGACTTTTACCCAAGAGTTTCCCATAGACAGTGCCACTTGATAACTTGCATTCCGAAACTCTTAAGCTGGCATCTTGCAAGTGGTCAACAAAGGGTAATGTAAGAGGTGGGGAGGATCCCCATAAATCCTTTGATGCCTAAGTTAAAATATAGAGAGAGAATTTGGAGGGAGGAGAAGAATAATGAAAATATGAGAGAATGAAATGAATGAGAATGAGGAATACGAGATTCTATTTATAATGATAGTAATGATTAAATCTGCAAGGAGTAGGATTACTCTTTGAATAAAAGTCCTAAGCCAATTAGGAGAGTGTTTCTTCTTTTTTTTGGGAGTTTCCTGTTTCAAGAACCTTTTCCTGAATGTCTTCGGTCATCCTTCCTTTTCGAGTAACCTGTATAGGGAAACAAAGATCTTGATTAAATAGGAATATATATGTTAGGTATCAACTCTGATAATTTAGTGTTTTCAGGGGTTGGATATTGGTTTTACCAATAATCCTTTTATTTCTATTTTTTCTTGTTTGTTTATATAAATAATATGGTTTTGTTATTGATATTTTTCAGTTTGTTGATATGGTTTTGTTGTGCAGATGGTTAGGCGATCACGCTGCCATGTGTTTTAATATCTATTTGATAGCTCTTTGTCTCATCGAGTTAGAGGCGATGCACTCTTGATTACAGTTGTGATAAGGCTTCTAAATTTGTCTGTTATGTTTTGTTAGGTTCGTGAAGGATCATCAGACTGTAGCTTCTACTAGATCTATTGGTTCTTTTAGGTTGGGCTTTATCTCATTACAACCTCACAAGGTCTTTCCTCTAACAAAGCTTTACAATACTATTATGCAAGAAGTTGATCGATATCATAGGAGGTCCATTAGCTCCGTCCGGCTGATGATCATCTTCATACACCATGCTGCCGCTGCTACTGCGATCGCCGCTTTTGCCACCGTATGGCTTGCCACAACTATTCATCAAACAAGAGTTTTCACCCTAAAAAATGTTCATGGGCGTTCACTCAATTTTAGTCCATTAAATTGTAAAAGCTTTGGTAGTGCTCTTGACCTTCTTGATATCCTCAGTGTTGGCCCTCTTAATATACCAATGTTTGTTTAAGTAATGAAATCCTATTATTATTGTTAAAAAAAAAAAAAAGATTTTTCCCACATTTTTCAATGTGATTTATGTGACAAATAGCTACTATGATACATTGTGGCAGATTTGTTTGCAGCTGTTTTTTTTTTAAATTGTTTGTTATGAATATTTTATATGCATATAAATCCAAATTTATAGACCATTTTTTCAAAATAATAATTAATTTACTAATAATTTATTGTCCAAAATACATTTTTATCTAAACTATACAACTCTAATAAAATAGTATGAATTTTAGAGTACTATTTGAAAGGTACGTAAGAAAAATATAACATTTTAATTTGTATTATTATAGATTTGTGAGATTTTTATTTTTTTATATAAATACTTTTATTGTATAGTCTGGTTAGGAGAAATAGATGAATAATTTCAAAATTAGATGGATTAAGATTTAGAGTCGTAGACTGAAGTTATAAAAATATTTTAAAAGAAATTATTTTTGTTGTGACCTATTAATCTATTGGAAGCTCATGAAATCCCATGTTCTTGTCCATAATCCCACTAAAATGTTTCTCTCAAGTCTCAATTACAAATTCCCAAAACTTAAATGGGTCCCTTGAAAAAATCACCACAACTTCACATTAGAAAGAAACTAATTATCTGCAACTCACTTTAGCAATTCAACTAACCCATCAACACACCACACCACACCACAACAAATGAATAATTGAAAATATACTGTAGTTATACATCTATAAGCTATAAATTCCAAGTCTCTGTTAATATTGTCGCTGATAAGTTATTTTTAAAAGCATTTGATTCTATGTCCGTTTTTGTATCATAATTTTTACAAAATAAAAAATAAAACTTTAGTTTCGTTTTATATGTGTGTATTTTCAATATTTTCGCTCATTAAAATTTTTATAAATAAACAGTTAATTGTTTTTTGAAATAAATTGTTAATGGTTAGTGTCAGTAAAAAAAAAAAAAGATTTATTTATTTATAAAAGTGTGAGATGTAATAACTTTGAATCTCAAATATGATAATTTCAAAATTTTCTTTTAAAGACATTGGGAAAAAAAAAAATTTAATCTCAATTTTCTAAAGACTCAACCTCTGATTAATTGGTTTAGATCGTCATTGACCAACTAAATAGATATTGTTTTTTTTTGGGTCAAGCAACTAAATAGATATTAAAACCATACAAAGCTTTAGTGGAAGATTTCCAAAATTTGAATGGTAAATGAGTATGGTCTTTGAGGCTGCAAGTTTGATTTGACCTAATCTTGTTCAAGTTGGTTCCTGAAGGGACCATTGCAGTTTACTTTTGTTGAAAATTTTATATCTTTTATACTAGAATCTTGATATTTATAGAATTCTGCACCGAGCCAAAAAAATTAAAAAATATAAATTTTTTGAATTTGTTTAAAAGTTGAAGAATTAAAAAAATAATTTTCTAGAACCGAATGGAATATTAAAATCTTTCATCCCAAATTTTGAATCAAAAATTTTAGTGATAAATAGAAAATTCAGATCAGTTGAAAATAAAAATTTGGAACTTTCATTATGGATAGAAAATAGTTATAATAACTTTTTTTTATAAGAGAGAAAGGCTGGAGGTATCGAACCGTTCTTTTTTACATGTCATACCTGTGGATGGACCATCCGTTCCAAGACGGGCAGGCAAACTTCCATTATTCTCAATATTAAAAATATCAATCAAACTAATTTCATTATTCTATATGTATAAACCAACTGGCCAAAACTAATTTCTTCTAACTATTTGAACTCGATAAAAGGTTAATATGGTTCATAATTGAACTTATTTTTTTTACCGGAGATGCCCAATAAAAATTCCTACCAAGCTCGACCCGAGTACCGCTTAAATTCCCGAGCCTCAACCAACTACGCTGTACGTACCTCACTGCCTCTGTTTTAGGGTCAGATTAAAGTTGGACTGATCTATTGGCCATTCAAATCTTTCTCATTTTATGTGACATCTCAACTAAAAATTCAATATAAATTTAAGATCTTCCTCTCCACAATCTAATGAAGAAGCACAACTCTGCAAAATTAAGTGGTTAATGATATTACACACTTCAATATATATAGGTAAAAAGTTCTTTTACAATTCAAAAAAAAATTAAATTCAATCGTTTAAATTAAATTAGTTATTAAAAAATATTTAATTTAAACCTTTTGAATACCTATGATTTAGACAAAAATTAAATTATATCCCTCTCATTTTAAGCAATTTTTTTTTTTGACATATTATACTCTTCACAGTATCCTAAATTTTCTTATAGAAGTTTTTAAATTTCATTTTGGCGTTAGATTTGGCCAATAAATCTCACATAAATCACTTAGTAGACACAATAATTGGATGAAGAGAAGTTCGAATTTACATTTAGGGTGGATTGCATTAATATAAATACAATTCAATTTGTATTGCAAATCCCACCACATGCAAATATCAGTTCATATACTTAGATAAAAATTTTCTTTTAGGTAAATTACATAGAAATTTCTAGCTGCATCATATATATATATATTGAACGTTAATATAACCAAATTTAATTAACATATAGATAGCGAATTAGTTAGAAATCGATTGGCTATGAACACTGGTGGTTTAGAAAATAAAAAAATAGATCGGGTCGGCGATCTTTTGCTAAGCAAAATGGTGTTTTGTCACAGTAACATAGCCTATTCAATCGGGCATCATATGAAGCAACAGTACTATAACATATGATTTAACCCACAAAGCAACTTGATCTACTAAATATAATATATCTATTATATATTTCCTCATTTTGCTAGGTGGATCTTGTGGTTGAGCCATTGATTAGCACCCGTGAATTTTCGAATAGACATTTAATTGTAGTTGGAAAAATGGGTATTGTTGACATCATATTACTGAATGCAGCATCATGATATTGTGTTTATGTTGTCATAATGTACGCAATTTTTGTGCTTGGTAAATTAAAAAGGTTGGCACGGTCATAGTAAATTTTTCTCTAAGAATGTTACATGTATAACAGGAAATTTCTTATTCTTATACTAATAATGTTGAAATTTCTTTAGCCAGCATCACGAAGTATGTGCGAAAATTAGTCTCATATTCAATTGTCTTGATGTTGGTAAAAATTTAGGTTAGTGGCTAAATGGCTAAACCTCCATGCAACGATTTATTAGGTTTCAGGTTTGCGTTCTACCTGCTTCTACCTTTAGAAGTGGTTCAAAGGGAAAAAAAATGGGGAAGAGGTTACAAGAAAAGCTGGTAGCTAGAACAAGACATATTAACAGAATCGTAATGTTTTTGGCACTTAGCAAACTGAAAGAGGCAAAGTAAATTCTAGTGTTCTAATTAGTTTAGGTCGACAACGCACAAGCTAAAAAACAACCGCCCAAGAAATGTGCATATAGTTCTACATCTATGAAATGCATTGAAATAAATTGCAATAATAATAATAATAATAATAATAAAGATGGTCTTGAGCAGAAGAAAGCAGTGCTTTGCCTGCTGCTTTCATTTCAGTTGTTACAATCAGCAACAACTACACTTAAATTTGCTGTTCATAGGCTCGCACACTACAAACAAACAAATAAAAGAAAAGTAGGGGCTGCTGCAGCTATGCTCTTAAGTCTTACCCAATGAATTTTTCTGCAATAAATGAGTTGGTAAGTTAAATAAAGAATTGAATTGCAACAGGCAGGAACAATAATACACCACCTAAAGACTAACTAATGAACAAAGGAAAGAATTCTGCGGAGAAATCAAAGAAATGTACTGTAATGGCAGCTGTCAAAATGCTGGGGGAAAAAACAATGAGGAAAACTAAGTAAATATCATCTATAAACTACAAATTAATAACAACCCACTTGATCGAATTGCAGAAAAATGAAATCATTTCTGCTTAGATCTCACAATGAACTTGAATTAGGCATCAGAGACCACGCTAAACTCATCATCATCCATTGAAGCTGGTAAGTTAAGATCTATTAGATTGTTTTGGTATTTAGAAGAATTTTCAACAGCATCAGCAGAAGCAGCAGTACTGGAAGCAATCATTGGAGAAGAACCGATAAGATGTGATCTTTTATGTCCACCAAGGGCTTGTCCAGACCCAAAAACTTTGAAACAGTATGGGCATTTAAAAATTCTTTCATTACCAACATTGCTTCTTAGCTCTGTTCCATTTAAAGAACAAATCTTCTTGTGGGTAACCAATGCCTGTGAAGATCGAAACAGTTTCATACATTTCTCGCATCTTAACTTGCCGCGAATCTTGCTGACTTTGATATTGGTGGTGATCACCTCTTTTTTGGTCTCCCCCAACTTCATTGCAATTGATCTTTCTTGTTCTTGATCTTGTTCTTCATCGTTGTTTCTCAACCATACATCTCTTGACAGCATCATAAGACACATAGCAACATCTTCGTCAGGAGAAGTATCAGAGACAGAACTTACCGGTTCTGGCTCCACTGGTGGCGGCGAAGGAGAAGGGGATGGAGAAGGAGGCAGGGACTCAGAGTCATCAACCAAGGAACTTGGATTCTTGAACTTAAGTTTCTTGACATCGAAAATACGTTTCTGATTATCAAGAAAACTTGATTTCCGACTTCTTTTAGATCGTCTACGAGTTGGATTTCTTGACTCAGACTCACTTTCTCTGTCTTGAACAACAACAGAACCAGCATCAACAGCAAAAGAAAACTCAGGATCTGCAAACCTGAAACTTTTCTTGGGATTCGCTCGTAACCCATAAACCAAACCTTTTTCCTCAACTTCTAACTTCTCCATTATCTGCTCTTGCTCTTCACCAGAAGAAGAATATGAAGAAGATGAAGCTGACTCTCCGAGTTGCTGCTGCTGATGAATCGTTGTGGTTTTTGGAGGGAGAGGGAAGGTGGCCAAGTGGGCCTTCATGTGACCACCCAAAGCTCTGCCATTAGCAAAAGTTCTACAACAGAGCTTGCATTTGTGCCTCTCCATTGAAGCAGAGAGAGCAGGTAAAGATCGCAGCTTTATGTCTGTATGCGTAAAAGAGCTAGAACGAGAAGCAGCAGCAGCATATGTGGGAGAACTTAAAAGGAGTAGGTGACAAGCATTCCTCCACCAAAAGACACCCACAACCCATAAATTATGATTTTCATATATATATATATATATATATATATAATATCTAAATCAACAGTTTAAATTAACTGACAGTAATTATTTCCATTTAAATGATATATTAAATATGTCTAAATTGGATTAATTAAAATTAAATAAATTTAAAATATTTATAATTCAGATAAAAAAGATATCAAGTTGAAGCTATGATATTAATTTTTTAAAATTTTATATAATTTTTTAAAATTACTGTTATTTTAAGTCGAACTAGATTTACATTTGTATAAATTTACAAAGTGATGTATGTTTTTAAATTTAATTTGATAAAGAAAATTATTTTTTATTTTATTATTATCACTTTTTACCATGATATATTTTTTATTTTAAAATAATGATTATACGTTAGTTTTATAGATGGATTTTGGGTAAATATTAAAAGATAATTAAGAAAAAAAAATTGAAAATGTGTGATAAAGTAACATGCAAACCTAGCTCATTTGAGCAATTAATTTCTTCTTTTTTTAAAAAAAAAATATTATTTTACCACTTTATGGAAGTCCATATAATGCCAGATAAGATAAGCATATTACATGTAATACCATAATTTTCCTTCTTTTAATCTAAGTTTATTTTATTTATTTGGCAGCAGATATTGAGGAGTACAGTGATAATTGCCACCACACTCACTACTATCATCATTTGCTTTTATTTTCAATTTGAACAGATGAAGCGGATTCTGTTAGGTCCCATTGTTCAACTTTTCATGCCGGTTTCCGTGACTAGATTTATGAATGCATCATGCATTTTCATTTGTTAGATTAGGTTTTTAAATATCAAAAACTGTCTTTTCTTTTTATCTTAATTTTTAAAAAAATATATAAGTTAAAAATAACTAATTTTAATTCCTAAATTAGTGTATTTTTTGTGCTATAATTTAGGTACCACAACATTACACTATATAACGTTATGGTTCAAGTCTTCAATTGAAAACATGCTTTTTTTTTTTTAAATGATATTTAAAACCAAAAATATGTTAGCAGCATTTCGAATAACTACTCAATTCTGAGTTTTGATTTGAGTATCTTATAATTTGAACTATCATTTTACCATTTGAGTTAGACTCATTGGCAAACATATGTGTCTTAGAATTTAATGAAGTTTTAATTTTTATATTGTCTATATATGAAAAACTATGTCTTACATTTTAAGAAATTTAATTAATAATCAAAATACCTTTATTTGATTTTTAAATACAATAACTATAATACTTTTTTTTTCTAATTATACTTTATATAAGAATAAAAAAATATAAAACTTCTAGTTTCAAACTATTTTTGAACCTATATGTGTATTAATTTTATAAATTGTATTTATCTATTTTAAAATTTTATATCTTAAATTTTATATACACTATTGATTAATTATAATTTTTTTGATCAAATATTGATTAATCTTATTAATGTAGTACATGTTTTATTTTTATATTGCCTGCAAACTACAATTGCTAAATCAAAATAAAAAATTATTATAATTAAAATTCTATTTAATTATAAATTTTTTACAGTAATAAATTAGTTTAATCTAAACTAATTTGTGGATTGATAGATCTAAACTTCTTCTAATTGTTTATCCGATTACAGTGAATTGATTATGTTCTCATATCGATGCGATCATTTGATCTCTATATAATTTATACTTATATGATTTAAAGGATTTCATCAAAAGAGAAGTCATATAGTTCATTTTTAACTAAACTTGATTTATTTATTTATTTTATTATAACAATACTTATAAATTTTAGTAATTTATTTTATACTGTATTTTCTTTTGTAAATCAGTCTGTTTTGTAACCCTTGATCAAATTAATGGAATGTCAATTTTTTTTTTGGTCAAAGGAATATCAATTTTTTTTTTTTTACCAAAGGAATATCATTTTTTTTGGTCCAAAAAACTTAATTTAATCTCATTGGTACAATTTGCAATGAAATATGTAATTTAATGTCAAAATTCTACTGGTCCAATTATTTTATTTTTAACTTGAGCATGACATTGTCACAGTGAAGTTGCTGGCATTAAATACGTGGATTCCTTATTCAAGTGAATGTAACTGGTTAGTTGTTTGACAGTTGCATCCGAGTTGGCAGTTGAATGTAAAACCACGTGCCATGTGAATTGTGAACAAAAATACCATTTATATATATATATATATATATATATATATATATTTTATAATACAATTCATTTTCTTGTGTGTTTTTTTTTAAAAAAAGATCAATTTTAAACTCGAAAAATTTACATAAAAAATTGTTTTAACATTCATTTTCTCACTCTTATAATATTAGAATTAAAAATTCGATTCTAATTTATTTATCAAAAATTTCATATCGAAATTTACGAGCTATACATAGAAAATAATTTTCTGTAAAATAATCTACATAGATATAATAATCTTTATTAATATTGATGAATTAAAATAATTAAGTTCAAAACTAATTTTACTCCTCATATTAAATACAAGTGTTAAAAAGACCATTAAATTGAACTTAAATAATATGTAATTAAAATTATTTAGTTAATAATTTTAACATTTTTTAGAATACAAGTGCCAAACCGAATTATCGGCACTTTTCTAATTAAAACGTTTTTATTTTTTATTAAGAAATAAATTAAACTAATTAAATATTAATTAACTGTAAAATAAATTTAAAGGTAAATTATATTTTACCTTTTATATTTTATCGCATTACACTATTTCATTTATTATATTTAAAAAAATACTTATTAATTCATGATATTTACTTTTTTTAGCACTAATTAGTTCTTTTGTAAGAATGAAATAGTATACAAAAAAATAAATGTCATGAATGAATAAATATCTTTTCAAATATTAGGATGAAGTATTGTAATACGACAAAACACATGAGACAATATGTAATTTATGCTAAATTTAAATTTATCATAGGATTTTCGATTGAGTAGACTACACTAGACATTGAAGAAAAGATACATACCTCCCTTCCTCAATAGTTTTTTTTTTTTTTTTAACAACATAAGATATTCATTAATAATTAACATTACATTTGTTTAGGCTATTACATTTAGGATAGACCCAATAAAGAGAAGCTAGCCCAATTCATATTTCCTCAACTAGGGATTCCCCAACTTGTTGAAGGAAAAACAAACTTTGCCTTGGAGAGAAAACTCCAGCAATGGCTACAAGCCAGAAAATTATAGTAGTCCAAAGTTGCTGGTGCTGGAAAATCCAGGGACTGGTCATGATGACTAAGTCCAAGTTGAGAAATGACAACTTCTAGCATCGAAGACAACATCGAACTTTGAATAGCTAATCATCCAACAACACTAGATGTTTACTTTCCTTTGATGATAAAACATCAACCTTTGATCAAAGATAGAATCAGAACCATCTTTTATCACCAGAGATCCGAAGGTTACAATCCAGACGAAAAAGAGGAGACAATATAAAAAACTTCTAAAAGCACACTCGTACATTATTAAAACAAAATATCTATTACTATTATTGTTAGATCTAAACTATTAGATAGAAAATAAAAGGAGAGGAGGTTGACTACGGGTTAAAAACCCAACAATCTCTCCCTATAAAGCTATAACACAGTAAAAACTAAAAAATGGTTACTATTCAATGAATAGAGAAGAAAAAGAGATTAAGAATAATAATCATAATTAAATATTTTTCAATTAGGTTAGCACCACTCTTCAACAGTTTTTAACTCTACAACAACTTATCAATGTCATATTATACGAGGCCAACAAATCTTTACATTCAAAAACAAAAAAAAATTGATATATACCTATAATTAATGTGCCTAGTAATAAGGCGTGCAAGCACTCCGAGCAAACCGAATTTAAAATTCAACTAATTCAGTTTAGTTTGATTTAATTTATTTTGTTAATATTTTTAATTTTTAAATTGAACTGAAATTTTAATTCAATTTAGTTTAATTTTATATTTAAAAAATTATATTAACTGAATTAATTGATATTTAATATATTTTTATTTTTAAATATTATAATAATTTAGTAAAAATATTAAAATAATTTATATCTGTAAAAATTTGATTTAGTTTGGCCGGTTCAATGTTTATTTTTAAATTTCAATTTTTAGTTTAGTTGGATTTATAATTTAATTTAATTCGATTCTAATTTAATTTAATTTAAAAAAATCAATTCAATATAAAAAAGTTCAAAATTAACCCAACTTACCAAATTCACATCTCTAATTAGTAATATTCTTTTTTAACAAAAGACCTTCCGGACAGTATCTTTATATACCATGTATTGTTCACTCTAATTGGATTAAATTTATTGACATAACAGCTCTTTTTAAGGTCAATAAAGACTAATGGAGCATTTCTAGGTACTGCAGTCTTTGTAAACCATTAAAATGGTTCTTTCTATATCAACATTTATTGCTGTAAATGATAAAAAGTTTAAACTTCCTTTCTATATATTTAAAATTTATATAGAAATGAATATTTAAATAATATTTAAATTTATTCAATTTTACTATTTTAATATTTAAATAATTTTTTTACAATTAGATATTTTTAAACTTATAAAAAAATTTTAAAATTATCTTCAGTATTTGTCTATCTTATTTTAAACAGTAAATTAACTTAAATTTTTTTTTTATATAAAATTTATTTTTCACTTATATATTAATTTTGAAAGAAAAATATACTAGATAATATTAAGGTAACATAAAATAATTAAACTACTATTATTGAAAAATAAAAATAAAATAAAATTATTAAGATTATATTGAAATTTACCTGAGAGAGAAAGAAAAATAAAATTTAAATAAAATAAAAAAACAAATAAAATTTTATTTACTATAATTAAACAATAAAAAATTATTTTTTAATGAATGAAAAAACTATTTGGCTAAAATCACCAATAAAAAATTAAATTGAACCACTATAACTAATACAATAAAAATAAAAAAATTTAATTTTTCTAGTTTAATAGGATTAGTAAATATACATTTTTCATTTCTAATAATTTTAAAAATTATTAGAATAGCTGAGAAAATAAAGTTTAATATAACATAAAGATATTTAAGTTAATTTACTATTTAAAATAAAATTCACAATTACTTTAACTTGGGAGACACCATTTTAATTTTTTTTATAGATTCATATACCTAATTGTAAAAAAATTGTTTGAATACCAAAATAGTAAAAGTAAAAATTTTGTACATTGTTTGTGTAATTATCTTTTTATATATGTTAGAATAGTTTCGCTCCTCTTATGATTAATTTGAGTGTATTATTTCCAGATAGGTTAACCTAACTCAAACTCTTATAACTAATCAAATATCAAAAATATTAAATAACTATTTCTATATATCAAATTTTCCGGATGCATGATCATCTTTCAAGGCTTGGAACTTACCATAACAAAAGAAAATTTCATAAAAAAAAAAAAGCTCGTATTGGCATTGATAACCCATATATTAGTATCTTATTATAATAAGGGATATATTCCTCTAAAGGGAAGGATTATTTGAATAAGAAGAAAACTTAATAAGGAAGTCTATTTTAATTAGGAAAATTACTCTACAAAGGAAGTCTCATTCTCTCCTAAATAAGGCAATCCTACAAGACTAAGGAATCATATTCCTAAGAGGTTTGAGCAATACCTTCTCCTATAAATACATCTCATGTCATTCATGCTCTCATCATACAACATCACCAAGACATCATTCCATCATCACATCATCCAAGCAATCATCCTTTACTCATTTATTCTCTATTCTATTATGCCTATTTGCTTTATTATATTTTTTCTTATATCGTTACTGACTTAAACTTCAGAGTGTTTATGGGGGAAATCCTACCCCTTTACCCATTCTCCTCATCCATGCAGGTTCCACAAGCAAAATATCAATTTGGAGTTATTAGACATATTTTGTTCCACTAGCTTCAAATCATGATAACTTAAAAACTATGCCCTTTGGTCTTAAGTAATGGAGATGTACATAACGGACAAAGACAAACTCGGATATATCCTTGGTGACACTCCTTAGCTCGAGTTAATAGATCTAACTTTTTAAAAGTGGATGATAAAGAATTCCATTGTAAAAAGATGGTTGATAAACTTAATAGGATCATCTCTTATTGGCAACTTCATTCAATATCCAAGTGCCAAACATGTATGAGACTCTATTGCTATCACTTCTTTTTATGGATTAGACACTTTCCAAGTGTACGAGCTAAAAAGGCAAGTAGCTCAGATGAGGCAGGCAGGAGGACCTATTGAATTATACTATAACAATCTTCAAGGATTATTGAGGGAGATAGACTTTTGGAGACCAAACTCAATGAAGTGTGCTAAGGATATCTAGATCCACAATGCCAATATCCAAGAAGATAGAGTCTATACCTTTTTGGACGGGTTTAATGACCGTTTAGACAAGGTTTGGAGTGACGTACTACAGATTCGACCATTCCCTTTGGTTGAACAAGCTTATGCTTAAGTCTAAAGGAAGGGTATTCGATAAGCTGTCATGCTAAATGGTACGGAGACAATACTACCAAGTGCTGCTATAGTCTCTAAAGGGTACAAGACTCATCCACCGAGTCTCTAAATGTCCAAAGCTAGATCATCACCCATGACCAGTGGAAAGAAAAAGATAAAGGGAGCTAAAGAAGGGTGCACCCACTGTGGGAACCCCAAATATACCCGAGAAACCTACTTCAAGCTATATGGGTAACTTGAGTAGTGGTCAAATATAAAAAAAGAAACATAAAGCAGATACAGTTAAGAGTACTAAACAGGCAGCACACACCACAGGTCAAGCATCACTTACCGAGTCTTTAGTAATGGAGTCTTTCACTACCACAACAGAGCTTCTTAATGGTTCAGGTAATACTGGCTGTGGCTTATATTATTCTAAATAGGGATCCTCAATTGATTGGATTATTGATTCAAGGGCAACTAACCATATGACCTTTGATAAAAAGGACTTGGTAGCATTTACCCAGCCAAAATGAGCTTGTATTAAAAATGCCAATGGAGTGACATATTCGGTTATTAGAGCTAGAAAAGTTACACTATCCCCCTCATTTTCCTTGCCCGACAAACTATTAGTTCCTTCATTATTAAACAAACTTCTCTCTATAGGATAAACCACTTAGGAATTAAATTTTTGTGCACTAATGTACCCTACATTTTATTTATTTTAGGATATTCTCACAAAGGAGATTATTTGTCATGGTACTAAGAGGGTGGGTTATACTACATAGATGACTTCAATTTTAGCAAAGCTAATAATGTGTACTAACTGAGTAAAAATGACAAGCAGATCATGTTGTGGCATCATCGGTTGGGACATCCATCCTTGAATTATATGAAAAATTTATTTTTAAATCTATTCTTTAGGACAGTTGAGTCCAAGTTTGAATGTCACACTTGTACTCTAGCCAAAAGTCATCGTGTACCATACCTAGTTAGCTCAAATAAAAGTATTGTACCTTTCTTATTAATTCACTCTAATGTTTTGGGACCATCTCCTTGCTCAAATGCTTTAGGTTCTGAATGGTTTATCACTTTTATTAATGAATGTACATGTATGACTTGGTTATATTTGATGAAACAGAAAAGTAAGGTGTTTAACATATTTACATCCTATCATAATATGATTAGGACCCAATACCCGACCAAACTACAAATCCTTTGCTCAGATAATAGAGAGGAGTATGTTAACCATAACTTTTAATAATATTTTCAGAGTCATGGCATTTACTATGAAACATTATGCTCTCACACACCACAATAAAATGGTATTGTGGAACGAAAGAATAGACATGTACTCGAGATGGCTCAAGCTCTCTTACTTGCTACTCAAGCTCCAAAGAGGTACTGGACATATGCAGTTTCTACTATGATTTATCTTCTGAATAAACTGCCATCCTAGGTTTTAGACTTTCAGACTCCCCTTCAGACTTTTGCTCGGCGTCTACACCTACCTTTAATTTTAATACTTCTACCCTGAGTATTTGGCTCAGTAGCCTATGTTCACCTTCCTAAAACCCAACAGACTAGACTTGATCCTTATATAGTTCAGTGTGTTTTCTAGGGCTATGGAGGTCATAAAAAGGGATATTGGTATTATGATCCTATTACTCGATGCCTATACACTACTCTGGATGTCACATTTCAGGAATTTAACATGTTCTTTATACATCAGGATTCTTATTCTTTTCTTAAAGGGGCGAATACAAGTGAAGAAAAAAACTGGCTACGCTGAGAATTAGAAGGCTTCGAGTATGATAAGGATAGAAACTCAAAATTTAAGAATTATGAGGAATGAAACTCAGAGCATGATATGGGGACAATTGAAAACTCAAAATTATAGCATGATAAAGGAAATGGAAACTCAAAATCTAAGCATGATGAGGACAAAAACTTTAAATTTGAGCATGATGAGGAAAGAAACTTTGAATTTAAGCATGATGAGGGGATGGGTGGAAACTCAGAACATAATGAAGGAAATAGAAACTTAGTGTCTGAGTATGTTGGCAAAGACAAAACCAAACTTTAAAACTTAGAAACCCCTCCTTTAGTTCTCCAAAGTAGTCTATCTCCTGAGAATATTCATGAGGTACCATCTCTAAACTCTCATTTAAATTTAAATTCCTTTATTCATAAATTGCCTTTGAAAGATAACTGGAAAAACCACTAAATCGATTGTCACGACCCAAAACAGGGGTCATGACCGGCGCTAGGGAACGGGAATTCTTTTGAATCCGGAACCCGTAGCAAGCCTAAAAATAAAATAAACATGCAATAATATCAATAACAATATAATATGCAGCGGAAATAAAAATCATAATATCATAATATTATTCACATCAACTGGATTTAAATCAAAATCTCATCTCATAGATACATAATTTCTTTAATACAAATCCAGTTTCAATATAATACATCTCTTTAAAATAAAATACATGAAATCCAATACTTTAATTCACAACTACTGCAGTATCTAGATTATAAAATAAGACTCAAGTAAATGATTTACACAAAGAAGCCGGGGCGGAAGAAATCCGGTGTATCGACCTGCTACTGAGGTCTGAAGAAGTTGACTCTCCTGAAAAAAAGTCAACGGAGGGGAGTCAGACCTCACTGAGTGAATTACCATAATATATATACATGCACACTAAGTGATAATGCATACATTCAACAGTATATATGTAATATGTATATATACAGGCAATTTCACACAGATGCAGAAAATCATTTTTATATATTTTCATTAAAAATCATCTTTTATGAAGGATCACATAGAACCCTAGAATAACGCAACCTCAGAAAATAGTGTTAAACAACACTCTAGCCATACAGGCTCACTTATTCCAAATATATCCACTTAATCCATTTGGACAGTAGACTGGCCCCGAGACACTAAGTCAATCGAGCTCCAGCAGTCTGACTGCTAGTGTGATTGGCCCCGAGATACTTGGTCAACCGAGCTCCAGCAATGACACCCACAAACCACATCTCACATATCGATAATCATAATCAAATCAATATCCATAAATAAGTTAGTATTATAGCCTAAATACTATAGGCGTACCGGTATGTACTCGGTCCTAGTGCTGCCCACTAGGTAGCACGTTCTATTGATATCCTTCATCATTAATAATGTAAAACATTCATTCATAAAAATAAATGATGCATGAATGTAAATGAAATAACAATATAACCCATATATATATACCAGAAATATACCAAAAGTAAACCCGGTATATTTCGAGTATATATACGTCAAATAAATCCAGTCAAATCATAAATTAAACTAAAAATATATTTAAAAACATTTTAAATATATTTTATTAACAAAACATGTATATAATTTAATATATACCAAAAATAAACCAAAAATATTCTTAATGTAAACTTAAGAAATAATCAAATTATTTATGCATATTTAATTAACATAAAACATGCATTTCTAAATCATGCATCCTAAGCATATATATATAGTATAGTAACTCACCTAATGCGCTCCACGAGACAGGTTAGACGGGCCTGGTCCACTAGCCCTCGGTCTCAGCGCAACTAAACAAACAATGAATAATAGACATCAGAATAAACCTAACAGAAATCCTAAAATTCAATCTAGAGTATTAAAATACAGAAACAGAATTAGGGTTCGACTGGACATCACGTTTTACGAGAATTCTATCAAAAATCCGGCAGAACCTCCCCTGTAAAACGGACATCTCTCTACTCAAAAGAGTAGAGCCTACCCTGCAAGGAAATACACTTCAAAATATTACACAAGGCACAATCAAAATCCCACGGTCGGACTCCAAACTACAGTCCATCGACCGGGGTCCACAAACACAGAACATATTCCAGGTATACCAAAAATATCCTTAAATCACAGAACTACATTTTATACGTAGAAATTACATAATTAACCTTGAAACACTGTAAAAACCGATTAAAACTCATTTTATTAGAAAAACCGTATATTATATATATAATTGAAAATAATTCACGAAAAATAATTTTAATTAGTTAAAAATACCAAATAATTTGTAGAAATCATTTTTATACCTTAAATAATTATTAAAACCAATTAAATTACATTTTTAGACAATTTAGGGTAAAATTACCAAAATACCCCTATATATATTAATATACTTAAATTACTTCAAAAATTCACCAAAAATTATACAATTATCCAAAATTAATTTTCTCAACATATTTATCAATAATATTAATAATTAAACTCAATTAACCAATTAAATTCAATTTAAAACACAATTAACCCTAATTTCTCAAAATCACATAAACTTCAATAATTCAAAATAAATATTTAGAAATTCATAAAAATTCCAAATAAATTCCTATAATTCATTTCAACACCTAATTTAACCATAAACTCCAATTTCATAATTTACATAATTAATTTCCGAAAATTAGAAAATAATATTAAAATATTCAAAAATACCCAAAAATCCAAAAAATCTCCAAAAATTCTAAAAAAATTCATACATGTAGATTGAGCTACTAGGAACAACATTTGTGAAGGTAATTTTCATGAATCAACCAATTCAAAGCTCAAAAAAATCAAAAACCCTAATGTGACCGAAATTGAAAAATCGAAACCTAGCAAATCTAAACCATTTTAGCTCAAACCAAAGCTAGAATCACACTCACCGGAGCTCAAGGAGAAGAAATAGACTGACGGTGTCAAAAACGGTGGCCGGAATCGGCGTGAACGACGATGGATCGATTTTCGGCTTCTCCGGCCAAAAATGGCTTCCAGGCGCCGGAAATGGCTACCTCAGGCGGCGGAAATGGTTGGGGAAGGTGGTGGCACACCGGACGGCACACCCACGGTGAAGAAACGGCACGGCAGCGACCAGAACGGCGAAGGGAAGGGTCGGGGAAGAAGAAGCTCACTCGGGGGCAAATGTGTAATTTTCCAAACTTTTGTAATTTTGACAAATTTTTAATGTATATATGTATATATATATACTTTATACTATATATTAAAATAATATTAAATTACACACATCAAATATACACCACACACATAAAATCTAATATTTTAATAATTTATACTAAATAAAATTAATTAAATAACAATAAAACAAATAAATAATTAATAAAATATTAGGGTAACAATAAACCCTAATTAAATAAATATACACACACATGCTTTATTTAATAATTTAAAAATACGCATGAGTTCATGCAAGTCCGAAAATATATTTAAAATAATTAATAATACATTGTTTACGTGAAAATTTCCCCGAAAATGCAAGTCCCGGGAAAATTTTACGTAAAACACTGAAAATAATACACCGTAATTAAAATAGATTTTAAATACATATTAACTCGTAAAAATATCATATAATGTACAGAAATTATTAACACTGCATATCCCGGTACAGTGTAAAAATATTTTAAAAACACAGGATATTACATCGATACTCACCCAACCGAGAAAATATGTAAGGAAGATACTCTATTACTCAACATGTATCCACTCAGAGACTTTTAGATCCTTTAAAAGCCTTTGCACATAAGCTCTCAACTGAGTGTGTTCCTCATAATGTGCAAGAGGCATTAACAGAACCTTAATGGACTTATGTCATAAAGGATGAGATGACTGCTCTCCAAAAGAATAACACTTAGACTCTTATTCCGCTACCAAAGGAAATAAGAACTGTAGGATGTAAATGGGTGTTCTCTATCAAACACAAAGTAGACGGATTGATAAAAAGATACAAAGCAAGACTGGTGGCAAAAGGGTATACTTAAACTCATAAAATTGACTACCAAGAGACATTCTCTCCAGTTGTAAAGTTGAATATAGTAAGGGTGTTGATATATCTTGTAGTAAATTTATATTAGCTTATTCATCAATTTGATGTAAAAAATGCATTCTTACACAGAGATTTGGAGGAAGAGGTGTACATGGATATTCCACCAGGCTTCATTGTCTCATAAGCTAGATGTGTCTGTAAACTGCAAAAGGCACTGTATGGTCTAAAGCAGTCCCCACGAGCATGGTTTAGTCAGTTTAGTTATGCAATGAAGAAACACGAGTTCAAGTAGAGTAACTCAGATCGTACACTATTTTTAAAGCATTAGGATAGGAGAATAATAGCCTTGATTATATATGTGGATGATATGATCATCACAGGGAATGATGAGGAAGAAATCTTAAATCTCCAAAGACACTTGGCATGGAAGTTTGAAATAAAGAATCTTAGGGGTTTAAAATACTTTTTGGGCATTAAAGTAGCTCAGTAGAAACAAGGCATATTCCTTTCCCATAGGAAATATACACTTGACTTACTAGCAAAGACTAGAATGCTAGATTACAAACCGACAGAAAATACTATTGCTCAAAATGACAAATTGATGGATCAAATGCCAACAGATAAAGGCTCGTACCAACGATTAGTAGGAAAGTTGATCTATTTATCTTATACTAGATCGAACATTGCATATGGAGTAAGTTTGGTAAGTCAATTTATGCATAATCCTAGTAAAGATCACTTGAGAGTAGAATTTTGGATTTTAAGGTACCTTAAAACATTACATGGAAAAGGACTTATGGTCAAAAAGCACAATCACTTGAATATTAATGGATATACAAATGCCAACTGGGTAGGAAGCTTATATAGAAAGTCAATGTCATGATACTTCACCTTTGTTAGTGGTAATCTTGTCACGTGGAGAAGTAAGAAACAGAAAGTGGTTGCCTTGTCAAGTGCAAAAGCTGAGTTTAAAGTTATATCAAAAAGATTACATGAGCTCCTCTGTTTAAAAAGCTTATTGAGTGAGATTGGCTATCCTCTAAAAGTAGAGATGAATTTATATTGTGATAATTGGACAACTATTTAGATTGTTCATAATTTGGTTCAACATGACGGGACTAAACATGTGGAAGTGGATAGACACTTTATCAAAGAAAAGCTTGAAGTTAAGATAGTCAAATTTCCTTTTGTAAATCTGAAGACTAGTTAACAAATGTACTGACAAAAGCTGTCTCAAGCCAAGTGTTCTATGATTTACTAAGTAAGTTGGATATTGATGATATCTATGCAGCAACTTGAGGGGGAGTGTTGACTAGTATGATTAGAATAATTACAAAATTAGGAAGTGAAAAGATTAAAGGAGAAAATTAAGAAATTAATTTATGTAAATTAGGAATAATTGATGTAAATTAATGATTATACTATTAAAAATATATATGTACATACTATATATATATATATATATATATATATATATATATATATATATATATATATATATATATATATGTTTGTATTATACTCTCAAATCCCTATATATTGGACTTATCAACGCTATTTCTTTTTTCAAATGCGAGGGCACAACTTTCAATAAGAAACCAAAAATTAAGTGGTGCGGTTATATATATATTATTATGAGTTATTAATAATTATTAAAATTAATTAATAAAAAATTATTTTTATTTAAATAAAATATTGAATTCAAACTATAATATATTCAGCTATTATTCTTAAAATTATATTTATGTTGAATTGAATTAATTATGAATTTGAAAATAAGTGATTCAAATTAATAAAAATTATGAGTTTAATTTCTTACTAGCACAAAGTAAGAATTAAATAAATTTTCAGTCAATATGTTTTGCCATAAATTTTTTATATTTATTTTATTCCCTTCTAATTTATTTTAGATGTCTTAATACACAATGAAATTTAAATTGAGTTTAGGCGAATAATTTTCTCTCTCTATCATCTAGGGAAACAATCGAGGTGAGTTTTAGTTACCTCAAATTTGGTTTGTTTATTATTAAATCTAACTTGAGCTAATCTCATTATATCTCTCGGTATTCATAATTTATTCCTAAATTTAAACGAATTTAAATAAATTTTAAAAAATATAAACTATAAATTAAAATTATATATTAAAAATTAAAAATAAATTATTTATTAAATAAATTATAATATATTTAATAAAAATTACGATCTTATTCCAATAATATATTTTTAAAAATATTTTTTACAATAAAAATTTATAATTATGAGATAATTTATCAATTTTGATTTGAATGCGTTTAACGAGTAAAATTTTATATATTTTAAATTCAATTTATTTATTAAAAAAGTTTTAATATATAAATTTAAACAAATTTTTATCATGACAATTACCGAATTACTTACAAATAGTTGAGCTCATTTAAAACCCCACCCTCGTCCCATCGTGATCGACGGTAATGTAGGTCCATTGGATTGAAACGTGGATTTTATAGTTGTTACTTCCTCTTTTTTCCCCCGAAAAGATGCAGTTGCACATTATTGATGTAAAAGCAATCTTAAATAAATGACATGAGTCACTTTTAGTGAATAACAAACCAACCATTTTGTGCCATGTGATTTTCTCCTATTAAAAATTAAAACGTGGCCTGTTCCTAATGTCAGATTAATTGCCAGTCAAAATCTTATGGAGCCTGTTTGCAGGGGTACACCCAACGGTCTGAGTGGGAAGACATCCTTCTTAAGATGTCATCCGTAAAGATTGGAATCTCATGGACCTCTTTCAGGTTAAAAAAAAAAAAAACTTGTGATAAATATGTTTTTGGCTCTTACTATAATACATATGTTTATATCTATATAAATAATATTAAAATTGTTAGATTAATTTTTATCTAATTATAATTATTAATTATGTATATCAATACCCATAATATATATCAATGGTTAAAATTAAATAAATATTAATTTGACGGTTAAAATTTAATTTATATTAATACAAATGTTTGCATTAGAAATGAATTTATTCTTTTATAAAAAATAAATTAAATGTAATTTTAATTCAATTAGAAGTATATTTTCTATAATATTTATTATAGGGGATGTGTAAAATTATAAAAAAAAAATTATTTATTATGATATAAAAAATAAATTAAATATAATTTTAATTCAATTAAAAGTATATTTTCTATTAAAATTAGGTTAACTTCTATTTATATCTAATAAAAATTAAAGTAATTAAAATTTAAATTCAATTTAATTAAAAATATATTTTCTAATTTAATTAGATTAATTTCTATTTTTTTTCTAATAAAAATTAAATTAATTAAATTTTAGTAGTAATTTTGCTAAACATATATATTTTTTGTATTTTAATTAGTTCTATTTATATTTTCTCATATATAAATCAAATTAATATAACATAATTTTATAAAATTTTCTAAATTAAATTTAATAAGTAAATAATTAAAATTAAAATTTTTAAATTTTATAAAAAAATTAATTATAAAAATTATTAATATAACAAATGTTAAAAAATTATTGTGTTTAAATAGAAATTTCATAAAGAATGTAATAAATTAGTATATTATAACTTTACCAAGTTTGTAAAATTAGATTATTATTTTTGATAAAAATATTGAGAGAATGTTGTATAATTGTTCAAATAGAAAATTTATTGAGATTTTAATAAATCACTAAATTATAATATAACACTATTAAAATTGAAAAATAAGATTAACATATAAATAAAATAATAGTGCAATCATATTTTAAAAAATAGAACATATAATTTATTTAAGAGTAATATCTCTATAAGAAAGTAGTATAAGTATCATTGTTTAAATATTCTTATAAAATTTAATAAAAAGAATTGAAATTTTTATCATTTATTTATTAGTTGAAATTAATAAATTATATTAAATTACTTTTGAGTGAATAAAAATATTGAAGAAATAAAATATTACTATTTAAATAAAAAAATTTACTAAATTTATAATAAGTTATAAGTTTAATAAGGTTGTAATATTTCAATTTTTATATAAAAAAAAATATAATTTTTTAGTAATTTTTTATTTTTTATTAAAATAATTAATAATTTTATATTATCTTATTTTTATTATGTCAAGCTTTTAATCTTTCGTTTGTTTAGATTTTATTAAAATTTTATTTTTCATCATAGAGATTATTTAATTTTAAATGCGATGACATAGTCTCATGGTGATTGTAGAAATCACTTTTTTTTTTTGCCAATAGTAGAATTCACCTTAAAACAAATAACAAGTAATATATTTATTATTTTTTATTAAATAATTTTTTTTGGCCATTCTTTCAAGTTTGTTAATAATGGAGTAAGTGGCATTACAAAATTAGTACAATAAGAAGGTGATACCTCATATATATTTTTTTATTTAATTAAAATCTTTATTTTCCTATTATGGGCTTGCTTGTAGAAGAAGGATATCCAAAATATTCCTAATTAAGGAGACTCTTTGATATAAAAAAAAAACTCTATTAATAGGCACATGACTATCATCAAAGAAAAATCCTATTTCTCTTAAATTTGAGTATTACTATCCCTATAAATATGATATCATATCTCTCATTCTCATTCATTATATTCTTCTCATACTTATTACTTTCTTTATCTCTCTAAAAATTTTTCTTTATATTTTCTGACTTAAACATTTAAGAGTTTGTAGGGATTTTTCTCACATTTCACTTTACCCTTCTCTAATTCCGTACACGGTTCTAGCTCAGGAGTTCTAGAAATAAATTATTAAATGATGTCGTCTGTGGGAACCGAACCCATGACCACATGGTTAAAAGCCATGTTCCGGAAACAAGTTATCAGGAGGAAATACTTTAGAGAAGAGAAATTGAACAGTCATGTTCCTTGTTCGCTTCTTGTTGATTGGTCTCACTATCTTTCCCTTATTGATCAGATGTAGTTGGTTGTTTCTCATATCCTTAGAAAAGGTAATAGAGTTGCGGATAGATTAGCTTGAGAGGCTACTTCTTTGCCTGATTCTTTGTGGTCTTTTCACATTCCTGATTTATGTATTCCTTTGGTCAATTTTGATGACCAAGGTATAGAGAATTTTCATTTCTCTTGATTTTGTTCTCTCATGTATCCTTTCTTCTTTTATTAATAAATTTCTTAAAGGATGTTTCATGAAGTTTTGTGCTATGGGAGTGTCAGCCTAGTTGGAATGCTCGTATGCACCTCTAAAAGTGTTTTCTAACTTTATTAAAAAAAAAAGTAAGGAGGGAATGTAATATTGGATTCCGATAATGCGGCTGTGATATATGTATATATTTGTCGGTCACTATTTATTTTTATTCCCTCTATTCTATTTCAATTGTCTTTTAAGAAAATTAAATTTATTCCACTCTAATTGATGTTTTTAGTTTACCAATAAAAAATAAATTTTTCTTTTCAGTTTTACCTATATCTTGATTTTGCAGTAAGTTTTTTATTGAAGTAATTGTAATTTATATTAACTTTTAGCTTTTCTAAAAAAGGTTATATAATCATTTGTATATATAATTATGTCTATTAAATATGATTATTAATCCTTGTGACGCTACTTTAAATAACAATTAGAATGGAACGAATGAGTAATAAAAAGACTAATAGAGGTTATGTCTAATAAATATTTAGCAAATGCTAAATAAATAAATATTTGACAAAAAAAATTATATTGCTCGAGTTAAATTTACAAATTGGACCTATGTTGGGGTACATTAATCTATTGAAAGCCCTTAAATGTCCACGTCCATATCCATAATTCTACTAAAGAGCTGCAAATCCCCAAAACTTATGGGTCAGATAGATTGATAATTATATATATATCACCTACCTGCAAAATTTTAAAAATTTTGAAGTCTACACATTAATATCTTATTTTTTAAAAAATTTATAATTTTTTTAACATGTTAAATATCTAATTTTACAAAATTCAATATGTATATATTTTTTGATTCAGTGGAAGTTTAATGCGGCAAACTGTGAAACAAGTAATAGTTTGATGAATCATGCTAAAAGATAAGATTATGGTTTGATTTCAAAAGCGTACTTATACCTAATAGACAACCCAAACAAATATTATTAGAAATGTGGAAATACTTAGCATAAAAAATCAAGAAAAGTATAGTACAAGGGTCCAAAGGCACCCCCTAACTTGATCAAGATTAGGTCAAATCAAACTTGCAGCCTCAAAGACAATTCTCATTCACCACTCAAATCGTAGAAATAGAAAACCGAAGAGAACTGTTATGTTCACTTTTTCTAACTAAATCTTGTATACTTCTACTCTTATCTTGACCTTAGAATGAGGATGTTTATCATTTTGTAATCATCATCAAATTAAATTTATAATTTTTAAATGTTATAGTGTTTTTAGCCAATGTACAATAGGAGGAGAAGTCGGACACCAACTTGAAACTCGAATTTGTGCCATTAAGAGTTATTTGACCACTAGATTAGAATTCACTGGCCTTTTTTTTTTATTTTTTATTTTTTTATTTTATTTTTTATCCCTTTAACTACTTAATTTTCAACTTTTACTATCTTCTTTGCATTATTTCAACTAAAATTACATCAAAGAAAAATTAAAAGTTCAATCAAGGACCATATTTATGAATATCAAGTGATGAAATCAAAATATTTAGCAAACTTTACATCTCATGGGGTGTTAGCAAATAACTTTGACAACTTGAAGATATATATATATATATATATATATATTAATATCCCGTGTATCGATAATAACAATGTTGTCGTGGAATTCCTGATATTATCAAACTACTTTTCCTCAGTAGATGATTTCTGTATATGGATAAAAAGGACATTTGAAAAAAGAAATTGTCACGTCATGGATTGTGATAACTCGAATATATATACACATTGTGGTTGATAACTTGCTTTCCGAAATTTTTGAGTTAGAACCCTACAAGTGGTTAACAAAGGATAATGTCAGAAGTGGGGAAGATCCCCACAAACTTTCTGATGCCTAAGTCAGAGTATATAGAGAGAGAATTTAGAGAGAGAAGGAGATCAATCATAATACAAGAGAATAAAATGAATGAGAATAAGGGATGTTGAGTCCTATTTATAGTGATAGTGATTTTCAAACATGAAAGGAGTAGGATTCCTCTTTGATTAGGAATTCTAAACCAATTAGGAGAGTGTTCCTTCTTTTTTGGGAGTCTTTTATTTCAGGAACCTTTTCCTGGATGTCTTTAGTTGTCTTTCCTTTTTGAGTAATTTGTATAGGAAATAAATACCTTAATTAAACAGGAATATATATGTGAGGTATCAAGAGTCCCCTTCGCGAGTTTGTTTAGATATTTACGTCTAATATATCTAGGTCTGTAAGGGATGGGAACGTCACTCTTCCACCTAAAGACAGACTACTTAAGTAATTACATCTGATATGGAAGGGTGAGCTGAAGTGGCCAGCCTCAGTCATAAGAAAAAATAAAGCTTAGTACCAAGTCTTGAAATCATTGTGTAAGAACGTCGTTGAAGTACTAGCTGGACTTTAAGTGCACAAAATCTGCAATAAAAAAGGGTGTAACAGATTAACCCATCAGTGTAGAGACAAAGTAACAGAACTAGTTGTCACTGGAGTTTTGATGCTCGGTGCATTAAAAGCACAGCCCGAGTGCCAATACTTAGTACTATAGAAATGACTTGAGGGTGCCAGCTTTAGTCACTAGACTTAGATGCTCAGTACAAGGATGCGAGACTTATATCCTCAGAACCTCAGTACTGTAAAAGCGACCTGAAGGTGCCAACTTCAGTCACTAGACTTAGATACTGGAGATTATGATGCTCGCTGTGAAGGGACAACTATTAGTAGTACGCTCGGGACGTATATTTGCTATGTCATTTCGATGCCTTTTTTTTAAAATTTGAATTGCGTAACTGTCACGTCTATTCGTGTGTCAAAAGATGAGACACTTTTACTGCCATAATGATGATTGCTCGATTAATGGATTTTTTCACTTCCCAGACTACCCTTAATGATGTGGGAGAAATCGAAGTATTTATGAGGGTAGTTAATGGTCTTTTCTAGAGTCTTTTGTTATCCTATAAGTATCTCTATTTCTTCAATGTGTTGCATTTTTGCTTCTTACTATCCTGTTGGCTTCTTCAATTTTCTTTGCTTCCTCTTGCTTCTATTATCAAGCTTTTCCTGCAATAACCCCTGCATTCTATAACTAGGTGATCCTTTCCTTTCTTTTTACGTTGTTTTTTTTTCGCTTATTAAATATATCTATGGCGCCGAGGGAACAAGTTAGCTATGATCTGTTCATTTCTATAATAGATAAGGAGTTGTTAGGGTGGTATCGAAGGCCTTTTAGCATTCCTCCCAATTTCACCCTGCACACAGTTAATAGGAAATTTAGAGTCCATACTCCCATGTTAGGCTTCAATAAGTTAGTTGTGTATTTTGACCAATTAGAGGGGGGGTTTGAAGTTCCCTTTGGATCCCTTTGTAAAAACATTCTTGAATAGGTATAACATAGCACTCGGTCAGCTCCATCCCAATAGTTACCAAATTCTGACCGGGTTTATACAGTTGATGCATAAGGAGGGTAGGGAGCCGGACTTAGACATCCTACGATACTTTTATAGTCTAACTAAGAAAAAAGGGGAGTTGATGTTCTCATTATCGGCCATCCCCAACCACAACCTTTTTGTGAAGCTTTCAGACCTTTATAAGAAGTTGAGGCATACATTTTTTATTATTAAGCACCACTCAGACTTCGTAGAGCGAATGTGGTTTGATAAGTGCCATAGGATGAAGCAAGCTTTGAAGTTATCTAACCATGATACCGAGATGGTTCTGAGACTTCATCTTAATAATCTGGCCGATGCTTGATCAGCTGAAGACGTATTGAGAAGATACCTATGGAGAGTCTGACCATATTGTGTACAATCTATTAGTAATTTTCATTGTTGAAAGGTATTTCCCATACTCTTCAATTTTTATCTATTTATTTGTAGATGGCTGACTTTTTTGCATTTACGGATGAGATTTGGCTTGTAGTTGATGAGTTAGAGATGCAAGTAGAAACTTCAATCTCTTCTTTATCACTTGAACTTACAGCGCCTATAGTCCCAGATGAAGCTGTCATCAGTCTGAAGAAGAAAACTGTAGCCGGGTCTTCTCAGATTGAGAAAGGTGGAAGGCAAAAAAGGCATCTCATAGACAGAGACTTTGATATTGAGGACCTGGATAAGAAGATATTTGTCAAGTGTCCGAGGCTCTCTAGGTGTCCGAACATGAGGACTTGGATTCTGAACAAAATGAAACCGCCAAGTGTCTCAAACGCCCAGGTTAAAGATCAGTACGCTGAGTCCTTGAGGTTACCGGTTGATATGCAGTTAGGACAGAGGAAGGTCATGAGGAGCTGTTTAGTTCCATGATCAGGCATTCACTAGAAGTAAGTGTTCAACATTATTTGATCTTTTATGTTTTGGGTTTCAAGGTAATGACATAAGTTTTATTTTCTTATATGACTCAGGTATTGCTATTGGCCAAGGACGAATATTTATTCCTGAAGAACTAGTATAGCCTAAAAGAGACGATGGTCGAGACCATAGTGATCGACTTCAAAAAGAAGTTGGACAACGCGAAGGTAGCACTGAAGCTTTACTAGACCAAATATGTAGAGGCTAAGTTTGAAGTGGAGTCAAGCTAGAAGAAGGTGGCTGAGCTAGAGCATAGTCAAGCTCAACTAACGAGGAGGATCGAGGACCAAGACTCCTGAATTGTCGATATGGAGAGGAAGCTGAGCGAGGCTAAGAAAGCCCAAAAAAATGACAATAGATCCTATCAGAGCATGGTTGGAGGGTTTTTCAAGGCTTACAGGTACGAGTGTAAAAGAGTCCTGCACCCTTCGTGAGAGAAATGTTTCTAAATCGGCTTGAGGGTCATCTTCTGAGCCTCCCGCATCCGTCAGTGACATTAAAGTTGCTCCCCCTCCTGTGTCTGAGTTTGATCCATTTGATGTTCAATTATTAGACTAGAGATTTTTTTTAACTTTTATAATTAACCTTTGTAATATAATTTTCCCTTTAATAAATGAAAATACTTTATATAATAGTATTTTAAATGCATCTATTAGTAATATTTTTGAAGATAGTTTGAGTTCCAGTATCGTTGTAATTCCTTGCCTTGTTTGTCTTTTATTTTGTATGCCCCTTTAGATGTTTGCTCTATAATTTAATAAGGGCCTTCCCAGTTGGGTTCAAGTTTGCTGGTACCAGAGTTGCCCTTGTCGATGTATGCCCTTCTGAGCACCCAATCTCCTATCTTGTACTGTCTTGGGTGGATATGTCGGAGATGATATTGTGCTATCTTCCACTTATGTGCCTCTATAATGGCAGATGCCCATTCTTTTCTTTTTTCAGCAGATCTAGGCATATCCGGGTGTCAATATTGTTGATGTCCTGATCCAATTCTCTGTTGATCTGGTAACTTGGTAATCTAATTTCTATTAATATCACTGCGTCCATACCATAGGTTAGTTTGAATGGTGTTTCTTCTATGGATGATCTGGGTGTAGTCTTGTAAGCCCAAATAATATTATTGTGTTTTTTGACCCAGTTTTCCTTCTTTTCGTTGAGCCTTTTCTTCAATATTTGCATGATAACCTGTTGGTGACCTCTGTTTGCCCATTTATCTACCGATGGGCTACTGAGGTGAAATGAAGCTTTATTCTGAGGTCAGAGAAGAACCTTTTGAACTTCTCATTATCAAACTATTTCCCATTATCCATGATCAGGGTGTGTGGTATTTTGAACCTGTAGATGATTTCTCTTTAGAAGAAGTGTTGAATCCATACTTCTGTGATGGTTAGTACAGCCTCCACTTCTACCCACTTAGTGAAATGGTCTATGGTCACAATCAAGAATTTCTTTTGCGATGTGGAGGTTGGGAAGGAACCTAGGATGTCCATTCCCCATATTGCCAAGGGCCAAGGGCTACTAATTAAATGTTGAGGATTGGAGGGCTCGTGATTGAGACGGGCAAACCGTTGGCACTTATGACATTCCTAAGTGAGCTTTTGAGCATCCTTGGACATGGTGGGCCAGTAGTATCCTTGCAGTAGTGCTTTCCTCGTTAATATGTAATGTGATTCATGCGCTCTATAAATTTCTTCATGGATTTTCCTGAGTATATAGTTCCCTTACTCTGGGGATACACATTTAGACCATGAGTGTGAGAGAGATCTTCTGTAGAGTTCTCTGTGATGGATAGAGTAGTGGGTTGCCTTCATCTTTAGTTTCTGAGCTTTTAATTTGTCTTCCGGGAGTGTCCCATACGTAAAATATTGAACGATCGATTTTATCCACTCCAGGATTTCGTGTACCTCCAAGATGTCTAGATCTTTGGTGCTGGGTCTTATCAGTGCTTCAGTGAGCTCCATGTCTCTGAATGCCTAATTATTTTCAGCTATTGACTTGGCCAAGAGATAAGCTTTTGAGTTTTTATTTCGAGGTATATGGACTATTACCCACTGTCCCTCGTCTTGCTCAATCTTCTTCAAGAGTTGCAAGACTTTCATAATGTATCTGATGATGCTTGGATCCTTAATTTGGAATGTTCTTTTAACCTAGTTTACTACTAATTGGGAGTTTGAGTGTATCCTGAGATGCTCGGCTTTGTCTTCGGTAGCTAACTTTAATCCTGTGATGAGTGTCTCATACTCTATAACATTGTTGGTTGCGTTATACTTTATTTGAAATGCATATCTGATAAGAACTTTATGTGATCCTTTAAGGATGATCCAGGCATCGGATCCTTGAGTAGAGGATGCCCCGTCGACATAGAGCTTCCATTTTGGTGCTCTGGTGGTGGTGAGATCTTCTGGTGTCATATATTGAACAAAATTTGCTAATGCTTGATTGTATTCACCTACTGCTGGGACTCATAGTCGATGTCAAATTTTTCGAGTAATACCGACCATTGGACTAATCTGCATGAAGTCTCAGGTCTTTGCAAAATTTTTCGTAAGGGGAAGTTGGTTCTTACAATAATGGGATGAGCTTGAAAGTAATGTCTGAGCTTTCAGGATGCATGGATGATGACCATGGCTAGTTTATTTAAAATTGGGTATCAAATCTCAGATCCTCAAAGTATTTTGCTGACATAGTATACCGGGCTTTACTGACTCTCTTCCTCCCTCACCAGTACTGAAGCTATGCATTCTTGGCCCACAAAGAGGTATAAGTACAGTGTTTCCTCTGGGACCCGCCTGATGAGCAAAGGTGCTAAGGATATGAATTTTTTAATATCTTCAAAGGCTGTTTGGCAATCTTCAGTCCAAATAAATTTTATGGAATTTTTTAAAGCTCAAAATAGTAGTAGGAACCGCTTGGCCGAGCAGGAGATGAAATGACCTAAAGCTATGATCCTGCCATTTAGTTTCTATAGCACATGGATAGTCTTTGGAGCTTTCATGTTGAGAATGACCTCTATCTTCTCTGGGTTGGCTTTAATACCTCTATGGGATATCATGAATCCCATGAATTTTTCTATATTGATTCCGAAGATGCATTTTTTTGGATTCAGCTTAATCTTGGACTGGCTTAGTAATTAGAGGACCTGATCCAGATCCGCGGGGTGTTGCTCTATATGTTTGCTTTTAATAATAATGTCATTTATGTATACTTTTACATTTCTCTTGATCTGGTCTCGAAATATATAGTTCATCATCCTCTGATAGGTTGCTCTAACATTCTTTAATTTGAAAAGCATTACTCTGTAGTAGTAAAGAGCTTCATGGGTGATGAAGGATGTTTTCTTTTGGTCTTTTTCCTTCATCGGTATATGATGATATCCTTGTGCTGCGTCTATAAAACTGTATAGACCATGGCCGGCAGTGTAGTCTACTAATTGGTCAATTATTGGCAGTGGATAACTATCCTTGGGGCATGCCCTATTGAGGTCAGTATAGTCCACGCACATTCTATACTTACCGTTTGATTTTTTTACTAGCACCACATTGGCTACCCATTCGGGAAGGTAACTTCTTTGATGAATCTAGTTTCTAGCAGCTTCTTTGTTTCTTTGGCAATTATCTTCTGCCTCTTAAATGCAAAATTTCTCTTCTTTTGGATCATTGGCTTCGCCCCTGGTATGATGTTCAACCTGTGTGAAGCAATTTGAGGATCCACTCCAGTTATCTCTGATTCCCGAGAGGTGAAACCTCCTGAGTGCTTAATGATGACTTCACTTATTCCTCGCTTAGTTTCAGAGTCAAGTTCATTACTGATCTTTACTATCTTTCTATCAGCAATCTATAATGTCTGAGTGTCATCGATTGGTTCAGGTTCGGCTCCTTGTTTCTTTATCTCCTAAGTTTCTAGGGGGAATGCTTCCATCTGAGGTTTGATTGCCATTTGGTAGCACTACCTGACCATGTGCTGATCTTTGCGGATTGTAAGAGTTCCACCATCGATTGGAATCTTCATGGTCAGGTGTCGGATACTTGTGATTGGATTAGTTTCATAAAGTGCTGATTGTCCTATGATGTCGTTATATGCTAGTGGGAGATCCACTATATTGAATAAGGCTTTAATGACTTTTGTTTCTTCAATGTCCCAATTTTTGAATTCCAGACTTAGCTTTATAATTCCCATCAACTGTATGGTTCCTTCTTTGAATCTTGTAATGGGATTCTAGATAGCTTTTAGGTTAGTAATAGAACCTCCCATTACTTTATAAGCATTCCAAGAAAGTGTGTTGATGGCGCTTCCGTCATCGACTAGTAACCTCTTCACTAGATAATAGTTAATGTATTCGCTTACCACCAGGGCGTCATTATGGGGGTGCCGAATATGTTCCTCGTCTTCAGAATTAAACATGATAATCTCTCTCTTCTTGAGGGTAGGTCCTTCTCTGTGGCTCCTTTTAGGTCTTTTCTTGGCTTTTTCTCCTTTGATTATTATGTTAATAACCCTGGCTGGTTCAGTCTAGGCCTTCTTTAATTCTAGCCTGTCTCACCCTTGCATATTTGGATTCCTGGTTCCTCTAAATGTGTTAGTGAAGTTGCCGAGTATGCCATTCTGCACTAGTCTTTCTATGACATTCTTCAATTCTTTGCAGGCCTCGGTGTCGTGTCCGTAGTCTTAATGATACTGGCAATAGTGCCCTTTATCTTGTGTGGCTCTCCAGTTTAAGCCTAATGATACTGGCAATAATTTCCACGCCATTATGTCTGACCTACATAAGGATATTAGATCTAGAGATATTTATTGGTGTGTATTTATTGGTTTCCTTTTCAAATCTTTCCATCAGATTTCTGAATTTTATTCGCAAGAAGCTTGCTCTTCTGGGTCTTGACCTTTCTTTTTTAACTAGTGCTTTTTCTTCCTCCCTTCGCATCCTTTTGTCTTCATCCATTTTTATCATTTTAACCACTATGGCCATCACTTCTGTGAAAGTGCCAGGTTCTTTTGTCATTATCTTGTCTTTAAGTTTTTTGAGTTTGGTACCATTCTCGAGGGCTTTGATACCAACTTCGTCTATAAGATTTTCGATTTGCATAGCCACCTTGTTAAACCAATCTAGGTAGTTTCGTAGCGATTCGTTAACCTTTTATTAGCACATTTTAGGGTCATTAATGTTTTTAGCTAGGGGAATGTTGGTGATGATTCTAGTTTGAAACTTCTCTACCAGGTCTTCAAAAGAGATGGAGTTCTCAGAAAGCCAGTGAAACCATTTTTTAGCATTCTTCATCAGCATGCTTAGGAAAACTTTGCACATAATTCCATCATTTATGTTCTAGAGCAATATTCTTATTCTAAACGAGGATATATGGTTGACGGGATCTCCAGTTCCATCATATTGATCCAGTTATGGCATCCTGAACTTAGTTGGGATCTTTGTCTGGATTATCCTCCTTATGAAGGGCGTTCTTCCTTCTATAACACATTCATCTTCCTTCATTGGTCTCGTGTGGGCTTTGTGTATAACCTCTTCAACCTTTTGGGTTAATTTTGAATCGTCAAGAGCCAAAATTGTTGAGCTAAATTCCCCTTCTGGAACTTTACTCTTCCCTTTGCTCCCTCTAGGTAGTTCTGGAGATGTGGTATTTTCTGTGTTAGCTAGTCTAGGGTTGCTGCTTTAAATCAAGGTGTTCAGTTGTTATTGCATTATGGCTATCTGATCTTGGATGTTTTGTATCATTGCTTCTTTGTTTGTTAGGGTGAGGTTGAGTGTTTGGGTTATAATGTTTAGGTGTAGTTATGGCTGGTGTATCTGTTAGATTTGAAAAATGTATGGAGGGTATAGGTCGGTGATGGTGTTGCAAAAGGACATAATATAAGAAGTCAGTGCTAAGAGTTGGCCACCCTTAGATGTTTACAAGAGGAATGTGCGTACCACCAAATGAAGGTCTAGCATACTGAAAAGGGGTTGGAGGTACCGCCATTGGGAGAGGTGTTGACAAATTAATTAGAGGAATAGGGGCGGAGAGATTGATGTGAGTGTTAAGAGTCGAGATTGGCAGCAAGCTGGAAGTCATAACGTCGACATCTTAATTTGGCAGATGCACGAGTGACTTTTTCTCAAGAGTTCCCCACAAACGGTGCTACTTGATAATTTGCTTTCCGGAACTCTTGAGCTGGAACCCTACAAGTGGTCAACAAAGGGCAACATGAGAAATGGAAAGGATCCCTCCAAACCCTCCGGTGGCTAAGTCAATATATATATATAAAGAAAATCTCGAGAGAGAAGGAGATCAATCAGAATACAAAAGAATGTAATTACTGACAATGAGGGATATGAGATTCTAGTTATAATGATAGTGATGTTCAAACCGAAAAGAAATAAGATTTCTCTTTAATTAGGAATCCTAAATAAATTGAAAGAATGTTCCTTTTTTTTAGAAATTTTGTGTTTCAGAAATCTTTTTCTAAATATTTTTAATTATCTTTTCTTTCCAATTAATTTATACAGAAAATAAAGATTTTAATTAAATATATATATATATATATATATATATATATATATATATATGTGGATATCAATGGTGTTGTTAACCATTTTTTCTTGTTTTTACATCAGATCACAACTGATATGATGACTCGAAATGCCCATGAAAAAGTCCGTAGAGCTGATTAGGCTGAACCAACCATGCTAAATCTCATACGTAGTAGAGTAAGTGTCCACTTACAACTGGTAAAGTTGGACTAAGTTGTTGACCATTCAAATGATCCACACAACCACAGATTCTCATACATGGGACACTCTAACTAGATTTTCACTCCGCAATTTAAGGTCTTTCTATCGTCGGTCAAATGAAACACAATGCATGCGATAGTGATTTTTCACATAATGCTCGATGAGCTCTTACTTAGCTATTTATTTTTTAGATAAAGATTGGACAATGTGTCGTTGTTCGTAACACAATTATCTTCATATCTTCAGTTTAAAATATTTTTATTAGATTATTTAAAAAATATATATAAATTACGGGTATTTAAATTCTTATATAATAAATTCATATATATATAATTTAAGTTTTAAATTTTAAAAAAATATAAGGGACAAATAAGTAATTATTGATACTCTTGACATTACTATTTATATCGAATGTAGCGATATATATCACTATCTTTATTTTTTTTAATAGCTAAATCAATAGTACTTTAGCTAAATAATTTCAGTTTATATGCTTTAAAAAATATATTTGCCATCACTATTTGTAGATTTAAATAGTAAAAAAAATTAAATTTTGTTTGATTTTTAACTTTGTATAAAAGTAAATGTGCGTTGCAAAAATTTTACTTTTCTAATCAGTCTATCGGACTCAATTTGAAATAATTGGAATTTTATGGCTGCCATATCACACTAGTTTATAATTTTTTAATTTTAAACAATAAACAATATTTCTAAGAAAATTACACAATAAAAATTGATGTAGAAATAAATTGAATAATATGATTGATTAAAGCGTTCTAAATTTGAAGTCTATTTTTTCTCTCCAGTATATGTCCTCACCCAATTCAGAAGCAAAAATAAGAAAATCATAAGCACATTATAAGACAACACGCCAGAATCATGCATGCCTATGGCCGTAAGCAACATTGTCTGGCTTTGCATGCCATTTTGTCTTCGATGCAATTGCGAGCCAACCCACTAGTTAACTATTACTTTTGATTTTGTGGCATGTGACCTTGACAGCAAGATATATCCATATATGGATAATTGGATATTGGACCCATAGCCCATTACATTATGTGATCTCCACTAAACATTATGATCACGACCAGCTCCCGTAAAATATATTATTAGTTTGTCCATAACAATCAATATTTGTTAATTCTAGAAAAAAATTGAATTTAAATAAAATTTTAAATTTAATTTTTACATATAAAAAAATAAATGATAAAAAAAATATTATCCTTTCTATAAGTTCACCAACTTAATTTGGATAAATAAAGAATTTTTATAACTACCGAATATTAATAATAATTTTAAAAAAAAACCTTTTTGACTCGAATAATTAAAAGGTTAAGCAATAGCAATCTAACTAACCCTGGAACCACAGGCTTAGGTGCATGTGTAGGTTATGAAAATCATATGAGAATAAGGCAATGAGTAGAGTAGCTAGAGTACCTCTAAAGCTCTAAGCGTTGCTGCAGCCTCCAAAAGCACAGTTGATGATGAAAAACTATTTAATTTGCTTAAAGATAAAGGGACATAAAAAAAAAAAAAAAAAAAAAGAGGGATAGCACTGAAGAAACATAAAAGGAAATGAAACCCAAAAGTCTAAACTGGATTTTATGAAGCAGACAGAAGCAAGCAAGCATGGACAAGCAAAGAATCTTGAGTATAATTTTAATATAATCTTTGCATTTTTTTTAATTAATCATGTGCCTAGCTCTCACATTCTATTTTATGTCTACCTCTAAGTTAACCCTTTACATAGCTTATGTCCAAATTAAAACCCACATTGCTTTCCTTTTTCTTTCTATTTTATTTGTGTTGCTTTTCTTTATAAACTTGTGTTTCTATTTAGATAGAAAAGGTGAAATATAAGATTATATTGAAATTGGGTTTTGGATTAGTATGGATTAATAACCAGAATTAGTAGGTTTAGGTTATAATAAAGTGGAAAGGAAGGTTTGATTATCTGTTTAGTTGATAAAAAAGACCCAAAAACTAATTATTAGATGCATCATTGTCAACAAGTTGATACTTGATAATCTCTAGTTCTGTTTTTTGATGATTTTTTTGGGGTCCATATATATTTATTGCTTGTGTTTAACTCTCTCCCTCTCTAGTCTAAGGAAAAAAGAAGAAGCAAGTTTCAATATTAAGGAAAAAGGGATTGAGGTGCAAGAAAAATTAGTTCTAATCCATGAGAAATTATTTGTTTTGGTTTGAATTTTGCCTACAAATCACACAATTTTATCTTTTATTAAAAAAAAAACATTACAATGGTAGTGAAAGTTAACATTATAATGACTCAAATCATTCAGTTCCTTATTGATATAAAATTAGTATATCATCATCCAACTCTATTTAATTTATTTTAACTTAATTTATCATAAATTCAGATTAAATAAATTTTTTATTCTCTTAATATAAGCTACTCTCATGTTATCACACTAGCAATGTAATCTTACATGTTTTATGATATCAAATTAACAATGTAATGATGGAATATTTATTTGATAATATGTCTGGCTTCTATATATATATAAAAGATATTATTAACCTATTCTAATTATTGAATGTATTTTTGTTATACTTTTAATGCATAATGTAATAATCAAATATACATTTAAAATGCTAGAGGTTTAACTTTTAATAATTCTTATTCTATATGTAAGAATTTTCAATGTCTCCAAAAAAAAAAAAAAATTTGGTGGCTCAAGTAGCGTGGGGAATACAGCCATACGTAAACAGGCCAACACATCCAGCAAATAACAAGGACACATTATGATGAACTCCATGTTTTACACTGCTAGACAGATCTATAGATACTTAATGTCAGCAACTACAATTAATTTTATCAGAAGAATATGCTTGAAAGAAAGATGGATCAAGTGTTTTCTAACATGTATCAATATTTTGGATTTTTTCTCCAGAATTGATTTGATCAACAATTTTATTCAGACCTGACAAATGCTTTCATTCTCGACTAGTCCCCTCAGCTAATTTCCCTGGATTCAGACAAGAAAAGTATAGTCAATACGTGACAAACCGCAATCTGTCAGAATATATTGACATTGTTAACGTAACAGAGGCCGTTTTTTTTTTTTTTTGGGATGGAACTCACTTTCCATGGAAACTGCATCAGGGTTGTAAGTTTCTTTGCTTTTAGCCCATAACACAAAATATAGTCCAGTAAACATCAACACCATACCAGCAAGGCTGCATTGTAAACAAGAACTCCAACATTCAGATACCCAATAAAGAATATTTGATTTTTTTTTTTCTTTGAACCAAAAAGAATGCAAATAATAATAATAATAAGAAGTTACCTTCCTAATCTAATGGTTTCGCCTAAGGTAAAAATGGAGAGAACCACTGAGATGACTGTTCCAACTGGGCTAAACATGGAGACTAGAACTGGGCCTCTTTTCTTGATTGCCCATCCACTAACGCTTATGCCTGCTCCACTAATAGCACCTGCCTGTGCACATCCTCAGGATCATGAAATTTGCATAATATTGATCACTATTATAATCACTATAATGTTCACAATATTTATTATTAGCAAGGAGTTGCACTAATTACCACCAAAGAATAGCCAATGAAGTCCCCAAGACTCATCTGAGGCCATGAGGTTCCAAAGATTGGAATCTTGAAACCATTGAACAACTGATGTTATGACTGCACCAATGAAGGATGATATAGCACATAGTGACATTGGTGCAGGAAATTCACCCAAAATTGAAGCCTGCAACAAGTTATATAATTCATTTAGTGATTAATCAAGCACAATTCGTAATTTTAAAGTCCTGACTCCAGAAACCACGAGATAATATATATATATATATATATTACCTCTAATACAATATTGCTTGATAAGACCAAAATAGATGCCATTAGGTAGAAGCAGCCAATCATCTTTTGCTTATCAAAGGTTGCATCAAGTAGGCGAATTGCATCTTTAGCTGATTTAGTGCTGTGCATTAGGCTCATTGTCAGGGCACCTATTACACACAAAAATGTGCCTACAATCTTGATTTTGCTGTACTTGCAGCTTATATCAACTTTCTCTAACCTGCACATTACCATTGAGATAATATATAGAATTAAGGTCGACTTTTGTCTTTTAAGAGATACCTTTTGAATATTACTGCTAAAAACAATTTGACACTACCATCTTAAGTGGTTTGGAGTTAATCAACCATAAATTCAAATATCAAACCTTACTATCCATGCAATGAGGAAAACCAGTCCTGGAGCAAGGTTTGGCATGGCATTTGCAAGAGCAGGTGAGGTTAGCTTAATTCCCTTCAAGAATAAGGATTGCAACAAAGTTACCCTGTCCAAAAAAAATTATTGAGAATTCCTGCAGTTATGTTGCACTAATAATAGTTCTCTAGACAAGTTCTAATGCATGAAATTATATTAAATTATCAATTGGAAACCTTAACCACCGTTATGGTTTAGTTAAGATTAACTCGAATTAATCAGAATTCAGTAAAATCTAAATACCGTAGTTTAACAGTTTGATCAGAGGCTGAAATCACTCTCGGACCTAACATTCTAAATTCAATCAACGACAACGTCAAAAATTATATTTTTAGCTGATCTCATGGTGAGATCTATATTTTTTGGTCCGTTATGACCTTATAAGATACTAACAACCGACATTGTTAAAAAAAATATAATAATACAAATTAATAATTTTGAAAAAAATGAACTCATCAACAAATGGCATCAAAAAATAACAATCGTGTTTTTACGGGATACTAACAAGCAACACTCTTAAAAAAAATGTATAAGAATATAAATTAATAATTTTTGAAAAAATGGACTCATCAACAGGTATCACCAAAGGGAAATTAACCACCAACGAGCGACATTGTTAAAAAAAAATGTATAAAAATATGAATTAAAGATTTTTGAAAAAATGGACTCGTCAACAAATGGCACCGAAGGGAAGCAACATTGATCAAAAAAATATAAATATACAAATTAATAATTTTTGAAAAAAAAAAGACTCGTCAACAAGTGGCACCAAAGGGCAATAAACCATTACACATGCTTTAAAAAATTCAATATGGAATATGCAAGCTAATATGTCTCCTTGTGAAAATATATATATATATATATATATATATATATATATATGTAAACTAAAAAATGACTTAAAATATGCAGGAATTTCTTTTTCTTGTCAAATAACAAAGATAAGAAGAAACTTAAATTTACTTACCCTGCAGAAGAGACCACAAAGAGCTGAATCATCAACTTGAAACTGAATTTTTTGGGCCATTTACTTCTGCAAAGATTATTAAACAACATTCATCAATCATCAACAATTCTAAAGGAAAACTCCCATATAGTTTAATTAATTAAATATTTTTAGAGAAGAAGGTGAGAAAGAGATCACTTTGCCTCTCAAAATAAACAGCAGCAGGAGAGGTAATAAGAGAGGTGGCAAAAGTAGTGAAGATAACAATAGTATAAGGTGTAAAACCAAGGGACATTAAATAACTCAAGAAAACTGAATTCCATGCATAAGCGGATTGCACTCCTATCAGCCCTCCTATTATTGCTATGTCTTCCATCATCTCCTTCTTCTTCATCGTGCACCCAGCTATATACTATTCTTAATTCTCTCCTAGGCTCCAATGAATCTAACAAGAAAGAAAAAAAAAACAAAAAGCAGATTGCTTCTATATCTTTCTTTACTCCTCATTTTCTGTTTACTATTATACATATATTTATTTATTTATTTATTATTATTATTTTTTATTTTGTAGGAATATAATTCTAGCTAACTGTACTCTTAAATTAAATACTTAAATTGCTAAATTATTATAAGGTTTCTATATATATATATATATATATATATATATATTTAAGTGATTAAAAACAATTAAAAATCTCATTATAGGAAAAAATAAAATAAAATTTTAATCAATTAAAATTTTAATTTATTTCAGTAAATGATATGTGTGTTATACATCTGTGTAGGCATTTATTCTAATTATATTATATAAAAATATTACAGCCATAACTGAAATAGTTAAAAAATTTGTCCATTAAAATATTATTTTAGAGTATTACAAGTTTTTCCATTTTTAGAATTTTTATCCCCTAAAAAGGAGATTTTTATTAATATAGAAACTCTAATTTCTATCTTTAGCGATTGCATACTGCATACTTCAATATTTCATTTTTAAAGAATTTTTTGATACTTCATAGTTTATAGATAACAAAAATTATAACCGTACAACTACATAAAATCTTATTTATAATATTTATATTTATATTTAGGGGAAAGGTCTAATTTGCCCTTGGGTTTGTGACCTAGGAACACATTTGACCTCTTGTATTTTTTTTTTCAATTGGAACTTGACATTTCAAAATCAACTCAAATATATCTCGCTGTTAATAGCCTACGTGGACATTATAGTCAATCAGAAGCTGCCTACATATTACACGTAGGTCCCATACCAACTACTGAAGAAAGCTTACCACATATTGTCTTTTCAAGCATTTCATCAAACCATTTATGTGCATTTCATCATCCCACACTTAACTTGCATAAGCATAACTCTATTAGCCATATACTGATCAAGATCAAACCCATTGCTTAACAAGATCAAACCCATTAACTGATCAAGATCAAACCTTATAATATCCCGTGTTTTTACAATATTTTTACATTGTATCAGGATATGCAGTGTTAATAAATTTTGAATATATATATGATATTTTTACGAGTTGATATGTATTTAAAACCTATTTTAATTAATGTGTCTTATTTACAGTGCTTTACGTAAAATTTTCCCGGAACTTGTATTTTCGAGGAAATTTTCACGTAAATATGTTATCATTAATTATTTTAAATATATTTTTGGATTTGCATGAACTCATACGTATTTTTAAAACTACTAAACACTGTGTATGTGTGCGATATTTATTTAAATAGGGTTTAATATATATTACTCTAATATTTTATTATTTATTTATTAATTTATTGTTATTTAATTATTTTATTTATTATTAAATTATTAAAATATTAAGTGTGTGTGGATGTAAATTTTTCTAAATATTTTATTAAAATTATTTGTTTATTTATTTATTTTTATTTTTCTTTTATTTTTATTTTTTATTTTTTATTTTTCTTTTCTTTTTTTCTTTTTCTTTCTTTTTCTTTTCCTTCTTTTTTTTTCTTCTTCTTCTTCCTTCTCCCGTGCGCTCGACCACCCATCCCTCACCGCTGCAACTCCCGATTCCCAACCGTCGGTGTGCCGCCAGGAGCTCCGCCTTCCCCAGCCAGCCACTCCGCCGCCCCCAACTCCTTCCCCGGCGCCTGTTAGCCCCCGTTTTCCTTTTTGGCCAAAACTTCTTCCCTTTGCCGTTTCTTCCTCTTCCGGCCACCATTTTCGACACCACCGGTCTCTTTCTTCTCCTTGAGCTCCGGTGAGTGTGATTCTAGCTTTGGTTTGAGCTTAAATGGTTTAGAATTGCTTAGGTTTCGATTTTTCCAATTCGATCACATTAGGGTTTTTGATTTTTTTGAGCTTCGAATTGATTGATTCATGAAAACTCCCTTCACAAATGTTGATCCTAGTAGTTTAATCCACATGTATGAATTTTTTTGGAATTTTTGGAGATTTTTTGGATTTTTGGGTATTTTTGAATATTTTAATATTATTTTCTAATTTTCCGAAATTAATTATTTAAATTATGAAATTGTGTTTTATGGTTAAATTCGGTGTTGAAATGATTTATAGGAATTTATTTGGAATTTTTATGAATTTCTAAGCATTTATTTTGAATTATTAAAGTTTATGTAATTTTGGAAAATTAGGGTTAAATGTGTTTTAAATTGAAATTAATTGGTTAATTTGGTTTAATTATTGATATTATTGATAAATATGTTGAGAAAATTAATTTTGGATAATTTTATAATTTTTGGTGAATTTTTGAAGTAATTTTAGTATATTTATATATATAGGGGTATTTTGGTAATTTTACCCTAAATTGGCTAAAAATGTAATTAAATTGGTTTTAATAGTTATTTAAGGTATAAAAATGATTTCTACAAATTATTTGGTATTTTTAACTAATTAAAACTATTTTTCGTAAATTATTTTCAATTATATATATAATATACGGTTTTTCTAATAAAATGAGTTTTTATCGGTTTTTACAGTGTTTTAAGGTTAATTATGTAATTTCTACTTATAAAATGTGTTTCTATGTAATAAGGGTATTTTTGATATTTCTGGAATTGTTCTGTGTTTGTGGACCCCGGTCGGTAGATTGTAGTTTGGAGTCCGACCGAGGGGTTGTGGTTGAGTGTTGAGCTTGTTTTTCAAAGTGTATTTCCTTGCAGGGTCGGCTCTACTCTTTTGAGTAGAGAGATGTCCGTTTTACAGGGGAGGTTCTACCGAATTTTCGGTAGAATTCTCGTAAAATGTGATATTCGGTCGAACCCTGATATCGATTCTGTGTTTTATACTCTAGATCGAATTCTAGGATTTCTGTTAGGTTTATTCTAATGTCTGTCGTTATTTGCTTGTTTAGTTGCGTCGAGACCGAGGGCTAGTAGACCAGGCCCGTCGGACCCATCTCGTGGAACGCACTAATTTGTGAGTTACTATACTATGTATATATGCTTAGGATGCATGATTTAGAAATATATATTTTATTTCGATTAAAATGCATAAATAATATGATTTGTATTTAAGTATATTTTTGGTATATATTAAATTATATGCATGTTTTGTAAATAAAATATATTTAAAATGTTTTTAAATATATTTCTATCTTAAGTTATAATTTGATTGAATTCATTTGACATATATATACTCGAAATATACCTGGTTTACTTTTGGTATATTTCCGGTATATATATGATTTATATTGTTATTTCAATTAAATTCATGCATCATTTAATTGTGAATGAATGTTTTATATTTATTAATGAAGGATATCGATAGAACGTGCTACCTAGTGGGCAGCACTAGGACCGAGTACGTACCGGTACGCCTATAATATTTAGGCTATATTACTAACTTATTTATGGATAGTGATTGAATGTGATTATTGATATGTGTGATGTGATTTAGGTGTGATTGCTGGAGCTCGGTTGACCAAGTGTCTCAGGGCCAATCACACTGGCAGTCAGACTGCTGGAGCTCGGTTGACTTAGTGTCTCGGGGCCAGTCTACTGTCTAAATGGATTAAGTGGATATATTTTAGAATAAGTGAGCCTGTATGGCTAGAGTGTTGTCTAACACTATTTCCGAGGTTGCGATATTCTAGGGTTTTATGTGATCCTTCACAAACTGTGATTTTCAATAAAATATATAAAAATGATTTTACTGCATCTGTGTGAATTTGCCTGTATATATACATATTAGATATGTATTATTGACTGTATGCATTGTCATTTAGTATGCATGTATATATATTATAGTAATTCACTCAGTGAGGTCTGACTCCCCTCCGTTGACTATTTTTCAGGAGAGTCAACATCTTCAGACCTCAGTAGCAGGTCGATACACCGGATTTCTTCCGCCCCGGCTTCTTTGTGTAAATTATTTACTTGAGTCTTATTTTTATAATCTAGACACTGCAGTAGTTGTGAATTAAAATGTGGGATTTCATGTATTTTATTTAAAGAGATGTATTATATTGAAACTGGATTTGTACTGAAAGATTTTATATATATGTGAAGAGATGAGATTTGATTTAAATCGAGTGATGAAATAATATTATGATTTTTATTTCCGCTGCATATAATATTGTTATTGTTATTATTGCATGTTTTATTTTTATTTTTAGGCTTGCTACGGGTTCCGGATTCGAAAGAATTCCCGTTCCCTAGCGCCGGTCATGACCCCTGTTTTGGGTCGTGACAAACCCATTGCTTAATATATAGTTGAGCACTCTCTTAACTCCTGGGATAGATATTAATCCTATACATGCACTAACCAATACATCTACTAACCAATACATCATAAGTACTACTAACCACTTCATACCCATCATCAAGCTCAAGTATCTGTCTCTCACCGCCCTTTTTAGCAGACTTCTTATCATTGGCCAAACATGTATGGGCATAATCTAAAGAGTAAACAAATAGAAGAGATGAAGCACCATCAGCTCCACCAAAAGCCAAGTTCCTAGTAAACCACTTCCAGTAGCCATTTTTATCCTTCTTGAAGTTAAACAATCTTTTGAAATAATCTTTGAATGCAAAGTTTAAAGCCTGCGTGGGGAAGTATTTGATAACATTAGCAGCGTTTCCTCTCCAAAGAGAAATTATACCCTCACAAGTTGAGTAGTCATAATGTTCTAAGTGTAAGACTCTGTAGATTTATACAATATTGTAAGTGGGCCTAAAATTCCATTTTAGCTCATAAGTTATAAGTGGCCTCTAACAAGACATTATGACTACTTAAGTTGTGTGAAAGTCGATAATTCGACATAACTTAATATACAACGTATATGTATAGTCCTTTTGTCACACGGTATTTAGATTGAACATAAGGCATGGATCCTTATATTGTTCAATTATATTATTTCTCTATTTGAAGTAGTCTGATACTGATAACTCTTTATCCGATATTGATAATTCTTTATCAACTCATTCTAGCATAACCATGCATTTCTCTTCGGTATAACTTATTGAGGGATCCACATATATCTTCTCATAATTATTGAGGGACAAATTTCATCTTAGTCACTCATATTCTTTATATAACTCATTTCATATCCAATTGCATCCTGTTTTACCACCCAGTTAAAGGTGATGTAGGGATGTGTCAAAATATAGAATTCATCATGCAGAAAATCATAGTGATTTCATGTCAGAGGACTCAAATAATATTACTGCGATAAGAATTACTTATGACAATTATCCATATAGTATTCTCATAGTGGGTCGATCCAATACATCATTTCTCTAATTATGTACCTATGAGTTTGTCTTAATATCTCATATATATGATCAGTAAAACATAATTATTAGTCAACCTCATATTAGTCTTTATTTATTATTGTTCCCATAATAATGATCGATTAGAGATATTTAGATTAAAATTCAAGTATCACCTAAGAGTTTTACTATCAAGTTACATACTTAATAATCTTAGGTAGAATTAACTAATTTAGGATAATATTAGAATTAGCCAGTAATAATAGAAATACTTCTTTATTAATAAAAGGGATAATTGCTATTTGTCTCATGTGTTTTAACCTATTATACTACTTTATCCTTGAAATTTGAAAAAATACTTATTCATCCTTGATAACTTCAAAATCATATATTATTTCATCCTTAAAGATAACTAATTAGTGTTAGCTGTTGCAAAATATCAGGACTGAATAAGTATTTTTTTAAATGTTAATGATGGAGTAGTTTAATAAGTCAAAATATAAGGGGCAAATAATAGTTCACCCTTAATAAAATAGATATATGACAAAGTTAAAGTATAGTTATTACATAATTGACTTAGCGCATATCACTAAGAAAGAAAATTGGATTTCTTTCATCTATGAGCACATTGTTAACAATAATCCTGACAGGTTTATTAAATCATTATTTTGCTGTAGAAGCATCACGCCAAACTCAGTTGTTTTTAACCAAATAAGACGCCCACCTAACATATGTACAGAGTTCACCATATATACTGCAGCCTGCAACTAAACAACATTCACATCTATGCAGTCTGATCATATTTTTCCATATACAAAACCAGTTCGATTCATCCAGTAAACTTCATAACTGAGAGTACATTTTCCTTCATCTCCACCAGTTTTTTTTTTTTTTTCCCTCCTACCTTCTATAGCTACAGGCCTAAGTACTTGACAGGGCACAATCTATCAGAAATTTAACATTGTCAACTTAACAGATGCTTCTTCACGTCGAACTCGCCATCCATGACAACAACTTGGTCAAGGTAATTTTCTTTGCCTTTAGCCCATAGCACGAAGTACAGACCGGCAAACATCAACAGCATACCTGCAAGGCTGCATTGTAAACACGAAAGTATTTTAGAGACAATAAAAGAGAAGAAAACTTAAAAAAAAAAAAACTATCAGAACTGATTATATTGTTGAAATTTTACCTTCCTATTCTAATGGTTTCGCCTAAGGTAATGATAGAAAGCACCACTGAGATCACTGTTCCAATGGGGTTAAACATGGAGACTAAAACAGGACCTTTTTTCTTCATTGCCCATCCATTGAAGCTTACACATACTCCACCAACTGCACCTGCCTGTGCACATCCAAGAATTATGAAATTGGCATAAGATTATTATTTACGATTAGTCACTATGGTTCACAACATTTATTAGCAAGTTTTCTAGATTAATTACCGCTAATGAATAGCTAATAAGCTCCCCAAGATTCTCTACAGGCCAGGTGATTCCGAAATCCGAATATTGAACCCATTGAACCACTGCTGTTATAACCACACCAATCAAGGATGTTATAGCACATAGTGACATTGGTGCTGGAAAATGACTCAAAGTTGATGCCTGTAATGGGACACACAATTCATTTAGTAAACCATTAATGAAAGAATAGAGAAATATACTTATAATTTTATTGTCCTGAATATGACTCAGTACCAACGAGGTATTAAAAAAAACAAAAAAGGAATTACCTGCAATACAATATTGCTTGATAGAACAAAAACAGCTCCCATGAGATATAAGCACCCAATTATCTTTTCCCTGTCAAAGTTTGCCTCAACTGAAAGAATTGATTTTTTTCCATTTGTAGCTGGTTTAGAGCTGTGTATTAGGCTCATTGTCAGGGCGCCTAATACACACAATAATGTGCCCACAATCTTTATTTTGCTGTATATGCAGCTCAGCCTGACTTTCTCTAACCTGCATTAGCATTAATATTTATAATATACGGAATTGAGGCTGATTTTTTTTTTTCTTTTTTTTTAAAGAAATGCCTTTCTATGCCAAAAAAAAAAAAAAAACAATGAAGAACCTTTTACGTTATTTCTAGTTTTTTATCAACCAGAATATCATACCTTACTATCCATGCAATAATGAAAATAAGTCCTGGAGCAAGGTTTGGCATTGCTGTTGCAAGAGCAGGAGAGGTTAGCTTAATCCCCTTCAAGAATAACGACTGAAACAAGGTTACCCTGCCCAAAAAGGACCCCAAAAAAATCAGGAGAAAATCCTGTGCATACACTGTAATTACCTTATAATAAAATTGATTAAAGTTTTTGAATATTTTGATTGGTCAAAATAATATTTTTAAACCTAGCGAAAATAAGACAAAAAATGCGAATAAATAGTGCAATGACCAAGCCTTTTTAAAGGTATCTATAGACTTAAATTTTAAATTATGATATTGTCCATGTTTACCTGAAAAAAAAAATAATTGTATAATTATAACATAAACTTCAATTATTTTTATTAATATATTAAATTTTTGAAATAATGGTGAATTGATATATCAATTTATGTCAATCTATTCAATTGCAAATTTAGGGTTAAATATCTGGATGGGTACTTGACTTTACATTTATTTCATTTTGGGTACTAAAGTTTAATTGGTTTCATTTCATGTACCCAACTTTGATTTAAGTCTCATCCGTCAATAATTTGGTGGCGTGATGATGACGTGGTAGCTAACAAGAGAATATTCATCACGTTATCCATGCATAGACATCAATTTTTAACACTCAATTCACAGGAGAGTACTGAACTTTATTTTTATTTCAATTTGATTACCAAAATTTTAATTTGTATCTTTTCAGATAATAAACTTCTATTTAATTTCATAGCAATCACTTAAAATTACTATTTTAATTTAAAATTAAAGTTTTTTTTTTTTTTTTGTAAATAAGTTCATATTTTCTATACATTTATAGGAAATAAAGAAAAATTTTGAACCTTATTTTGATTCTACCTAGTAATAGCAAACTCATCTGGAGTGGTATCATAACTTAGGAGAAGTAAACTTTTAAACTTTTTATAATTTTTGAATTAAATTGAAAAAATAAGGATATTAAGGGATTAGAATGGTTTTTAAGAGAAATTTAGAAGATTACAAATTTGTAATAGTATCTTTTTTTAAACAAAATCAAAGTTAGGTAACCAAAAAGAAAAAAAAATCAAAGTTGGGTGATCATCATTGCAATTAATCCTTAAAAATTGATGACTACGTATGGATAACGTGATGAATATTCTTTGAATATTCTATTATCGGCTGTCACGTTATCATTGCGCCACCAAGTCACCGACGGATGAGACTTAAATCAAAGTTGAGTATTTGAAATAAAACCGATTATAATTTAGTGTCCAAAATGAAATAAGTGTAAAATTGGGTACCTACCAAGATATTTAACCCTGCAAATCTATCCATGATGATGATAATAATAATATGATAATAATAGTATGTGTCCATGCTGACATGATATATATATGCAAACTATTTGCTGAAAGTAAAAATATATTTATAAAAAAATAAAAATTAAGGATATATTTGATAAAAAAAAAAAGGCTAAAGTTAAAGAATATAAAAATTATTAATTTTTTATTCTAATTTTTACATTAACAAATAAATTTACACATGCATACCATGTTAGTATAGGTATATATTATTTTAATGTAAATAAATTTGCAACAAATTGAAAAGTTTATGTATTAATATATCACAATTTTTAAAAAAATAGAATAGATTGGTAAAAATTATTAAAGCTGGAATAACCCAAAAGAAAATAATCCAAAAAAAATATTATCATGATCATGACTGTCATAACTTTCAGAATATTAAAATCAATGAAGAATACATACATGTAAAGAAATTAGATTTATTGGAAAAATATATATGCAAGAATCTCCAAAGAAAACAGATAAGCATGCAAACATAAAAAGAAACCATAACTATTATATACTTACCCTGCAAAAGAGATCAAAAGGAGCTGGATAGCCAACTTGAAACTTAGTTTCTTGGGCCATTTCCTTCTGCAGGATGAATAATTAAAGAACATATATATTATTAATTCATCAACCATCAGCATTTCTTCTACCAAAAGAAACTCATTCCCCCATATAACTTAAGATTATAGAGAGAAAATTATAGAGAAAAATGGAGACTTCACCTTTCAAAATAAACAGCAGCGGGAGAGATGATAAGAAAGGAGGCAAAAGTAGTGAAGATAACAATGGCGTAAGGTGTAAAACCAAGAGACATCAAATAGCTCAAGAAAACTGAATTCCCTGCATAAACAAATTGCACCGCTACCAACCCCCCTATTGTTGCTAATTCTTCAATCATCTCCTCCTTTATCGTGTAAACAACCATTCTCTTCTTTAATCCAATGAAACCAAGAAAACAAGAAAAAAGAAAGAACCCAAATGCAGACAGCTTTCTGAGTTTTCTTTCTTTATTTCTTTGTCCTCACTTTCCCTCAAAAACAACAATTTGAATGCTTTTATATGTTCTCGTTGTTGCTCGTGTAAACAGGTCATCTGAGATATGTATCAGCTGTGATTAATGGTAGATCCCCAGATGGCCATAATTAATCCTAAACTAAACGAAAGAACACCCAACACACACAATCAAAAGTGAAAGAAAATCAACAAACACCAAATGATTAAGCAGCTTAATTAATTGCTGTCTTTCAATTTTTTTTTTGAAAACCATAACAATTGATTTATCTGTTTTTTTTTTTTTTTGGTTTATTATTTTTAGCGCACAGCTACCTTTCATGAGAGGTTTTCTCTACCGGTCTTTCTTTCCAGTTTATTCGCAAGAAAGAGAATATATCTGTATTTCTTTTTTAGGCTTTTTTAATTATTTTTTCTTCTATTAATTTTCTACCAAACCTTGCTTCTAGCCATACGTTCCTTGTATTTTATATTAAATAATAATAGTATTTTAAAATTAATCTTATCATTAATTGGTCTAATTTTAACTTAAGAATTATTGATGCTATAATTATATGTTGATTGTGATCATAGTCTTTATCAATATTTTTTCATTAGTGGATTCTTAGAATTGTAGATGGAATCTTTTTGTGGGTATATTTTAAACTGATTTTTTAAGTTAATTTTACAAAATTTATAATGTAAAAATTAATAAAATTTTAGTAATATATATTCATCCAGAAAATTTTGATGTTTAGTTTAGTGAAGAAAGCAAACAAAAAATTGCAGAGTATATAAGAGTATCTCCAATGATATTTTTTAAAATAAAAAGTTTATTTTAGGTAATAAAAAATATTTTAAAGAATCTTTTAATATAAATAATAAATAATTTTATTTAAATCTAATGTATTCTTTATATTTCACTTTTTATTTTGTTTTATTCTATAAGTATTTAATATTAATTTTTAAATATTATGGGAAAAAAAATGAAAAAATTTTAGATAATAAAAAAAGCTAATAAAAAATAAGAATATGTATATAAAATATAAATGTATTAATTAATTTTTTGTATAAAGAGTGAATTTTGGCCAATGAGAGAATAATTAAATGATAAAGCCTCTCCAAGAGCATTTGAGATGTAAGGTTTGATTCCTATCATTGTTGATTTAAAAGAAAATGGTTGGCTCATGTTGTACAGTCTATTAATATTAAGATCATATAACCTCCAAATTTACCAAAAAAATGAATTTTAATTCTCTATAAATTTACTCTCTAATATATAATTTATATTTAAATAGTCGATTAAAATCTTATTTTTTATAATATTTTTTATAATGAAGAATTTAAATTAAAAAAAAAAGTGGGTTGGGGTGCTCTAACAACTCTTATTTCTAGATGGAGTGATGCTACAATTTGTTGTTTATATCCATAAGTACCATAAATTGATAATTACTAAAACTTAATTATAATTGGAGCACGTGTCATGCATAACATGCCTTTTTCTGATTCAAATAGCAAAAAATAATAAAACATAATTATTCCTAACAAAGAAAAAAAGCCTAAAACGGCATCTCTTCTTTTCAATTTATTTTTTTCAAAATAATGATTCATTTATTAAAAATTGAAAAATCATTTTAATAAAAAAAATATAAATAAAAGTACAATTAAAGATTAATAAAATAAAATTTTACTATCATAAAATTTATTGTTGTTATTCTTCAGTTATGAACTTTTTTAATTTGTAATTTGACAATATGTGTATTTCATTCAATGACTTTGATTAGTTATAAATTGACTTTATAATCTTTAAATAAATTTGATTATAAAAATATTAGCCAAATTTTCACTACAAAAAGAGACATAAGTCGATAAAGAAATACCACTTTATAAAAGGTAAAAATTTCATAAACAAAAGTTTAACAATCTCAACAAAATAAAATCAAACAGAATAAATAAATTAAAAATTTATATTTATTAAATAAAAAATAAATAAAAAGAAAAATATATAATAAGGGTTACCATCAATTTAAAAGATAATTGATAATGGTTAAAAATAAAATTTTTTGAGGAACAACGAAGAAATAAATGAGAAAGAGTAGGCTGCTAATCTTTTCATATATACCAATAACAAATGAAAATGTAAAGCTACTTCTAAATCAATTTTTATTCTTATTATGAGTTAATTTTGGTACATTATGTTAAATTTTTTCCAGTCCAATTAAATAGTAGACTATTATAATACAACTAAAAAAATTGAAAAAAAAAAAGGAGTTGGCAAGAATATGTTTTTGTTTACGCAATATTTTAAATTTTAATTATAGCGTATGTAGTTTTTAAAATTTTTTTATCACTGTAGTAATTGGTTTTGATCGAATTAAATTAATTAAAATTTAATAGATTTTAAATATTAATAATTTTAATTAAAAAAATTGGAAAAATAAGATAACAATTCTCACAACTTAATTTTAAAATAAACTATGATCAAAGAGGAAGTGAGGAACAAACTCACTTACCAAACCGCAGCAGCTAATTAATTAACTTGAGCTCTAAAAACTGTTTTTGACAGTTGGTTGTTTCAGGACAGTTTGGTGTATCCATAACCTTACCAAGCACGATAAAAATTAAGTCGCTGTAACTAAGTTCTACTAATTGTAGCTGCTATTCCTCCCGAATATTGATGATTAGGTGGAAATGAAGATGTGGATTATGAACAAGCAAGTCTAACAGAGCCATTTAATACGGTAAGTGAGCACTCAGCAGTGACTCCATTTAAATAATGGACATGGAGCACTTCCATAAATAAAGGATAATTATTATTTCCTCTTTATATTTTAATATATTACATAATTTTATCTCTAAAATTTTAAAAATATATTTATTCATTCCTGTAAATTGATAAAATAAATTAAAAAGTTATTTATCTACTTTTTCCGTTTAATTGACATTAAATGACTATGAAAAGTCTAAAATAACCATTTTTATATTTTGTGCTCTGAATCAGAAAGGAAAGAAAAAAAGCAGAGCAACTATTTATCCCGTCAGCTTTGATGATCACAAGGTCATGTTCCCTGCAAATTTTTATTCCATCATCAAAATGGGCCCTTCTTTTTTCTTTCAATCCCACTTTTTGAGCATCTCAATTCAAGATACTCCTTTCATATCATGTTTAGTTAAAGAATACAAACATTTGGCTCATCCATCACATGGGTTTTTCCTTTCTATTTTTTTTGTGCTGTTTTTGTTTTTGATCCAAAACACTTTCACTTTTCTAGTTCAAAAACAAGAAAAATAAATTAAAAGCCCCCTAAAATATTCCCACTCCATTAAAAGAGAGACCCTAAAATGGAATACTAATCTTTTGATTTTCACCTTCATCCTCCCTTTACAAAATATATAACCAAAGTGCAATTTTTGATTTGCCAATGTCCACATGGACAGCCCTTAGTGAAATAAAGGATACCACGTTTGGTTCAGAAATTTCATTGAATAATTGATGCGCATAGCGAAGTAATGGCTACTATCTCCTCTACTGCTGCACCATCACCACCCTCATCACCACCATCACCGCGTCTTCTTTCCCCACCTCTACCACCCTCACAATAACAGTGACAACCACCACTAGAACAACAACAACCATCACAAAAAAAAAAAAGAACCGTGGTAAATGATACCAAGTAAACAGAACCATACTTCATGGAATTATTAGAGCTATAATGATTGGCATGTAATAATTTTTCGGGCTTCTTTAACCTGAGACCACTTGCGGTGGCACTAGAGAATGAGACAGAGATAAAATTAAAGGAAATAGGTATGTAGCAATAGCACATTCCATTGCAACGAAGGGGCATTAATGAATTGAGAAAAGTATTAAGATATGATTTTGGGTTCATAATGGTGTTTGATAATGGCTCATGGTTGGTAATGGAGTAGATGGTTTGATGGTGAAGCAGGTGGTTGGGTGGTGGAGAAGTAGAGTCACATTGATGGTGGTTCATGGTGGTGGAGTAAGTGGTTCGATGGTGTTGTAATGGTGTTATCCATAGTGTTTTAGGAGGTAGAGAGATGATAGTGATTGGATGGCAACGAGAGGAGGAGACACTAGTTGTAAGAGGCAACGATGGTTGTTTGTGGTGTTGGTCTCTAGAAGAGGAGGTAAGAGGAGAGGCAGCATCGTGGATTGCAGAGAGAGGTAGATGTAATAGTTGTTGGGAGAACTTTTTTTTTTTATTGAGTGTTTTAGTAATTTTTCATGGGTAATTTTGACTTTTCCATTTGATTTCCCCCTATTTGACCACTCTTTTTTTGTTTGACTGTCAAAAAGTCCTTACAAAACAACTAATGAGTATAACTGAGTAAAATAGAAGGACTAATAAATGTATTTTTAAAATGTTAAAAATGAAGTAGTATTTTAGATTTAAATACAAAGGAGAAATAACAATTATCCCATATAATAATATTTGTTTCAAATATTAGAATATTTGCTTCTAAATTTTTATGTATAAATTTGTTTATCGAAATAAATAAATATATATATATATATATAATATTTGTTTCATATATATCGGAAACAATAGATCCTACTATCAATAAAAATAAACACAATTTATAAAAAAATTAAAAAATAATTTTAAATAGATGATAAAATTTTTTTATCTATTTATAGGTTTATCTTATTCGAATTTTGAAATAGTAAAAATTTTTATGATCACTCAATATCGAAACATCATATGTAAAAATAAATCTAAAAATATATTAATAATAAATGTAAAACATTAAAATGTAATTAAGGATGTAATTTTAATAAATATATAATATGTATATAAAAAAAAGAATGTAATTTGTACCTTTCTCTAAATTTTAGAATGCGGAGCTTTTAACTCCACGGGATTAGTACGTTGGTGGACGGTTCAAATGCCCCCACCCCTGGAATTTTGGTTAAAAAAAAAAATGTGGAGTTGTTAAAGGGAAAGTATCGCTATAATACACAGACAGAGCAATGCAAAGAACCCTCTTGAAGGGGATCCAGCAAGAATTCCTGCAAAACCTTAATCATCCTTGCAATCTGCTCTTCAACAAAATCAGCACCAACATTTGTACACATAGCAATAATCATGTCTACAAAATTTCTCAAGGCATTGAATCTTGGTCCACTATTGTTTCAATTCTTGCACAGGGTGGCTCCAGTAAAGAGCTGGCGCTGGTCAAAGCCACTGAGTTGCTCAACTCTAATAACATTAAACCCAATGGCTATTCTCTGGTTCACTTGGTTCGAGCTTCTACAGACTTGGGTTTTGATTTTTATTGCCAACAGCTTCATTGCTACATTTTAAAATCTGGGTTTGGCGCCAATGTCTTTGTCTCCACTGCTTTGTTGAGGTTTTATAAAACGAAAAAGTCCATAAATGATGTACATAGGTTGTTTGTTGAAATTCCTCAACCAAATGTAGTTTCTTGGAACACCTTGATCTCTGCGTACGTGAAATCAGGACAGTTTAGAGAAGCGTTGGGTCTGTTTCATCAACTCGATAGGTCTGATACTTGCCCAGATGCCTACTCTTTCACAGTGGCTTTATCAGCTTGTGGCCAGCTTAGTATGTTGCTGTTTGGCAGGTCAATTCACTGCAAGATTTTGAAATATGGTTTGGAATGTGGAGTTATTGTTGGCAATTGCTTGATTGATATGTATGGGAAATGTGGTTCTTTTCAGGAAGCAGTTTGGGTTTTTGATGAATTGATTAATAAGGACATAATTTCTTGGAATTCAGTTATTGCAGCTAATGCTAGAAACGGAAGACTTGAATTGGCACACAATTTTTTCTGGCAGATGACTGAGCTAGATACCATCTCATATAATGAAATGATTAGCGGGATTGCTCAGTTTGGCAATATAGAGGACGCTATTGAAATTTTATTGGGTATGATGCCGAATCCAAATTCATCTTCTTGGAACTCAATCATAACAGCTTATGTTAACAGAAATCGAACACGAGAAGCGTTGGAGTTTTTTAGTAAAATGCATTTGCGTGATATTGAAAAGGATGAGTACACATATTCAGTTCTTTTGAGTGGTGTTGCTGGTATTGCAGCTTTGAAATGGGGAATGTTAATCCATAGCTGTGCAATAAAGAGTGGTTTGGATACATCTGTAGTTGTAGGGAGCGCTCTCATTGACATGTACTCCAAGTGTGGACAAGTGAAGAATGCTGAATCAATGTTTCAATCGTTGCCTGAAAGGAATTTGATAACTTGGAACGCAATGATCTCAGGCTATGCTCATAATGGTGATTCATATAAGGTGATACAGCAATTTGAGGAAATGAAATTAGTGGAAGATCTGAAACCTGACTGGGTTACCTTTCTTAATGTGATTGCTGCATGCTCAAATTCTGAGGTACCATTGCAGAAGGGAATCGAGTACTTTGAATCAATGATCAATAATTACACTATTGAACCAACTGTTGAGCATTGCTGTTCGATGATTAGGCTTATGGGACAAAGAGGGGAGGTGTGGCAGGCATTGAGGATGATTTATGAGCTAGATTTTGGGTCGTGTGGGGTAGTTTGGAGGGCTTTGCTTGGTGCCTGCGGAGCTTGTACGAATTTGAAGGTCGCAAACATTGCAGCAGCAAAGGTAATTGAATTGGAGGATGATGATGACTATGTTTACGTTATGATGTCTAACACTTTTGCCTCCTATGGCAAATGGAGTGAGGTCAGCAAAGTGAGAAAGATCATGAGTGAGAGAGAGGTGAGAAAAGAAGTCGGCTGTAGTTGGATTGAGGTGGAAAGTGCTGCCTCTTAGCCATGCATTTTGACAGGTGATGATACAATTGTTTAGAAACACAATTTATGAATGAGAACGGTAATGGAAGCTTCAAAGGTATCATGGTCAAATTATACCACTTCAAAGTGTATTTTAAGGTTGACACCCTAAGGAACAGTTCCTATATGCATACCCAACATCTCTTCCTAGTTCCTTCTGCCGATGTTAATACTATCAGGGTAAAACCAATTGGCGCTCTTCTGCACTAGCCTGCCAAACAGAAGTTGCTTTTGGTACGAACCAATGAACCAACGCATAAAATTATCTTGGCATCCGATGTAATTCTAGCTGCCGTGATTTGTGCAGATCCCAATGAAGTGAAATCATGAACACTGGCTTCGCAAGATTGGAAATGAGTAACACAATTTTGGCAAATCAGGCCGCTAAGATTTCTAACTAATCGAGCCCAATTCTTCCAAAAATCCGAAATTGGTTTGCATTACCTTAGTGTAAGGAAAATTACAAGTCAAGACAATGTATTGCAATCAATGGAAAAAACATTTGCGGTTTGTAAGTTTAAGGACTTGTATAACGCCTGACCTCATAGATACTTTTCTATAGAAAAATTCACATGATTGGATGTAATTCATTTGATCCTATGTAACATTAGATTATGGGAGACTTGCTTTATGTAAATGCAATAGAATTCAAAGTTCTTTTGATTGAACAACAAGATTCACTTTTTCACAAATTAAGACTTCAGGTTACTGACTTTCTACCTGCTGTACAATGTAATGATATGGTAGTAGAAGCAATTGCAGAAAGGAAGAAAGGCACACAGTTACAATGGAGAAAATAGATGACACAGAATTATAAATTATATGTTGGGAGCCCTTAACTCTGAGCATATTTTGAAGTTACTGGCATCCAATTGTTGAACAGAAGACGCTAGTCTTCTTTGTTATAAAGAATCGAAATCTGCTTAGCTGCTTCAACGGTTCAGCAGCATTTATACATCAAAATAATAATAATAATTTTCAAAAAAGGAAAAGCTAACAGGCTAACAGGCATTCTTTCTCCAAACACGTAAAGACATCTCCTGTCACAGTAATTTTTCTCCTAACAGGTCACCTTGGAACTGACAGACCAAGCGCTGAAGAAATTAACAATGCAAATAATAGGATCAGAGAACTGATAAATGCTAAATGTAACTCTTGCAAGTAGAATAAGAGGGAAAATATATTGCATTACAGAATAATTAACAAAACAACCCAATTATTCTCCTATTTCAACAGCTGCTCCAATCCTCTAAATCCTAATCTGATAAGAATACTTTTAACGACTTACGATTAACTAGACTGGAACTTCCCCAGCAATCACAAAATTTGGTTCCAAAAGACTGTACGAACACTTAAAAGGAAAAGTCAATAACAAGTCAAGCAACATGTATCATCTACAATGGTTTTCCACATTTGTCCCACTTTCACCACAGATTGTAAAGTTGATGACAGGACCCACCTCCAAAAACAGCACATAAGTTTCACGTACCATCAACTCCATCTGGGAAAAGGAGCAGCCAAGTTACATACCATTTTCAATTTATAGCAAATAATTTACTTGATCTATATTTCAAGCCAAAATGCTAATAACCAAGCAAAAATTTTATATGGTTATCCAAATTCCTTGTGCTATGTTCTCACTCGTTTCCTTTTCTTTTTTATTTTTGAAGAATAGGCGAGATAACTGGTTTCACCATGCTTAGCAAATATTGATTAGTAAACAAGCACAGTAAAAGCAAGTCACATACAAGTTTTTTTTATCCTTACAGATTTTAGCAGCTGAAGAATGACATTTCATTAAGACAACATTTCTGACAAGTACTCTCTGTAGTCTCCGTATAGAACTTGTTCTAGAAATCATCCTAGCTATCAATATGGCAATCTAATGCCAAAAAGGAAGGCAAGCAATCATGATTACAATTATTACATAACAAATGATAGCACATGCATTAAAGGGAAGCAATTCACATAAAATGCATTTCAGAATTACGAAAACCATATAACTTAGAGTCTTCCACTTGTGATAAAGGCCATCAACACGTGCATATAACTTTCTTGTGTTTTTTCTAGTCTGTAAACGTAAACTCTGACAAACATTCACCTAAGTATCACGATATATATCCTTCCATTTCCCAGAGAGCTAAAGAAATCCTCTCATGTTAACTTTTGATGGTCAACTTGATATCCTAACATTCTACAAACAATTAAAGACTAGCAGTAACTGGTGTATGTTCAGAAATTAACAGCAAACACGAGATAAAAATTTCCATTCTGAGATAAACCAAACATTTTTAAGATTCATACTTGATAAAGATGCAGTGGGCCAAAATTGAGAGGTCCCGAGTTTATTTCTTTTGAAAATTATGTGCCTGCAGGAACCAAATATTCTAGTCAGATCGTGTTAAACCCGATTTAAATAACTCTTCTTCCACTTAAATATCCCAATTTGAGAGTGCGGTTCACTCACCTATGTAATAAGTGAACCAATCACAATCCACGAATTCTCCAACATTACTAAGCACAAAACTAATAGAGGATTTAAAATTTTTGGCCTAAAGTTTCTAACTTTATTTTCTCTTATTGTCAAATTACCATCTTAAGATAACCATTCCACTCCCTGAATTACACTTCCTACACACAAAAAACACATCCAAAAAGCCACAGAGAAGAGAATTCGGATTGAATTAATTAACATTTCCTAGAAATAGTAAATGAGCAGATTCAATCACGTAGAATCAGCAAAAATCAAAAATTTTTTGGCACCAAATTAAACAGCAAGTCAAATACATACAGATTAAGAAAAGGGGTGAAACAAAGGGGTTACTCACAGTAAAGAAAAGTAAAGAGTAAAAAAGGTATTAGAGGCCGGGAGAGGTGCAGCAGAGTGTACCCTGAGAAAGCGCACGACAGCTCCTGGATGTCGTGCTCAAGCAAGACGTCATTCTCGCCACAGCGACAGCGCTGTGCAGCGGCAGAAGTGACTGGACGCATCCCAATTCAGAAGGAGCCCTTTCATCCAAAAATGAAACCAAACAAATTCAATTATATGGAAACACATTACAGACACTATATACATATATGGGTGTGGGTGTATGTGTGCGAGTACCTGGAAGAGAAAGAGAAGCGGCGAGGAAGGGGAGAGGAAATGGAAGGGAGTGATGAAGGAGAGGGGGATTTGGGAGCGTTGGATCTGATGGAGGATCTAATCGACGACAGTGATGATCTGGAGATGAATCTGCGGCAAGACGAGGCCATTGGACTGTGTCAAAGGGGAGAAAAAATGGTTTTATTTAGCAGAATAAGAACGTTATTAGGGTTTAGGGGTTTAGCTGCGCAGTGCAAATGAAATATATAAATATATATATATATATATTTTGAAAGAAGCAAATGAAATAATTGAACTTGATGAAAAGAGGAGAGTGCGATTTTGGTTGTTTGGGGCTTTAATGGGTTTGTTCGTTTTTTATCTCTTTCCTTTCTTTCTGTTTTCTCATCACCTTCTTATTATTTTTCTCTTTTCATTATTTTTTTATATCTTCTCCCAAATTCTAACATCAACCATTAAAAATTTTGAAAAATTAATGTGTTTAAAAATAATTTTTTACATGTATTTAATAAAATAGAACAAATCTATAAATTTTTCAATTAAATTTTCATTTCATGTTTTATAAGCATTCACTCCTACATTTTAAGGGGTGTTAAAGATTATTTGTAAAGTTATTTTGATGATTTTTTCAAGTTCACTATGGTACAAATTATCAAAAATTGTAAATATGTTATGATTGTGATTGTTGAGTTCTCTTCTTCTTCTACTTTTTCATTTTGTTGTTATTATTGTTATTTTTGAGATCATTTGTTGTTATTTATGGTTTTTTTTCTAGATGTTGATGGGTTATTTGTGAATTTGTTTTGATTTTTTTTTTCAGTTGCCAAATGACTGTTTATTGATGTTTTTAGTTTTTTTGTGGTTGTTGTTTGATTGTTGTGGTGCTATTTTGATACTCTATGCTTTGTAAAATAGATATTAAAATAGCTATTTGAATTAGTTGTTACGTTATTGTTGGGTTGTTATTATTATTTTTAGTTAATTTCTAATTGTTATCAGGTTGTTTTTATATATTTTTATTTGTTTTAAATTTTTTTAACTCTATTTTTATTTGTTTGATTTTTTTAAATATTATAAATTTTTAATTAAATGAGTGAGTTAAATTTTTTAAAACCGAAATATATAGTTATTACTAAATACATTCAATGAATAAGATTTTTTAAGTTGTTGATGGCTTTTTACTAAATAAATAGATTTTTTAAAAAAAAAGTGACAACAACCCAATAACGAGCAAACAACAACTAGAAAAAAAAAAAAAGCAACAATCCAACAATAATTAGAAAAATAAAAAACAATCCAACAACAATCAAAAAAACTAAAAAAATAGCAACAAGAACCCAATAGCAGCTGGAGAACAGTAAGAACAAATCAAAAATATTTGTAATTGTTGTTGGTAATTATATTTATAGTTATTTTTGTTCCACGTTTTGATTATTTTTTAAAACATTCCATGGATACATAGCATTACCGGCAAAACTCTCAGTTGTTAGTCTTCTTTTTTTTTTTCACAAAAGTTGTAAGTCCATCTAAATATCACTATCATCTGAATGGTATTTTTATTTATTTTTAATACATAATTTAAATAATTAATATAAATATAAAATATGTATTATTTTATTAGTTGAATAGAAATTCAATAGGGTGTGAACTCATTTTCTAACATTTGCTATAGAATGATAACTTCTATTAATATTGGTAGATGGTGATCGTGATTAAAATTTTCATAACTTTTATAAGTGAAAATATTAATTAGGACTCTTCTAATTGGATTATGTATTATAAATTTAATTGTTGAATGTAATTATAATATTTTTAATTTTGAATGCTTTTAATGCAGAAAAATTGATATAAAATTTGTACTTAAACAGTAAAAATTATAATTCCGGAATACTGTGTTATGTGTAGAATTGGACTGAAAAATAATTTTATTCTTCCATAATTAATGTTCTGAAGTAGTCTAATTTCTTTTCTTTTATTTTTTTAATCTCCACAATTGACTGCCAAATGCCAGTAATGGTGGGTGGATGACTGATGGTGATGGGCACGAGCTTGCATCCCCGTAGTCAATTTTTGGTTCTCTATCGATTTTAAGGCTTTGAAAGACATTAGTGTTGCAAAACGTCTTTTTTTTCAGCAGAATTCAGCACTCATACGACAACCAATTTCCATCTCTATATGCAAAACTTAAACTTATTTCATATATTCATGTGAATTTTAGTATTTTTCATAGAGTATAATTGAGTCACAATTCGTCCCCACAAGAAGTTAAAGAGAAAAATAGGATTCAAATTTTCACCTTTCTTTTCCATTTGTAATAAAAATTAATCATCTATATTAATTGTAAAAAAAAAATTGGATCAGAATTTAGCTAATATTATTATTATTTGAATAAAGCGTCACTTGGTAAGTGCTCTCTAGAGAATTTTTTTTCTTGTTGAGAAGTAGTTATTTTCTTTAATGGTTTTGTATGGTCCTTCTTTGTTTTTCTTTCTTTTATATTTTTAGTCTACAAATAACTTGGATTTTGATTGTTTCTCAAATCCTCGTAGGTCTGCTATTGTATTTTTAATGGAACTTGATCTAGATATTTAAATCTAAAGATTTTTGTTGTTGAAATGGAAAGTCATTAGAAAAAGTTGCAGATTAAGAGATCAAAGAAATGAAGGTGGAGCCATAGAAAAAAGATTTAAGCGAAGGACACTAAAGATGCTTGTCCAATCCAGCGCAACTGCTCTAGTTCGTAAATGGTGGTGGCTCCAGTCCAGCAACAAAAATTGATGCTAGACGAGGATGGTGGGATAGCAAAATGAAGAACTTGATCTATAACTTTTAGACAGTAAGACTTTGTTTGTGTAGACAAAATTTTTTGTTCACTCCTTTTTTGGTTTAACTATTTGCACTTATTTGCACTTAAGTAGATCTTTAGGAATTATTTTCTTTTATTGTTGTCATAGTCTTGGGTGAAACTAGCTGTTGCTTAAACTAATAATGCTTGTGTCTTCTTTCTATTTGCCTTTGCTCTTATGAACTGGACGTTTGTCTTTGTCCCCTATAGTATGAGACTTTTAGTTTTTTCATTCAAGTTTGCAGTTTCTTGTGAAACTAGTTTAAGTTAAATTATTTCTGAGTTTTACCAGGATGACTAAGAAGCAGTAATCCATTTGACTACCTCATAGGCATTAGAGCTGAGGTTATACTAACTTTTCATTTTGTTCTTAGAGTTTGCATGATTTTTTTCCGTATTCGCCTATGAGTGTCCTTGAGCAATGATAATTGCAAATTCAAAAAAGAAAAAAACAATTTGGCTAATATTAGTTAGTGGCATAGTTGGAATTGTACTATTGTCTTGATTATTAAGCAATACCTCTTTTGAAGATGATGCTTATTTGTGTATTGGGTTTGAGTAAATTTGCTATTGCTGCATGCATCTCTTTGAGTGTTTTAGTTTATGTGTTAAATCAAGCAAGAAAAGAAAGGGACAAAACTGAAACGAAGAAAGGAAAAAAAGGAGTTTTTTCCGATTATCTTCTAATTTGCCAATTTTTGACGCCTTCTGTTATTTTTCCTTTTTGAGGCCATACCTCATTTTCTTGAATTTGATTTTGATTTACTGTTGCACAATAGTAAACTATCAGATAAAAATTATTTTTATAAATTAAAATACTATATTTGATAATATTTTTGAATTCAGACAACTCAAATCTAATTTTTAGGACAAAAGTATTAGAAATTTTCGAAAAATATCACTACCATGGAAAAATGTAATAAAAATTTCTACTACGGACAAAAACAATCTTTCATGAAAAATATCTTAAAATCCAAAGAATGTTTGCTTCTTCTTCTTTTTTTCTTTCTTTGGGTATAAAGTGTGGAAAAATTTGCTATATTATATACACAACTTAAAAAAAAAAACTAAAAATGACACCAAGTTAAAACACAAAAGTGCCATCATGAAAACAAAACGAGTAAAAATAAAGCACCCACCACCAAAGAAATGCTCCATTTAGATAATCTACTACATCTTACACCAATCCCTTTATGATTATCAATAGAATTTTCGGACTCCAACAAAGAACTAAACTTGAAATTAGGATTTGACCCATAAAGAGCTTGGACACCTTCCACATCGTCAAGCTTTAAGTCCACTTTCTTAGTCCTCGGACTTAAACTTGGGTACATCACAGCTTCCTTAACCGAAGAATGAGCCAGTCCTAGCACATGTCCAATTTCATGAGTTGCCACTGACTCCAAATCAACGGCTACCCTTGATTTTACCTTATCAAAATCAACCGCCCATGTCTCAGCTGTATCAAGATGAAACCTCCCGTTCTCTGGTGAAAAAGCATGCGCTAGCACCCCTAAAACCCCATCAAACGGCTGTCCATCGCCATGATCATGGCTGTACCACCCGATTTTGATTTCGGCCGATTCGTAGTCTTCAATTTCCGTGAAACTAACCGGAATTACTGATGCCCATCTCGAAAAAGCTCGCTCGAAAATAATCTTTATGTCGTCTAAACTTATGTAATCAATCGTATTCTTCGGTGAAAATGAGTAGGTCAATCTTATTGGCGAGTTCTTCACCCACCTTGGCTTCCCATCAAAATATGCATAATGTTTCGTCGCATGCAACAGAGTTTCGGTGGTCGTGTTATGATCATGGTTAGCAGCTCTATCTGTATCGCTAACACCACATCTCGGAGACATGATCGTAGAGATTGTATCTGCATCTAATTTACCTGTTACAGGCAAACCCAGATTGGTTTGATAAGTTAAAACTGCAGACTCGAACTCAGAATCAAATACATCGGTAAAATTAATCTTCATCGGGAGGTAACCGAAATGGTTCAAGTATTTCTTGAGCTCTGACATGCCACTGACCTCACTACCCTTTCCAGCATCGAGGAAGCGAGCGAAATCATGCCACGTGGCGTTGTGGGTATCGAGGTTAGCGGTCTCGTTGGTTATGACAGTTACGGAATCCGGCATAAATCTTGCTGGAAAAGAAGGGCGCGAAAGGAAAAGCAGAGAGATGGAGAAGAAGCTGAAATAACAGAAAAAACGAAACATGGCTCTGTTTTTTTTTTCCTTAAAGGGTTGTTATATCTTGGCAAAAATTTAATTGCGTGATGATTTTATAGTGAAAAAGTCTTGGGATTAATAAAGAATTGATAAGACAAGGAAGCAAGAAATTTACAGGAAAGTTAAGAAGATTCTGCCGTGAGCTGTTGCCTTTTCAATGGAGATTCTGACTTTGAAAGGTGTTTTGGTGGGTAAACCGCTGCCTTTATTTGTTGTTAATTTCTGTTTTAATTGAGTTTTTTAACTGGTCAAAAACACTCAAAGTTGGTCTTTGAGCATTGTTTTGTTCAATTTAGATTAAAAAATATTTATATGATTTTGGTGATGACGATATATAATTCAGAGTTTGTTTGAGTTTAGCTGAGGAGGGTGCTCTGTTTGTTGACCGGTTTAGCAAATATATATATATATTTTATTGTTAAATGAAAGGTTATCTTTATGTGCCTAACTTGTATCATCTGATAGCTTCCTGGTTGACAACTTCAGGATTTGGCATGAACCATGTTTGATAATCTCAATGTTTTCAAGCTTGCTGCCCAGTAAAAGGACAGAGTAGAAAATTCATTTTTAAAATAGTTTTTTCATTTCAATTTGCAGCTGTTGTTGGGTTTGTTATTGGGTACTATTCCAAACTCCATTTTCATGACTAGTACTGTAAAAGTTCACCTTTAAATGCAGAAATTATTTTTGGTTCAATTCTTATGAACTCATAGATATGATTGAAAGTTATGAATCACACAAATTGTGCTTAAGAAGATATATCTAGTTATTATTAATAAGAAAATATAAAATAAATAAATTACATTGTTGGACTATAAGTTTTTGTTTTTTTTTTCCCTCAAAATCATATGCAAATAATTTTATAATTTTAACGAGATGAAAGTACAAATTCTATATTTGTATATTTCTTTTAAAAAATCATTATTAACTCACTTTTTTTCATTTATTTTGCTAATAGTTTTATTTTTTTGTTTAATTAATGGTGTTTAAAGCTCATTGAACTTAACTAATTCAGTTCTATCAAAATAAAATTATAAAAGTGTTAAAAAAATTTTAATAATTAATTTAATGTAATTATATATACTATAATTTAAATTTAAAATATTATTTAAACGAGAATAAATCTATGAAAGCATATAGAAATAGTTATTGATTAATTTGTTAATAATCTTAGTAATATTTAGAATTGGTTTTCTTTGGGCATAACCCATTGATTATTGGTAACATAAGCACTTATTAGTTAATAATTAGTTGGAATACTCATATCTATGTAGAGTTGAAAAATAGAAATATATATATATCCAAGGTAGCTTGTTAATATATATTTTTTCTTCCTATTATTTTTCTGTTTTCAATATATATTTATTTTAGGAAAATTTAAACTTTGGAGATAATGGTCAATTGCATACTATATATTATGGATGCTGATTAATAATACATTAGAGAAATAATGGGGCATTGTTATTAATTATAATGAGCACATCATATAATAAAGACAGTTATGGTCCAAGTCTTCTTTGATTTCGTTTTCAAAGAGCAATGAAGTTATCTAAAATGACGCCACTACCTACAACAATTAGTCCTTATGAAATACCTTTACTTCCCGGGTCCAAATGACAAGGTGAAGGACCTATGACAAGTCATCAGTTCAATTCTAAGAGGTATCAAAATTAAGGCTCTTGGTCTTTAATTACACCTCCAGATAAAAAATGATAAATATTCTCTCTATAATAATAATAATAATAATAATAATATATATATATATATATATATAGAGTAATCTAAAAATTGTTCAAAAAAAAAAATAGTCCATTATGAAATTGCTGCATTATTATTATTATTGTTATTTCATTTTCAATATATAATCCTTTATTGGTGTCTTAATTTTGGGGGCCATTTCTAAGGAAAAAAGCTTTCGATGATAACACCATATGTATAAACTTGTCAAATACGAAACTCATTTTGAGTTTCCTAAATTTATTAGATTTTTAGTTTTAAATTTCTAAAATTTCATTTTGTATATATATGTTTAAACTTCATGAATTTGAAATTAAATCATTTTTTCAAATTTTTTTGATTCTTAAAGTTTTATATTTCTAATATTCGTACTATTTTTTTACTTTTTAGTAGTTATATCATTTTTAAAATTTTTTCACCAGTAAAAAAATAAATTTACTTATTTTAATTTATAATATTTTAAATTATTATATACATATTTAAATAATTTTAAAATTTAAAAATAAACAAATAAATTAATGCTAAGATAAAAAAAAATTATAATAATATTATTGTTTTTCACAATATTTAAAATTATTGTGAATAACTTTTTATAATATAATTATTTTCATGTACCCAAAAAGCATGATAAAAAATGAAGGTTAAAATAACGGTTATAAAAAATTTGAGTTTGTTGAAAAATTTATCACCATTTTTTTGTGATATACAGATATGTATTGGTATCCACTATTTATAAGAGTTATATTATAAAAAATTAGTCACAATAATTTAATTTAAATTTTGAACAAAAAAGGAAAAAATATATTAAAAATAAAAAATTTAGATTTTGAAGAATTATAAAATATTTTTTATTATAATTTCTTTTAATTATGGTGCTCTTTTTCATCATAATATTTCATTTTGAAAAATAGTAATTTTATTATAATTTTTTATTTTAACATTAACTTGTTTATTTATTTTTAAAATTTAAAATTATTTAAAAATATATATAAATATATGTTTTTAATTTAAATTATTAGAAATTAAAATAAATAAATTTATTTTTTACCGATAAAAAAATTTTAAAAATAATATAAGTGCTAAAAGGTAAAAAATAGTATAAATATTATAAATATAAAACTTTAAAGATAAAAAAATAATTTTTATTAAAAAAACAATAAAAATATTTAAAACTTTAAATTCATGAAATTAGAAAATTTAGATATATAAAATAAAACTTTAAAGGTCTAAAATTAAAATCGGATAAATTTAAGGGGTCTCAGGATAGATTTTGGTTTTGCCAATACCAAAAGACACCCAATTATAATTTTTATTTGCCGGCGGCGCCATGACCTGACAGATTGTTTCATCTTCAGTGTTTTACTATAGCTACAAAAATATACTTTTCTCATCAAAGCAAATTTTACAAAAAAAAAAAAAAAAAGCTAGCAGTAACATCATAAATTTATGATGTTCGAAACCAAATGAAGACTATTAATTTCTCCAATGCTTCGTTTTATATTTGTTTCGCCAAATAAATAGGCAGCATGTATTTTTTATATTGTAATATTTTACTACTTTATTAATAAATTTTATTATTAATTTCCTCATAAGCTAATTAGTTGATATAGCCATTTTTTATAATAATTATAAATTATAAAATATTTATTTTTTGAAAAATAGAACTACATGGTATTTATTATATATGTATCTATATTACAGTTCAAAAAAATATTTTTTTATAACAATTATAAATGATAACATATTCATTTATCTTAAAAAAATCACATGATATATAGTTTATTATCTTTTCTTTTCTTTTTCATTTATTTCATGAATGTGGGATGTGAGATACATAAGACATTCCTATTTGAAAAAAAAAAAAAAAGTAAAGTATCAAAAAACAAATTATTGAAAGATAAGCAAAATTACGTAATCTTTTTAATGTTGTTTCCGATCCACCAAGGGAGTGTTGGATTAGCTAATCAATATAGTTGATAAATTTTTTTGTTAATAAGCTATAATTTAGATATTTGGTATTAAAATTAATAGTTGATATGTTTTTATTCAAATCAGTTATGAATTTAATAAGTTTTATTTTAATTTTTTTTTATTAGTTGATAGTTTATTTATATTTACTTTTATTTTTATTACTTTATTTTTTTTAAAAATAATTAATATCAAATAACTTCATTAAATTAAAGGCACTAAATTATTATTTAATATTATATACTATTTTTATATAATTTATATAACTAAAAATATGGTTATTAAACGTATTCACTGTAATTAACTGATAACAAAATTTTACCAAATAATTCATATTTATCGACTAATAGTTATCAGTGATATTATCCTTAATCACTATCAGGTTTTATATATAAACTGTTAAACCAAATAAGCATAATAGTCGTTTGTCTTCTATTTGTATAAACTAAGAAATTTGGTGCTTTTTAATTGATAAATTCATATATATATATAATTTTGATTAATAATTATCTATTTGATGGTGGCATATATACATCATTATTTTATTTTCCAATAATTCACGTTAGATTTTTTCATAAAATTAAAAAAATTAAGATTGAAATTAAAAATTTATATTAAAAAAAATATACGTACCTGATATTTAGCATCATAAATCTATGATCATTTGATCTTTTCCACCTTCTGGATGGATAGTTTAATCTCTAACTAAGATAATATATAGTTGAGAATCTTGGATTCTGCAATTATAATTAATTTATTAAAATTATTAACATATGAATTTTATTAAATTTCAATTAATATGACTTAATTTAAATAGGATGATCATAATATCTGTAAATATTTTTTAACTATTAATTTAATACAATTGTATATATTCTGACATAATTATAAAATATCACTTAAATGAGAATAACTAATCGTCAGTCAATTATGCTATTATTGTTTATTATATGCATAGAACTTTAATAAAGAAACATAAATGTAAATGTATGTTAATTTTCAAAGTTGAACCAACAAAGCTACCAAGTTCAACTGCGCAAGAAAAGGAAGACGAACTACTTCACCTGGAAAATTGACATGGATTGACATCACTATTAATTACAATTAGTAGTTGAAACTATGATCTTATCTCTGAACGAAAACCTTACACTTACCAACCGATTAATTGGTGGAAAAAAAAAAAACTTGGCCACGTGGGTAAGTTTGCAACGCTCATTTAGAAAAAAAAGTTCAATGATACTTCAATTCAAACAAGAATGGGATTGAAGTATAGATTAATAACTAGATATTTGCGTGAGAAAGTAATTAAAACAGTTTTAAACATTTAATTTTATAAATATTAATATAAAAATTTTATATAAAAATAATAAAAATTATTTTAAAATAATAATTAATATATTAATATGTTTTTGGTTGATAGGAAGATTATATGACTTAAGTATCAATAGACTATATAATAGGGGATAGTCATTCCCTTTTAAATTGAAGATTGTAGGATTCAAATTTTACACCTCAAGATGTTATTAGAGATAAGATACCACTTAACTATTCCTCCATCGGTATTAATATTAATATTTTGTATTTCATTATTTGAAAATATATTGTGTTCACTATTAAAATAAAAAAAAATCGTATATAATATAAAATTATAAGTGTGAAGGAGAATGAGAAAAAATTTTTCCAATAAGAGAAACATTTAATTTTATAAATAATTTTAATTATTAGACCAAAATAATTTGCCCTTTGTATTACAATTGTCAAAACTAGCTAGCACTTAGATAATGTCTCAAGCTCGTAATTAGCTAGATGGCCTGGAGGGGTTCAGGATTTGAGAAAGTGGACAATACTAAAATTCTGGAACTGGTCTCTGCGGTCAATCGATGATACAGTGACATGTCTGATAGTGGTCTTTTAACAGTCGAAGCTTATGAAGATATTGATCTCGAGTTTTGGAGATGCAGATTCTGATGAAAGTTATACAAGTGACATACATGATAGCGGTCTTTCAGTGAGGATTGCAATAAATGTTGTAAAATTCATTTTTTTCTCTGATCCTGCAAGAATTTAAATTAAGATCCTGAACTAGCAACATCGCCTGAAATTGCAAGAGCAAGACTGAGCAAATTTTACATTTGAAGTTTTTTTTTTGGCCCCCTTCACATGGAATTCATCTAATTAATGTCAATATTTATTTCCTAGTAATAGATCATCTTTGAGCTAATTAATGGCGAAGCACTTTCTACTTTATCTGATTGTTAATTTTCAAGAATTGTATTATAGTTTTCTACATTCTGAAATCAATTATAGTATAAGAATTCTGAAGTCAGTTGAATTCATTACAGGGAGGCTGACTTTGTTTAAAGACAGGAAGAACTTTACAAGCATGGATCATCTGTTGCTTCAAGAAAGAACTGAAGTTTGAATTGCTCATCTTTTTTGTTAATTTAACTTAAGTTTAAACACACGTTAAGCCAATGAATACAAGAACAATTAAGTAAATCAAAGTAATCTAAAAAGCTAAAAAAAACTGAAAAAGGAGTACAGATTAATTAGTGTGCTTTACAAGTAATTTGTGCATACTCTTACTTTAAACATGCTACTAATAATGATTAACAAAACACTTAAATCAAAACAAGAAATTAACATGCAGCAAATAGAAACAAAAACTCCAACTTGTTAACAACTTGTTTCAATATGTTCAACTAATCAATTACTAAAGAAATACCACCAAATTGTAGGATTCAAAAAATCTAACATGGTTAAAATGTAAACAAATTCTAACAGTAAAGATTCAGTAAATTCTACTATATCACCAATTAAAATATTAAGCAATGTAAACTTGAAATGGTCATTATCCCGATAAAGTCACAAGCCTTAAATTCCTTGTTTTTACAAATTTATCTTTCCACATCCACCTCCACCACCAGTGAAAACATAATCGTTTTTGCCTAATTGCTGGAAATATAAAACTTTCCCTTATGCGGTATTAATATAAAAAAAATTGACATACTATTCTCGCTCTTAAACATTTTGTCAACTTTCAGAATTAAAAAAACAAAATATATTTATCTAAGATAAATTCTAGCACCCAGATCCCTTATTATGAAGAGTAAAATTTATTGAGCCTTCCTTTAATCTTTGCATATTATCAAATAAGATTTCTTTTTTCTTGCACTCGTCCTGCTTCTTTAACCATATTGATTGAGTATGATCCATTTATAAGCAAGTTAAGTTATGAGCTTTGAAATTGTGTAGAAGCTAGTAGGTAGTATTACCATTGCTTCTTAAAATAGGTTTATATAAGTTTTTTCTTTTCAGGTAAATAGGTTTATACGAGTATTTTTTTTCTTTAAATGCATTATAAGATACAGAAAGTGAAATTTAAATTCCTTTAAAAATGAATTCAATAAATTAAATTTTGTTTAGCTTAATTTTATGTAATTAGCTTAATCTAATAGTGTTTGACCAAATAGTACTTTATGTTTAGTTTCTACCAATATTTCATTATTTAAACCTAATTATTTCTAAAAACATTTATGTATACATTAATAATTAACAAAGTATATTTATAAAATAAAATCATGTGTATTTAATTGAATTAATATAATGCATTAAATATGAATGGATGTATAGTTTGGGTGATAGTCATGACTCATCGTTTTTATGTGCTTCATAATTTTTGTTGTTATTGTTTTCTTGTAACATGCATGTCTATAACTATAAGTAAAAGCATTTTGGATTAATATAATTAGTTAAATTAATTATAATTTACTAATATACAGAAAAACATTTTAAGAAAATGTATTAAACTTTGCTTGGCAAAATATATATATATATGTTTTGAAAATACAATCACAATATGTCATGTATAAATTATGTCAAGTAATTTAAACCTCTATTCAAATATCATTTTATATTAAAAAGTTATTATAAAATTCTAGCTAGGTGGGAATCAAAAAATAAAGATTAAAAAAGGGAAAAATTATAGTTAAAATTCAACCAATATTTTATCATGTATAAACTAATCCATCTTTATATTTTGAAAAGTCAATTAATAACCCCTCACGTTTAATTTTATTAACTATTTCCCCTTCTATTAATTAAATACAAGTTTAATTTTTTAGTGTAAATTTGAGAGGATATTTAGTTAATATGAGGGAAAATAGTTAATAAAATTAAATTTGATGAAGCATTTAGTTAATTTTTGAAAATATAAAAATGAACTAGTAAATTAAAACAAATTTTAGGAAGATGATTATAATTTTCCCTTAAATAAATTTGACAATAAAAATTTTAAGATTAAATAAATTTTATTATTTATTTATCTATAATAATAATAAAAAATGTTAGAAATAGAATTTTTATACAATTAACTTCTTTACATGAAAAAATATTATGCTTCTAATTTTTTATCATAAAAGTAATATCTATCCTATTTATATTTCCTGTTACACTTTTTATTATAATTTTATATTTTATATTTATTTTATTTGTTCACTGAAAATAAAATTATTTTTATACATTTAATGGTGATGATGTTTAAAAAATAAAATTATAATAGAACTTTTCTTATATTTCATATGAAACAAGTAATTAACTAATATATATTAAATTCCTTAAAAAAAACTAACATATATTAAACATGATTAGTAACAATTGTTGAGAACAATGGATATGGAGGTACTTTCACTTAAATTAAGTGTGAATTCTCATACATACAATCATCATATTAAGATAAAATTTTCCAAGCAATGGGATCATGTTCTGGGTTTATATCAGAATCAACCCAACTGCAACGATGCTAAGGAAAGCATAGAACCTCTGTTCGAAGACTTCACACCAAAAAATGAAGCTCTCTATTCAGGTGGTCTTTGGATGCATGCCTTGCAAAACTATCCCCATGAGTTTACATATCCATGGTGTGGGGAAGCTTTATTGTCTCATGAGATTACAACATCACCCCATAGTTCATCTTCTTTGGAGGCGAGGACTCCAGACCACCTCAGTCGAGAGTGTTCTTCCACTGTTGCCTGGGTCACATCTCCCAGTGGTGCAGACGATGGAAGCCTAGCCGTCATTATCAGAAGTCAATATTGTAACGTAGGGAAGAGAAATCTTTCTCCTTCGCTATATAAATCCGCTGTTCTTTTGTTGGACTTACATGGGAATGGGAACAGGAGAGAACAAGAAGATGTCCATGGGCTTAAGACCACATCAAGCCCATTTCATAATCATCGAGCTAAGGCATCTCTGTATGATGGCTCAATGTGGGGTTTTGGTGCCATGTGTTTTCCCCAGAAGATCAGAAGCTTTCTGTGTCTGATATATCTATATTATTATCCTCTGCGAGTGTGAGGTCCTCATTTAAATTGCCTTCAATCCTTTCTGCATTTACATTAAATGCATGCAGGTGCGTTGTTGCTTTGTGCTACAAATTCATTTTTATACTTAATGAAATACTTTGAATTTTAGTAATCCCATAAATATTCATAAAAATTTGAATAAAATTTTGTAAATAATTAAACTTCAATAATTAGATTGGATTATTATTGTGCATGTGCAGATAATGAAAGTTCTTAAATTTGAAAATGATATTAAGAAAATCTGTTTTAAAATGTAATATATATATATTATGATTACTAATAAAAACACTGAAGGTTAATCCCATTAATCATCACCCAAAAGCATTATTCATAATCATGATTAATGTTAACATTTCTTTCTCTGTATACTAAATTGCAGCAAAAAGTGCCACTAACACCAACAATTTTAATTATAAATGCAAAAACATAAAGTTCATCCCGTCAATGTAATCTAGAACAGCATTATGCAAACATCTCTTTAGTTTTTCTCTTAAATATATTTTATCTTATACCTCCTTTAATTTAATACAAGTGCTACAAAAAGACATAATTAAGCATAAACTAAAGCATCACAATCATTGCTTTCAAACACCAATTGCTTTGTTTTTCCTTTTAATCCCATTAAGTCCCAAATATCCAGTCACTTGTTCATCCATCGGTAAAAGAGCTATTCTCATTTACATTAGATTTTAAGTTCAAATCCTAATATATACAACGACATTAACATTAATTTATAAGAAAATTTTACTATATTTGTAATTAAATTTAAAATATTGATAATTTAGATTAAAAATTTATGAAAAAACTGAAACTTGATAGTCTATTTATTAATTAATTAGTTGGAATATTTTATTAGAATGTGGCAGGCATTTTATGGGGTGATTTGTCGCTAGTTCTACGTGCTGCACTGAATGATTAATTCAGTCGACGATTACTTGACACAAGTTGATATTTCATTAATATTTCCTTTTACGGTTCTTCAAATTAAAAATGCGATTTTTCTTTTAGATGATATTAGCATGTCAACTCTCACTCCTTGTTCAGCAAATTGCTAAATTAATTATGTTTTATGCTGCCATGTTTCGCTTCGTAGACCATAATTTTATATTTCACTGTTTCTCAATTCTGTCTGTCAAAGAAAATGATAGTTTTGTGTCACTTAAATATTAATTAAAATTATGAAGTGTAATGTCGATTTCCAAATAATTTGTCATTTTTTTAATTAAAATTTTCATATTGCTTAAATATAAAAGGAGCAAGATTGTATAAAATATTTAAATTCTATTGTTTTAAAATCATAATAACAGTATAAATTTTCAACAAAATGTAACTATCACATCATTATTTGAATATAAAATATTATTTAAATAAAAATAATTCTTTACTAATTGATTTCTATAATAGTTATATATGTTAGTTTTGTTTTTATTTTTATTTATTATTATTATTTTATATCTAATACCATTGGTATTAAGAATTTTAACTAATTCAAAATTTGAGCAAGAAAGGACAAAATTCTTCCACCACTTCTTTCTCAATAACATAAAATTTGAAACCTCAAACTTAGTTAAAGAAATTTAATTTTTTTACCTTTTTGGACCAAAAAATATTAGTAATAAACATGTTTTTCACATAATATTTATTTTTAGCACCATATCTTAATTGGGTTTAATAAATGAACTATTAATATTTATTTATAAATTGGGTAAGTTTGAGTCAATTTAAAACTTACTTGACAATTGTGATTTTTAAATTTAAGTACTTCTTGCACATTTTAATTTTTAATATTTTCAACATCAATTGACAATTTAGTTTTTTTTTTTTTTTGAGAATTGAGAATTGAGGTTAGTTATTACATTACATCATGGTCTAATCTATTATGTGTCCATCATCAATGACTAGTAAACGTCCAATTTCTTGTATATGCTCGGCAATGACTCTAAGAGTATACACAAACACAAGTAATTATCGACATGGGTCCTAACTCCTCTCTAGTTTTGTTCCTCACTTGACCAAAGATAATCAAGAAAGTAACATCTTTAACAAAGACACATGTGATTTCCTTCTTTTAATAAGATTATGATGTGTATGATAACAATTTTTTTTTATTTTTTTTATGTTTTTTTTGCTGACATGGTTAAAGAATTAGCTAACTAATGATCATTGTGAGTGCTATTAATATATATATTGCACACAATGTTTAAAATTAAAAAATGAAAATGACTTTTCTATGTTTGATGACCAATTACACTATTCTTTTGAATATTTATTTCTACATCATATTATTTGTAATTATTGAGGTAAACCCAACATTTTTTTTTGCTGGTGATAAAATTTATATTGTAGAACAATAAATATTTGATATTTATAGGAAATACTTTTAAAATAAAATCAAGAAAGCAAGCTAGTGAGAGTTTATTTAATTTGGTTATTTGTTATTGATACATCTTTTGTTTTTCTATTTTTAAAACAAACTATAATGATAAGATATTCACTTATTTTATTTTATTTTTTGAAACGAGGACTTTCAGTTTGGGCAAATGAAAAAAATAACTATTTTATTTTCTAATAATGCAGTAATTAAATTTAGAAAAATGTAGCACAAAAAATTAAAAATATAATTAATATCAAATATATATGCCCTAAAAATAGATTTCTAGAACAATATTATTGAATTTAATTAATATTAACTATCATATCATATACATGGAATGAACTTTTTTTTTTCTTTTACGGAAATGAGTATGACAACTCAAGATTACACTATATATATATATTATTATTATTATTATTATTATTATTATAAATTTATAAAGTGTGTGAAATATTTGATCTAGTATACAATAAAAATCAAGAGCCTTGTTTTGAACTACTTAGGGTTTGAAATGATTATATGTTAACTAATATTATTATAATTATTAGAGATTTACAAAGTGTGAAATATTTAATTTAGTGTACAATAAGAATCAAGAGTCTTGTTTTGAAGTAATTAGAATTTTAACCATAATCTCTTGGTGATGGATACCTTATACGTACATTCGGGGTAGGGGTCATTGGTCATGGAATGAACATTAAAACTTGCATTAGTACATAAGTGATTATCCAATCATACCATTTATTAAATAATAATAATAATAGTATGTAGTTGGTCATTGTCATCTTCAATTAAATCTTTGTCCCTATTGGAGTACACTATGCATATTGTAAGCAAACATATATAAATAAAAGAAAATAAATAACTTTTGGACCACTAATTGATAGAGTGTGAGTGGACATGATGCCAATATCTACTTATATTATATTATGTGGATGGATACAACAAACAATTAATCTCTCCTTCATCATAGACTTGAAGAAACAAAGGCTTGAAATATGATATTTCCCTTTCCACTCATTTGATATTAATGAAAATCATCTTGTGCTATAAACAAAAAACAAATCAATTGCACTAGCTAAAAACTTAAATGAGATCAATCAAAATTTTAATATATACATAAGTTTTAACATGAGTTATATTTTTAATTTTTCTTAGAAATTTTTAAACTTTTAAATTAAATTTTGACAAGTGAAAAGGAAGTTTTTAATGGGAACAATATGTAATAGAGAGCCATTCAAGATGCCTTTTTAACATTAATCTTCTAACCAAGTTAGACATACCATCCACGCTTTTGCACAACTATAGTAGGCAAAATATATATTATAAATAACCATAGCATAAGTTGCATTAATTATCATACTTTAGTACTTTTGCCACTGTCATTCCATAAACGGAGTACTCAAATATTAGCCGCCGTTAACTTTATCTTTTATTATTTCCATTCCATATATTCTCACCCGGGAAAATTGACAAAAATAATATAATTACTGTGAAACAGAATAAAAAAAAATCCCGTGAAACAGAATAAAATAAAAACAATTATGCCAATAATGGATCAGATAATAGGAGTTGTTCTTATTTAAATAATATCTCAGACTTTTAATATATAATGTTTATAGAAATATTAAATTAATTATTAAAAATTTTTTATTATTTTTATAATCATATCAAAATCAAACAATATCAATCAAAATTTTAGTAAAAAAAAAAAATAGTTCAAATAAAAAATATTTTCACATTCATCACTAAAATTGCAAGAGATTTTTTTAAATATAAAAATTTTCGGTTGTCTTATAATCCAATTTGAAAAATATTTTGCTTTTATCATAATTATAATTAGAAATAAAAATATAATTTGCTTAAATTGATAATTAGAGTGTGTATATTAAATAATATTTTTTTGAGAATATATATTAAATAAGATTTAATATGATCAATATTAGTACTTTTTATTTTTGAAAAAATTCAAAATTCTATATAAATTTTTGTTACATAACGTATATTGACATAAATTCCAATAATACGACATAAAATTTTTATTTTTATGTCAAATGTTCAGTTTATATTAAGAAAATTTAATTTTTTATTACAAAGATATTGAGAATCTAAATATATATTTTTTTCAATATAATATAAGAAAGAAAAGAATTAGATTTTTTACTAATAATATTTAAAATAAGTTGATAGGAGTTTATTTTTACTTAAATAGCATTTTGGATTATAATCTTATTGTATTATTGTATGCAGTTACGTTAAATTTGTTAAATTTTTTTTATTACTTTATAACCTTGTTGAGATAAAGTTGAAAAAGTTAAAGTTTTATAAAATTTTATAAAATTTATTTTTAATTATAATTTTTTATAAAATTATTTAATATTAAATCTATTTTTATTAATAAAAGATGCTTATTTTAAATAAATTTGAAATTTATTTGTAAATCAATGTAATACTTAAAGATAAATGACAAAGAAGAAATAAAAAAAAAACACACATTTAATTGGGTGAGAAAAAACAAAAAAAACAGGCAAACAGGGCACAAACCGTAACTTTCACACACTCCACTCTTCTCTTCTCTAACTTCCTCCTCTTTTCTCTAATAACACCAAAAAAAAATTTCTGCAAACAGTGATCCATAACACACACACAAATCAATATTAGGGTTTTCAGAAATTCACATACACATTGACATTATAATCTATTCCACTCTCATTTCTGCTCTGATTTTCAGACGCAGAGCTGCATTTTGATCTTTTTCATGTTTGTGTTGTTTATGGTGGCAATGGCGGTGGCTTTTTGGTAAATTAGTGATGAGACACTGAGGTAAAGTAGAAATTATTATTCAATGGGAGGACCCAAATGGTGGATGTTTAGCTTGATATCGGCCAACCTGGCGCCTTTGCATCATCAACAAAACGGTAACCACAGCCCTAGAAGAGGCGGTGGAGGTGGAGGAAAGCATTACCACCACCACCACCACCACTATCTCAATCACAGTAACAGTAATGAGTGGTGGAGGAGGTGGAGATCCTCTGCAACGCAGCAGCAGCATCAACAGCAACAGCAGCTGCAGCAGCGGAAGAAGATCCAGTGGTCGTTAGTATGCGGGTTAATGCTGTTCGTGTTGGGGTTGATATCGCTATTTACTGGGCACGTGGCGTCTGATCTTGAATGGTACTCTCAAAGATTGGTGAAGAACAGCTTAAGGCGACTGGTAGGATTAATTCAATATTTTTGGTTCAAAGATTTGATTTTTTTTTATTATTTTTGCTTAAAAATGCGTGTAATTAATTTAAGCGTAAACTAGCAGGAGGGCAGCAGAAATGAACAGATTGATATCTGGAAATCAAAGTACTCAAAATTTTATTATGGGTGCAGTGAAAGAGGACGTAATTTCGCTCGTAAGTTGGGTTTTTCTTTTTTATATAGAAAAAAAGTTACCTTCTTTTTTTTGGCTACAGATAGATATAGAGCTAACCAAGTTACGTTAATTAATGGAATAAACATTTTTTTTTAACATTGCTTGTATTTTGTTTTTGTTTCTGTGTAGCTGCTATTCGTGAGAAGTCTTCAAATGGGTATTTGCTTATTGCAGCAAGTGGAGGGCTGAACCAGCAAAGAACAGGAGTAAGTGAATATTTGCTGTGAATTTGCGACATAAGATGAATGTAATATCATTTTTATTCTGAAGCTGACTTTTGGTTTCTGCAATTAGATAACTGATGCTGTAGTTGTTGCAAGGATTCTTAATGCTACACTAGTTGTACCAGAGTTAGATCATCATTCATATTGGAAAGATGATAGGTAAGTTGGGTTATGTTAGACTGTTAGCTGTACTAATTAAATCTTGGATACGTTTATTTACTTTCTCATAGCTGCATTTAATTTTTTGTTTGTTGGGATAAGTTTTCACCTTTTGTTAATATTGCTTAACTTGTGTGCAGTGACTTCGTCAACATTTTTGATGTTGATTGGTTCATTTCCTACCTTGCAAAAGATGTGACTATTGTGAAAAGAGTTCCTGATAAATTCATGCGATCAATGGAAAAACCTCCATATACAATGCGCGTCCCTAGGAAATCACCCCCTGAGTATTATCTAGATCAAGTTCTGCCTATACTATTGAGGAGACATGTAAGTTAATTTGACTAAGTTGTGATTATTTTCGCTTAATTTTTATCAACTTCCTGTCCAGTATCTTTTTGATAACCATCCTGGATTTTCTTTAAACCCAATTCCTATTTTTTAAATTTGTTTCTCATATGCTGTCAGTCTAACTACAGAATTTGCAGGTTGTCCAATTGACAAAGTTTGATTTTAGGCTTGCAAATAACCTTGATGATGAAGACCTACAAAAGTTGCGTTGCCGCGTCAACTATCATGCATTAAGATTTGCAAAACCAATACAAGACATTGGTCAAAGACTTGTTATGAAAATGAGAGAGATGGCAAATCGTTTTATTGCAGTTCACTTGAGGTTTGCCTCTCGCTTTTTAAATTGCAAATGCAATATTAGTAAAATGCTTGCAAAGCTAAATTGAATTGTCAAAAGATGAGTGGTCTACAGCTCTAAGTTTGAGCCAAACTGAAGCTATCTTCAGGGTTTGCTTTCTGCAATACATTTTTGTTGCCTAGGTTATCTTGCATTTTCGCAGTCTAACTGAAAATAAACAGATTCATGGTAGAATAAAGGCTGCCTTTTGAGATTTTAATTCCTTGTCTTGGTTGCTGATCTCTCAGAATAGTATGACATTGCAGAAGCAAATAAATAGAACTAGAATAGAGGCTACATTGCTGCTTACTATCTAGGTGATGCACCCTAAATTTTTTACATATTACTCTGTTCTCTACAACGAGCCATATATTTGCATTTCATTTCAATAAATAATATGTGTATATTTGCACATATACATGAATATATTATCTAGTGTGGCATTTTTCTGCACATACATGCTTGGGTTTCGTCATTTTTTACCTTAACTCTTTAAATCACAGGTTTGAGCCTGATATGCTTGCATTTTCTGGATGCTACTATGGTGGTGGAGAGAAAGAGAGATTTGAGCTTGGTAAAATAAGAAAGAGATGGGAAACATTACCTGTGAGATTGCTATTCCCTATGACTTGTTATTTACATTGAATTAAAATGCCTAGTCCTCTTTATGTTGAAGGGTTACTTTTGACCTGCATAATAATTTTAGATGCACTCTTCACAAAACCTGCTGCCTTGAATTTCACATGTTACAATTATATTCTAATTATCATGAGGACCATACTTGTTGAGATAGAATCTAATCATGCTTTATTCTATACTTGTTGCTTTGACATGAAAATTATATGTCATTGTATTTTAGGATATAAGTGCAGAGGAGGAGCGAGCCAGGGGGAAATGTCCACTTACTCCTCATGAAGTGGGATTAATGTTGCGTGCGCTTGGATTTGCTAATGACACGTACATCTATGTTGCATCTGGAGAGATATATGGTGGAGAAGAGACTCTGCGGCCGCTTAGAGAACTCTTTCCAAACTTCTACACAAAGGAGATACTTGCTAATGAAGAGCTGAAGCCTTTTCTACCATTTTCTTCCCGCCTGGCAGCCGTTGATTACATTGTCTGTGACGAAAGTGATGTCTTTGTCACCAATAATAATGGAAACATGGCCAAGGTTCTTGCAGGCCGAAGGTGAAGTTTCTACTTCTTTTCTTCTTTCAATTTGATCAGGTGTGCGCTGTTGGCTTGTCAGTTCTAAAGGACATTTTCTAAAAAATAGAGTATAACATTAGACTGTAGGACTGGCTCAGACAAATTTTATACATATAACAAAAATGAGGAACAAACTAAACAAATTCACCTTGTTTCTTTTACAATCACAATTTATCAGAAAATAGTTCAAATACATTTGCAGTAAGTGGACTCAGATTAGAGAATTGAAAGGAAGAAAAAAGACTGTAGACTGAGTTGGATGGATGGCTGGTGCTTGAAACTTGAAAGTCTGAGGTTTTCTTTTAATGCTGTTCTCATTATCACCTACGGGACAATTTTATTAAATGTAATTCTAAATTGTGGAATTGTTGTTCTCTTTGGTCTATTCCTTATTAACTTGTGCTGTGTTTGTCATATTATGGATTAAAGGAGGTATGCAGGGCATAAGAGGACCATAAGACCAAATGCAAAAAGACTCAGTAAATTACTCATGGCGAGGGACAAAATGGACTGGGATACATTTGCTAAAAAAGTAAAGGCATGCCAAAGAGGATTTATGGGGGAGCCAGATGAGATGAGACCTGGACGAGGCGAGTTCCATGAATATCCATCTTCATGTGTCTGTGAGAAACCATTCAAAGGTGATGAAAGCAGTCAGGATGGTAACTCGTCGGACCGAGTTTCTGATGGTAACACTTCAGACCAAGTTCATGTGAACTCCAAGGCAAAAGTTTCATCCAAGTATGTTGAGGAGAATGAAGGTGATAAAAGCTTATTGAAGAGAAGAATGGAGGAAAAACAAGTATCTACTGTGGATGTTGAAGATGATGAAAGATTTCCAGACTGAGCAGAAGAACTGAGCGGCTGGCGTGCAGGTAAAAAAATCTAGTGTCTGATATTAAATTATCTGCGATAGTTAAGGCTCAGCCATTTCATCTCTTCAACTTGCCAACCTTTGGATGCTGGCACAATTGTAGTTTTATAGGCCAGCAGTATAATTGAAGCCTGCTCAAATGTGGCAGCTGGGCTGGTTTCTGCATCTCTGGTTGCATCACTGATTTATGTACAGAAGGGATCTTTGATGAGTTGCAATTGTTCATAAATAGTTTTGCGTTGTTACACGTTGAAGGTAGAATGCCTTTGACTGCTCAAGTTTCAATTTGTGCCCTGTCTTTTTCTTTTTTCTTTTTTTTTTTTGGCGCCATGCAAGCAAATGCAGGTCAAACAGTTAGCGGAAAATGAAATTATCTCAGCTACCGTTGGCTCTATATTCTCATCCTTCTAGGGGTTGACAAGCGACCTTAAATGAATTTGATCAGATACTACAACTCCATATCCATTAAAAATTTAGCCACCAAATAATGCAGCAAGGGAGCTCATTATGGCATATAGATGGAACAGAGTTGCGTTTAAAGAATAGGAAAAACAGATTGCAGCATTTTCATTTGCCCGTGTTACAAATGAATAAGACCACAATTACCTAATTATTTTCTTCCCAATAAATTAATATAGGCCTAACCAGTAACAGCCAAAAAAGTGCTTATTGATTAGGAAAATGACTATCCCCACATAAATCTACCTTAAAAGGAAAATTTTAAAAGGTGTACAGCCGATTGATGATCATCTGCGAAACCTTCCTGCAATTTCAACCCAAACTACATGGAGAACTTCCATATACAACCTAGGAGATAAAATCACAATTGTGAATACACTAAATTGATATGAACATCTACCAACTACATCTCATAGTTAAACCCAAGGAAGCAAGAATTTCCATCTCCTAGCTATCTCTTCTACTATAAATATACACAAAAACTACTTCGAGTGTGTTCCAGCGATCATCAAGCTTTCTTTGAAATGGATCCAACACTTCCAGGATCTTTCAACCATGATTGTTCCCTGCTACAACAAAGCTGTCAGTTTTGAAGCAACATGAGAATGGGGGGAAAGAGGGATAAAGGAGATAAAAACTTGGTTAGTCTGGAAATTGACATCTCACCTCTAGAAATGTTCCTACTTCTATGGCTTTTGTCATGTGATACAGACGGAATCTTCGAGACCATCAATGAGCTTTGCAGCCCTTCTAGTAGCTGGGAGCAACAAGCACAATAAGAACATCAGATCAGTGAATACGAAGGGATTCCAACACTGCACAAAAGTAATTACATAGAAAGAACAATGAAAATCTAAATTATCTAAATAAAACTGAAATCCGCATTGCATATCCCAGAATACTAGCTAGTAATTACTGTTGCAGAAAATGAAACCACAAACCCACACTTTTTTCACTTGAAAGACTAAAGTTACCATGGTTGAGATTCTTTAGGATTTTGGGTTTTATCTGATATATTTTTGTCTGTATTCTGAGGTTTCTTTTATTTATTTATTTTTTGTTCACAAAAAAGTAATTGGAAGAAGAATAATTAATCACTTAGAATTTTTGTTCTGAAGAAGCCATAAATCAAGTTTTGCTCTTTGTAGCAAATAGAGAGAGAAAAAGAGATAAAGGGTTTTTAGAGATCTTCTTCTAGTCAAACTTTTTTGACTTCATTCTTGTGGTTGACAAACAGAAAAATAATTGAACCCTAAAAGAAGGGATTAAACACAGTTCACAGCAGTAAAACTAAAACATATACATGCAATCTTCCTATCTTTTTGTTTTTTTTTTTGGCTTTCCTATCTTTAAAGAAAGTGGAGTCAAAAACACAATTTATGAAAAATGCGCTTTCTGAGGAAATAACTGGACCAATAATTAAAAACAGCATATGACTGCAATCATATGGCCGTCTAGAAAGAGGGATGAGGAGAAAACCATGTTGACTTGATCAGATAGCTTATCATAATTATCCCAAAAAAAATCACTTGGACACAACAAGCCCTAGCAAATAACACCACCAAAAGCTTAATATATATATATATATATATATATATATATATATATATATATATACACTTACCCTTGATGTTGGCTGAATTCTACGATTAGACCTGCGTGGCTCAACAAGATCAGAGGTTGATTTTGCAGAGTTACCATTCAACACTTTGTCTTCCTCAATTTTACCAAACTTCCCACCAGCAGGAGCAAGTTTTCCTTTACTTACTCGTTCAGGTTTAGCATTTGATGAGGGTATTTTCTTAGAAGAAACATTATCTGATGGAAGAGCAAGTGCAGAAAATAAGATTGGTCCCTCTGTTGCTCCAGATGTAGAAAATGATTGGAAGCCAATCAAATTCTGCTTTTCTGAAGCATTTTCAGAATGGTCTACAGAATCTTTGATCTTTGCAACATGATCTGTAAGAGCGCTATCATCAGGAATGGAGACTGAAGTGCTTGTTAGGTTTTCCTTCTGTGGAATGGTTCTACCTGAAATATTTTGTGATTTTCCAGATTTAAGAACCTTGGGCTTAGATATGGCTGTTCGTTTTTCATTTAATTCTGTTTTAGAAGTACTTTTCCATCCCCGGGATCCTGCTCCTTGAGGCATCAAGTATTTTGTGAATTTGACCGAATCATTAGCTTCATTGGGTTGACCACTTTGATCAGCAACATAATGCTTACTAACTTCCATAAATTTCCTCTTCTTTCCAGGCTTTGGTACACCAAAGATCACTCTAGATCCTTCCTTTTGCAATCCAGTGCGTGTCATTCTCAGTGCATCAGTCCTATTCCCATCTCTAGCACTCTTACCAATATTAAACAATTTCTCATCAGCAGATAAGGCCAATAATGTCGGGTCATCAGCCTTTCCAGATTCTGTTGCCTCCATTGTTTTTGAAGCCTTATCCTTTCCCTTGAACTCCACAACAGGGCTCCGAACCCTGGGTCGCTTCTCATGCGGGGTATCACCCTACAAACCAGATTTGCAAGTCAACAAACAGGCATGCAAGAGTTTAATGTCAATACCATGACAAATCAATGAATTAGAAAATTTAGTCAGAAAATAAGTACCCCATGAGAAGGGTGATTATTCTCCCCCGAATTGGGCCATTCAATCCATTCCCCTTCTTTCCAGATGAGAGAAGGTCGGAGATTCCATTTACTCACTAATGATGTTTCTCCTTGAGCTGAAAGCAAAGTGACAGAAATATTTATATCCGAACAAAAAGCACCATCAGCCAAAACAGTATAATCAGGGTAGCCATTGAACCACAAAAATCATGCATACCTGGAAAATGGACTGAAAAAGACTCATCTTTCTTGCTCTTTTCAGTTATAACTCCCTCCCACCAGCTTAGAGAAAAGAAGTCAAAAGAAAAAAGGGATGATTTAGATAGAAAATATAAATAATCAAAATTTAAGGAGAATGAAAGTTGAGAGATTTGTATTGATAAGCCCCATTTTATGTGACAGCATCAATCACAAACTGAATGATCAACCAAATAAGATTCATAACAATCAATTACACCCATTAAAGAAAATACAAATACACAAGCACTGTTGGAAAAAACTGATTAAAAGAAATTGTCTATTTATGCCATACTGTAACCAATGAAAGAGCCTTCCCCTTGCCAACCATTTCAAAGCCCGTGTAATTGAAATTTTGATCAATTAGCAATTATAAAAAACTACATACCTATCTTGTATCCATGCATCAACTTTATCACCAACAGACCAAATATGCTCCCCCATAGCAGCTCTTCTTCTCTTCCTTGTTCCTTCAAATGGCATGACAGTTACTGGACGAGCAATGCGTATTTTGGGTGCCTCATCTCCTTCACCTTGGAGCGGCACCCAATCCTTTAGCTTTTCTGAGCCTGGAAAACCAAAATAAAAAAATAAAACAGATGAAACAAACAAACTTAGTACATGTATAAGGCATACACAAACCCAAACACACTTGTGTATTTTGCATTTTATGAATAGTGCAATCAGAAGAAAAGTAGCAACAAATAACACATCAATAGCAATGCATTTAGAAAGCCACTAAAAAATCCCTGTACCAACTTATCCAATCTAGAAAATACTCTCTAAAGCTCAAGGGTAACATGTATCAGAGGCATAGACAAGCCAGCCTAAGATGCATGAAGCATGACACTACATCATGATCCTCCCTTCAATTATTGGCGCATCCATCACAATTCATACTAGTCTTCATGGATCTACTCCTTTATGAATATCAATATGTTACGGTTTGACACATACAACGAGTTCCTCAACCTTTTTTCCTTCATGGAAAATGCATGACTATGAAGGTTTGGACATCAATGCAACTTTAGACAATTTAAACTTCATATTTGGGATGATTGAGAAGACATTAACTTTCCCTACAGGAACTAAACATGCTAGTCACATATGCATTCTTCAAAGCATCATGTAAGTTAAGTAGCACTAAACTAAAAGATAAGCTTCGATTAGATCAAACACACGGTTTCGAACATTTTCAGATCCATATGTGTCAACATTAAACTGATCCATAAATAACACACCAATGCCGGTTTGCCACTGAAGAAAAAAAGATTACCTTCAGCTGTTGTAAGCTCAGTGTAACTCACACAAGCTTTCCCATCCTTTAAACTCAACACCTTGGCCAAGAACCAAGATCCTTTGAATCCATTACCATCTTTGAAAACCTATAATAACGGTAATATTAAACAAAATCGCCAAAATGCTAATTGAAGAGCCCAAAATATATATATGCATCAGTTATACGCGACTATAAACATCAACATAGTTTAATTTACTGCAATGGTATGCAAAATAATAAACAAATAAAGCAACAGTAGAAAGCTAGAATTTCAAACCTCAACACTTGAATCCTCCTTAATGCTATTCTCTTTAAAAGCTTCTGCCTTTTCATACTCATTTTGAACAATGTTGTATCTGGATTCATTCCCAGATTCAGGAGCCACCTCAGTAGTTCTGGCTAAATCAGAAGCCTTGCGGCCCTTTTGCCCATTACCCTTTGAATTAGTTGCACTAGAACCCGAAACACCATCTACAACTCTATCATGGTCCTCACTGGATATCACTCTAGGATTAGGCGACTTCCCTTGGCTATAGATCTGGTTTTCTTTCTTATCTGATGGAACACCTTTTAACTGCCTGGCCAATGTATCGGAACCTTCACCACTGTCCAGATTCACTTTGTCTCTACCAACATTGTTTGACTTAGAAACCAGCTCAGAAGATCCTTGTGCTACCTTCCAATAACCCTCTGGACCAGCTGCTACTAGCTCGTTCAATGGCAAAGGATCACCCATAGCCACTATCTTTCCAGCTTGAGACACCGCTTCTGCAGCCAGCTCTGCAGCTTTTACAATGGCATCCAAATTTTCAGCCCGTTTTGATGCAGCTGAAGCGGCTTCAACCCTCCTCCTAGCAGCTTCCCTTGCAGCAACAAGGATTGAACTTGAACTGTTTGTTCCATCATCACCCTTCAAGATGGAAGCAGGAGTAGCCTTGCCCAAATTTTTCATGCCATTGGAATAAGAAATAATATTGGTTTGTAAAAGGTTACTCTGACCAACAGAAACTAAAGCTTCTTCAGCCATCAGTTTTGCCTGTAAAGCAGCATTTGATGCAACCTTGGCAGCTGCAGCTGCAGCCTTAGCAACTGCAGCAGCTGCTGCCACTGAAACGGCTGCAGAAGCTAGTTTGATTTCAACATCTGGTAACAACCCAGAATTCCTCTGCTTATCTAATTGATCCCATATCTCCTGACTACGACTAACAGCAGAAGCAGCATGAGCAGCAGCAATCTCTGCCTGCTCGCTAGCCTCCTTTATGTTACCAAGGGACTCCTCTGAGAAAACAGCACCTAATTCTGCATTCTGGCCCCCTTTCCTGAGATCAGTAGAAGCTATAGGAGTTACAGATGTTATTAATTTCTCAGCAGGGGCTTTAGAAACAAAGCCAACAGGAGTTGCAATAGCAACAGAAGCAGAGACGGAACCAACAACAGCAGAAGCAGAAATTGATTCAATTTGAGGTTGAGGAGGCAAAGAAATCTGCCCAAGATTCTCATTAGTTGAAGTCTTTTTCCTTCTTCTATACTTTGTATCAGCAGAAGGTTGACTGGCTGATGCAGCTGTTGTTTTCAGATCAAGCACAGAAGGCCCAGGAAAAGCACTAGCAGGAGTACTTTGAGCCACAGGTGGCTTTGCACCAGATGAATGGGAAACAGATGATTCTTTTCCAGGAGTCAAGTGAATAGGGTCTGTGACAGGCAATGGCACCGAGAACCGACCACTAGTGTCAAGTGCAGAAGTTGGTGGAGAAGCAACCCAAGGACCACCAAAAGGGGCCTGAGATAGCCAAGAAGAGTTATGCCCAACAAAATTCCTGATAGCTGGAGTTTGATGAGGATTTAAAGGAGAAAGTGCCCGCTGATAATCCATTACTGGACCCCTTGGCATGCCGCTTGATTGCAGGGTGTCAGCAGGAGTAGGCATGCTCCAGAGCGGTGATGAAAGTGGTACAATGGGATTAACTATTGGAGGAGAAGGGGGAGGAGTACCCTTGCTGCCAACTCGAGCGATAGGTGAGGAGACTACTTTACTTGGAAGCGCACTTTGTTTAATTGATTGTTCAAGAGCTCTAACACCTGTGAATCTCGATTCTGAGATGCTTAAACACTCGAACAAGTTTTAAAATATTGAACAATTTTAAACAGAGAAATACCTGAACGAGATTGCATGGGAGTCTCAGGGGCAATGATATGAGATTTTTGGCCATTAAGTCTCTCTACACATGAGCGCCAGGCATTCTCCCAAATACTCCTACCACCATCTACAGGTCCACAATAACAGAAGGTGATTAACCATTTCTATGTTAATGTAAATAGCCACAAAAGAGAGATATAAGGGGAAGAAGAAAGACTACTTACCCAGTCCTCCAAATGCAGATATCATATACGCTTCATCTGGTGGCGTTCCTTGACTGTAGCACACAATTTCAAACACAGTTAATAATAAAATCATAATCATCAAATTAAAAATTTTAATAGGTGAATAAATCCTACAAACTGAAAACACTACCCGTTGAAAAAAATAAATAAAGAAATAAATAACACTTCATAGGCCAGCTATGTTTTCTTTTTCCATTTTCTTCCAATATAATAAGTGAAGTAGAAGGTCTGCCAATACAACCAAAGACATCAGAAAGAATGATAACCGTGTGCTGTAAAGTGATGTCCACCCCATTCCCCCCTTATATACATCATGTCATTAGCAACAGTATGAAAAAAAAAAAAAAATGAACAGAAACCTACATCAAAGCTCCATAAACAAAGATCTGAGCTCGCAATTGCACTTGTTGCAAGTCTGTGAAAGGTTGCTGAAATATTGCAGCTTGAGAAACTGAAGAATTCAAATCAGGCAGACTGGAGGATGATGTTGCAAGCACAAAAGATTTTATGCTATTGGAATCAATGTGCCCATAACGTTGCATGTCATTGGATTGCACAAGCTGAGGAACACCAGATGGGCTCATGGATACAGTGGTTGTTTTGTCTGCTCTTTCTAATCTCATGGAAGCCGTTTCTTTGATAGGTTTTCCCTTTTTAACAGTTTCTTTTGCTGCCGCTTTACCTGAGGATCGCCTTGGTTTACGCTCAGAATTACTTTTTGAACCACTACGTGCAGCAGCTGCATCAGAAATCTTTGGACTTCCACGAGAAATATCCTGGGAAATTTTTGAATCTAGCTGGCCTAAGCCAGAATTTGGGTTGGATCCATCCACCATCTTTAAAAAAAAAAATTAATAAAGAATATAAAAAAATTAATGAAGTATATTGAAAGTGATGTCACAGTACATTATAACTGACATAAATTTCAAACAAACAGGAAACATACATGTTAAGAAAAGATAAGCAACCTACGTACAAAAATTATAGTCAGAAAAGAAGTATGGAAAAATTTACCATTGATGCTTTACTGACTTCTACATTTGAAAAGATCTGCCATTTCTTGGCATCTTTTATAGGTAAATCAGCCTGTGGACTGATCTCAAAAGTGAAGCTACTATCATCTTTGGAGGCATCATTTTGACTTGGATCCTTAGAAGCAGACTGCACTTTAATGGCATCTCCAACAGTTACCTCAGAAACTGTGACACAGTAATCTGATGACTTTTTAATTTGCTCCATGTTACTTTCACTGTGAGAAAGATCAGTAGCTCTAATGACAGTGGAGGTGCCACAGCCAAGCTTATCAAGATCAGTATTGCTCTCTTGTCCTACTGCACAAAATACAGTTGGGATTCAAAAAGTGCAAACATATATATCCTACAGAACTTTTCAGATTAAAAACCAGGAACAACTAAGATAGTAAACAGCAATAGAAGCTAAAATTAACATACAAGTGAGGTTATAGGACCTACCATTAGTACTTGTAAAAGCAATCTTATCAAACCTTTCACCTCCAGAAACTGAGGCAACTGGGTCCAGTTGACCTATTTGACTAGTACCCTGACAATTCTCCTTCATGACTAAAGGTTCAGGTCCACACATCTCAACATTTACAGTCAGTTCTGTAAAATAGGATGTATGAAAGTTAAGAGAGAGCAAGTTTGAGTTTAGGTGATATTCAAAATCAAACTATAAGTTGAGGCACACAATTGGCACTATTGGCAATGGCATGAATACTTTCCTTATAGATAAGCACTCTGAGACAAGTAGACAGCTAAAATTTGCATAAACAGACCAGGTGTTATGGTAATACATGTAATCCATGCCAATAATATAAAAACCATATATTCCTGAGTCCTCATGTACTAGTTACAAAGCATATGCTCACCTGAAATCTGTACAGGCTTCTTTTCATCATTTTGTTTTATTGTTGCTTCAGTGATACCTCCCTTGTTTGCAGTTGAGGCACAATGAGCTGGACAAGCTTCCTTATCCTGCATGCACTCCTGGCCAACTTTTTCAGTTGCCACTGCTTGAGGTCCAATTTGGCTTTCTGCATGACACGTATCAACTGCTGACAATGAATGCACACCAGTTGTCACTTGAGAAGCCGCCTTGCAATCAGCTAAACTTGCTTCTTCAGAAACCTGAGCAGAAATTTCTTCCTCTTTATCCATGCAAGTTGCAGGTAAGCGTGATACTGCAGGTAAGGGTGGTACTTCAGCATCTTTGTGATCAACTGCATCTGTGTTAATGTCACTCCCAGAAGGCACTGGAACACCATCCACTGTATCAAGGGCAACAAGTTAGCATGTTTGGAGAGAACATCTAATGCCATAAAAGTGAAGGAAGAAAGGAAGAGCTTCACTTGATGTAAAGCAATCATGAATTCATCACTTACCTAATTCACTAACAGCAGTACAATCCGATTGAGATTTCATATCTATTAAGTCCTTTTTTGTGCTACCTTCACCAAAAGATGATGTCCCATCCCCTTTATCAATGATTTTGTCTGTGATAATGCTATCAGAAGGCAACTCCATACTCTCTTTATTCTGAACTGTAACATCATTATCAACATCACCCTTTCCAGAGGCCACTTTCTTTTCACAAGTTTGAATGGATCCAACCAATGCGGATGACGAGATATGGCCTTTCACTTGTATCTTGCTAATAAACTCAACTGAAGAGCCAACATCAGGCAAGCCAGAGCTAACAGTTCCATAGCTGCTGCAACTTCCAGCACCTATATCTTGAGAAGCCTTATTGTCTTGTGTGGACAATAGAGACATCCCTGATGCACTCACAATGTCCTTGTTGTCCACATTAGAATACTCAGCTTCATGCTTTTGAACAGTAGTATTGCCTTCAACAACCACAAGTGGTACCTCATGGGCGTCCACTTTAGACTGATCATGCACCTCTATACTCAAATCCCGCTTTGGTATTATACAAGGTTCATCCACACTGCTAAAGTTAGTTACAGCTGTATCTCGTTCTTCCATAGATTCCACTGAGGCCATACAAAGAGTATTATCCATCTGCAAACCACCACTTTCAACAATTTCTGTATTCAAAACCTGAGCATGCGTTTGGGCCCCTTGGTTCAATGAACATCCTTTTTCCTGATGCTCAGCATTTTCTGTTCCTGAAACATCTAAATTTTCACCAGCAGTCTTATTTACAGAATTTGAGGCATCCTCATTATTCAACACATCATTGCCTGTACAGATGCCTTGAACAGTAGTAACTGCACAATCAACTTGTGCCCCTGAAGCAGAACCTTCTTTTGTCCTGATATCTAAACATTCATTACCAATAGCATCAACATCTCTTTGATTAGCATCATTACCTTTACCATCAACAAACATTTTCCCTTCAGCAACGGGCACTTTAACCTCTACATTCATAGCAGTAAAGTCACCTACACTCTGATCAACAGACACATCACCTTTATGGGTCAGTGAACTATCCTCAACCTGAGTCTGCTGCTCACTACCACCATCATCTACCACAGACAAGTTATCTTTTAACTCACTTGGCAATGATGTAGACTGTAAATTTGTAACATCTCCCACTCTAGTTGATATATTACTATCCTGTTTCAAGCTAGGCTCCATTTGCTTTATTATGCAACCCAGTTCATCACAGGCATCTGGCTCCTTAGAATTAGTTTGTGCAGGAATAAGTTCTTCCTGGCCAACAGATTTTAATAACATTTCAACAGACTCTGAGGAAGTAGCCTCAGACCAGACATTGTTGCACCTTGATATTGTGCAAGACTCAGCTGCACTTGACCTGAATTGTATCCCACTACTACCTCGAGAGTAATCTTCAATCCACTGGCTATCTTCGTTATTTTCAATTCCAAGAAAAACCTCAGTTTCAACTAAATTATCAAACCTTAAAGATCCGTGAAGACTGTCATCAAAATCAAACTTAGGAAGAGCATAAGGCCGTAGAACAGGAGGAAATTTGTTGCTCCCTTCACCAGCTAAATGAAGATTCTGGCTTTGAAAATCATTGTCATCATAATCCATGGGTGTATCCCTACAACATAAAATGTGTGTGTATACATATATACAATGAGAGATTCCAGTAGGGCATAAATGAAACAAAGATCAATATACAAGCTCCAAGTTATAATAAGAATCGTCCTGCTAGCTGACAAGGCAGCAAATGTTAAACAATGGTAATGAAAACTTAAGCAAATAATCTTCCGTATTATCATCCAACAAAACACCATAAATACCAGCACACAGGCAATTAATTAATAAACTAGAACTTAATATCATGGATTGCCATCCAATATCTATTACAGCAGAAAATGTAAAGCAGCATATGTATTCTCTGCTATTTTGCCATCATTCTTCTTTTTAAGTTCTTAGTAATTGCGCTCCTTTTACATTGTATTGAGCAATTACATTAATGTACACAACAGCATATTTCAACCTAGGCATTATCATAATTACATAAAAAAATTAGGCATGGAAATGATTGGGAAATGAGACAACAAGTGGAAATAAACTATGTCAATAACATCATAAATTTCCAGGCAAATAGCAGTTCTTTCCCCTTTTTCTTTTTGGTGTGTGTGGGGGGAATAGTTACAGGTTACAAGGAAAATGCTGTAGAAGCATCCAACATGGTCACAAAGTTAGATATTGCATTTCTCTCAGTCACAAGGTCACCACCATCACGGCTGAATTAACTTGCTAAAATTACAAGAAAAGTTAAAAGTAAAACAAACATGTCATGACTTAAATACATTAACAGATCCTTGCCCAAGAAACTGGGAGATTTAATCCAGGCAGCTCTTCCGTTCTTCTTTCTCAAGTACAAAATAAAGAAAAAAGCTTATTTTTAAATCAGAAAGTTTTCTTTCAAAATGAGTTTAGGTTTGCACGAGGAAAAATGTGGAAGTCAATTGAAATGATAAAATTCAACATTTAGAGTATTAAAAAAAAATATCATCTTAGAGAAAGTGAATATATTAGAGAGAGATTGAGAGAGAGTATCTTGGCACAAAGAAGTTTAAGAAAGGAGATCAAAGTTAAGGGGTAAAAAGCTTGCCGGTGGCATCAATTATTATCATTCCAAAGAAATAGGGCAATGAAAACTACAATATATGAAGAAGCAAATGAAAAACTAACAATCTCAACCAATATTAAAACTAGGGGAAATTTAGGCATACACCAATTATTGACAAGAAAAAAGTAGAACATCTTTCATTATGTATAAAGCTTAAGAAAAGTCAGATATAAAATATCACCAAGAGAAGAGAAGAACTAAAGCAAGCATTAGATTTATTTGCTGCAACATCAGAAAAACTATCAACTGCCTGTTTTACGGAGCTACTTTTTGTTCTCTTCAGCACCAGTTAGTTACAGTTAAAATAAAGAATTAATTAGGATCACATCACTTTCCCTATAAATTATTAATTACAAGATAGTAGCTCTAAGTACATATACATAAACAGATACAAGCTTAGACAGCCTAACTATCTTCACTAATTTAACAGATACATTATAACCCGCTACTTCTCCACATGAGCTAGCAAATTAACTTTATTCCACAAAACCCTAATTCAAGCATTTTATGTATATTTAACAAGCAAAAAATCTATTTCCTTGCTCCAATCACCAATTATACTCTAACAAAGCATGTGAAAGGGAAAGAAAAAAGTTCAAAGCTTTAGACTTCAACACACTCAATTCAAAGCAAAAACCTAAAAAAATCCCAGCTTTCGAGCTTTTACAATCTTAATTATCAATATCAGAACAAGAACAAAAAAAGGAAAAACCTAACCTTATTTATTTGCTTTTTTAATTTAAAGTAGGAAATGAACAATACCAGAATAAGTAAGTCTAGAGATGCTACCTCCCTCCATCCGGTGACGAAATCCTCCGGTCGATCCTCTCAACTCTTCTTCGATCGTACGGTCATCTATTCTACTACTTTCAGGACAAAAACCTGAAAAAAATCAACTTTAGTGTTGAAAAAAACCTAATCAAGTAGCACTACACTACTTAACAGAATAGAAAACAAATTACTCCTAACTGAAGAAGAGACTCTGCATAGTATACTCACCGGAATCTTCAAATTGTCCGGCGGATCGAGCTAGGGTTCCGGTCAATCGAAAGATGAAGCGTCCCGCGAGTGAAATTAGAGAGGGAAATATAGATAAAGTTCGAGAGAGAGAGAGAGAGAGTGTGAATTTTTTCTGTTCTTTGTTAGTTTGGGGTTAGGGAAATGAGAAGGAAAAAAAATCGAATTTTTTGAAAGGGAAAAAACGAAGTGTGTTTTTAGTAACGATCTAACGGTTGTAAAGGGATTGGAATATCCCACGTGGAGTGTTCATGTACGTTTGATGGAGTGTTGAAATGAAAAAGAGAAACGTTGACGCGAGATTAAAAGGCCGAATGCTCCTTTTCACCCCTGAACTAACTTTTTTTATCTATTTCACCCCTTAACTTTCAAATTCACCTATTGTATTTTTCAACTTTTATTTTATATCTATATCGTTCATTATTTAACATGTCAATTTTCTATTAAACACATTCATTGTTAACTTAAATAAGTGATTGAATGTCATTATAGTACCATGAGTGATATAGATATAAAATAGAAATTTAGATATGCAATAGGTAATTTTTTAAAAGTTGAGAAACATCATATTGGCATAATATTTGATATGTCAGTATATATTATGTACATATGCTCTAATATTATAAATCATGGGTGATATAGGTATAAAATAGAAATTGAGATATGTAATAGAAAAATTTAAAAGTTGAGGGTGCAATGGATTAAAAAGATAAAGTTCAGGGTGAAAAGGAGTATTTGGCCAAGATGAAAAGGTGGGACGGTTGAGTTAATCACCGTCGGATTAGGAGGCTGAGAAGGGATTTGAACGGTGATGAAGTGTGCTGTGATATTAAGAGATAGCGGTGATGGATAGATTTTGGAAAAATCCAAAGTGAAAATCTTGTGGTGGATAACGTGGCAGGAGAAGGTTAGGTTTGGGTTTGAGTGAGAGTAGGCAAGGCTATGGCTGCGGCTATGGCTCTGGCTATGGCTGCGGCTCTTTAATTAGGAGGAGAAAATAAAAGAAGGTGGATGGATTGTTTTGGGCCGTTGGATTAGGTGACTAACCTTTGGGTCTTTTGCGGTTCGGCTTAGATCCCCAAAACCGAAGTTCAGGAATTTTTTTTTTTCTCCTTCCCAAACTATTGTTTACGATTAGTGTATTAAATTCATGGCGCATTTTATGGTTATTTTTATTTTTTAGAAATAAAATATATTTTATTAATAATTATTATTTGATAATAAAATATATTTTTATTTAGTGGTAAATAAAAGTTTCTATAAATTAAAATAATCATAGAATTTTTATATATTTAGTTTTTGAAAAAAAAAATTTCCCACTAAAATATAACAAATATATATATTACTTTTATTGATTAAATTTAAAATATTTTACTTTTATGTAGTTACATCCAAACATTGATGTAAACAAAAAATTCCTTTTTTTTTAGTTTCTTTTTTGTCCAAACTCGACTTTGAAGTTTATTCAACTTTTACCAACTCAATTTTATTGTATAAAATTATGAAAATGACAAAATCACATATTATAATTTGATTCCAAAATATAGTTTAAGTAGGAATAGTTATACATTAATTGATTTCAAAATTTCTTTCTTCTATGTAAAGTATAAATATTTAAAATTTATTAAATTCTGACTAATTAAATTCGATTTAAATAAGACTATAAAAATAATAAAATAATCTAACAATTAATTTAATATTATTGTATATATCAAATCAAATTTGATATATAATTTAAAAAATAACATGTTCCTGCTGGCTAATGTTGGTGATTTCAAAGTTGATTGATTTTTGAGTATTCTTTTTGAAATGTGAAATGACCCAAGAAAAACAAGAGAAATTTTTTAACCTTGCCTTGCCATTTTAGGCATGAATTTTATCTTTATTCTATCTTTGTGACAAAGTTGTGTTCCTGGTATTAATGAATTAAATGGAATCGTCTTGTAATTTCGATAATAAGATATAAGATCTAGCAAGTTGCCTATTAAATAAAAGCATAAAATTAGTTTTATGAATTATAAAATTTGAATCTTATAATTTATAATATTTTTTAAAAAAGTTACATTAAATTATTTTTTTACGAGTTACATTTAAAAATTAGACAAGTGTAAAGTTAAATGAGTCAAGTGTTAGATATTAGATAAGTGAGAATTTAAAAATTAGACAAGTGTAATACCAAGTGTTAGACCTAAAAAATAATAGTAAAAAAAGCCTAATTTAGGTGTAGAAAATTAGGATTAATAGTCAAGTCATGTGTCAAAATTAATTAGTGTAGAATTTTGTAAAAACTTAAATATTTTTGACATAGCCTTCTATATATATGTTTGTATTATAGAGATTGTAAGCAAGAAAAAATTTTATAAATAAAATTACTACAAATCTTTATAATATTTGTGTGTAGGAAACTATGTCTCTGTAAGTTCTCTTACTCTTTCTATATTTTTTTATCCATGGTTTGAATGTTTATCTGGGTTAATTATTCACAGTTATTTTAATTTTGTTCTGGGAATTTTTAATTTATGTTGTAAATTTTTTATAGTTTGTCTGTCTTTCATACATGCATCTTTAATATGGTATCAGAGCATCTAGGTTGAAAAGAGAGTTTGTAGAGATTCCAAAAAAAATGAAAAGAAAATTTGAACACTTGTTAGTAGGAATTAGTAGTAATAATGAACAAATAAGTCAAGATTTTAATAGTAATACAATATTTTGTAACTATAAAAAATTACATAATAATCATAGTATATAAGGTAATGTTGTAAAAAATTTAATAATTGACATGATAACAAATTTAGGAAATTGTTTATATAATAAATTATTAGAATTATAAGAAAATAAAGAAAGTTTAGAAAATTACTAAAACACTTGAAAGAATATTATATTAACAATATATGATAGAATTATTAGTAAAAGAAATTATAACTATTGGATTATCATGAACTCTACAATAGATTAAATTTTAGATAATATATCTATATTAGATTGGAGTAGGTTATCAGTCATGATATCACTAAGAGATGAAATAGATAAAACTATAGATGTAGAAAGGAAAACTCAAGAATTTTTAGAAAGTCAAAATATACCAGAAATTTTAAATATAGTGGAATATAATAATAAAATAATGATATTAACAATTTTTAGAGATTCTATAAACATTATTATTAGTGAAGAAAATTTAGACCCATAAAATGAATAATTAAAGTATAGAGGAATATTCATTTAATACAGAAGAAAATTTAAAATTAGCAAAAATATATGCTAGAATAAGTAAAGAAAGTAAAATTTGACTTATTAACCATGATAGTACTCACCTCAGTTATAAATATGTGAATAAAGAACATTGAGAAAATATAAAAAAAATGTATTAGACTTAATAAATTAGCTAGAACAAAAAGATAATGGAAAATTTAACACAAAATTTTGACACTTTAGTAAAAAAGTTATACACTAAAGAAGAAATGTTATCTTTAGCAAATAAACATGCAGACATGTGTAGAGAAGATATAAAATGGATCTGGGAACATAATAAAAATCATGATATGTATAAAATTATAAAAAATAGACTAAATTTTAATAGAAAAATGACTTTTGGATATGAAAAAATTTATAAACAAATTAATTAATGACTTTAGAAGAATCTTCTGTTTATAAAACAACATTAGAAAATACTAGAACTTATGATGAAGAATCTGTAGGAGTAACAGTCCCTATAGGATTGTCAAAAACACAAGAATTAATAGTAAGACAAAATAATACTAATTTTCATATAAATCATTTATATTATAATAATATTAAAGAACAAATAGAAGAACTTAGAGAGGAAATTATAAAAATTAAAAATATAGTCATAGGAAATCCTAAGATATTACAAATAATTAATCCAAAAAGTGAAAAATATATTGGAATTGAATATAATGATGAAGAATGGAATAAAATTGGAATTTTTAGTACAGAAACTAATTCTGAAGAAATACTAAATTTAATTAATAAGTTAGAAATAAATGTGATAGAAGAACAGATAAATACAATAGATATAAATGAATCTTCATCAGAAGAAGATTTAGATACAGAAGATAATTTAGATACAGAGGAAGAAATTTTAATGAATGAAACAAAATTTCAACCTACAACACCAATAAAATATCCAACAATAGGAGAATATGCTGAATCTTCAAATAAACCTGAAAAAATAATAATAGAAAATTAAAATTTTAAAGGAGAAATATACTGGCTAAAAAGAACATGTGAAAATATGACTAAGGAAATAAAAAATTGGGCAAGAATGAATTTAACTATAATAATAAAAAGAGATTTAGAAGTTCCAAAAGCAAGACAATTATTATAACAGACATTATTAGGAATCTTAGCCAATTGGTTTGACCAATTACCACAAAATGAAAAAATAGAAAATGTAACCACAAATATAGAATTAGTAAGAGAATATAAAAATTTATTATTAAAACATTTTACATATAAGGAAGTAATAATTTCAGAAAATATTTATAGAGAATATTTAGTTAAATTACAAATATGCGATATAAATTATTTTAAAGAATATATATGTAAATTTGAAAAGTATTATATAAAAGCTAAGATAGATCCAACAGATAAAGTATATTTGAATTTATTATTTTATAAATTGTCAGCACCATGGGGAAATAAAATATCACAAAAATATGCTAAATTAAATATAGTTGAAGATTTTTTAGGAACAAGAATTGTTTTTACATAATGGTATTTAGAAACATAATGTATGTCATTAAACGAATATAGATTAATTTATAAACAAACTAAAAATAAGCAAAATTTAAACTGTAGAAAATTTTCATTAATACTCAATTATGGATGTGAACCCTATAAACATAAAAAACATAAATATAAAAAGAAATGGAAAAAATATTTTAAAAAATATAGAAGACCATATTATAGTAAGAAAAGAAAATATAAAAGGAAATATAATAGAAGAATAAATAAGTCAAAATGTAAATGTTCTATTTATAGACAAAAAGGACATTTTGCAAATGAATGCTCAAATAAGAAAAATAAAAATGTAGAAGGATATATAATAATTCCATAATTCTCAGAAATAAGTGAAAATAAAACTATTTACGAAATAACTTCTAATGAATCATCAGAGTCTGATTAAACAAGAAAATAGTAATATAGGGAAAAATTACATAGAACAAGAATTTAATAGAGAAAAATATTTAGAATTAATAAATTATGAACCTAATATTAGTATAAAAGAAATTTTTGAAAAATAACAACCAAACAACAACTTAAAAGAATATTTAAAAACCCAATTTTTAAAAGAGAAAAAAAAACAATATTATGTAGGAAAAATAGCTGAAGAAGCAATAGATGTGGTTGATACATAAGAAAATACTAGAATATCTATTCTCAATAAAGATATAATAGAAAACGAATTAATGAAAATACCAGAAAAAGAAAGATATCAATACAAAAAATTACAAATAGGAGGAATAAGTATAGTAGTAAAATCTTATTTCCAACCTCATATTAATTCACCATTTAGTTTAGTTATAACAGATGATAGAATGAGATATAGTTTACAGGATAGTATAATAGGAAAATTAGATACAAGTTCATGTTGTAATAAAGTTATTATAAACATATTTCCAAATTTTAGTCTTAGTCTTAAAAATGAAAATATAGATCAAGCATTAAGAATATATTATAAGCTTTTTAGAATAAAAGCACCTCCCAGAAGTAAACTAATTAGTATAAAAATAAAAACTTTATATACATTTACTACCAAACATGAAATTTATAATAATAAGATATTAACAAGTTATGAAGTACCACCAATATTTAAAGAATTAATAGAATATAGATGTAGAGAAATAACTAATATTTATAATTACCCTGAAAATTATACTATAGAATTTGATAATACTAATGAATTAGGAAAACCTAAGAAAAATAAAAATTTATATAAAAATTATAATAAACTACAAAGATTACTAACAATAGAAAGAAGAAGTCTATATGAAGAGCCTAGTATTAGTCAAATAATAGTAAAAAATTCAATTTTAGACACCACATTAGAAAAACAAGATCACTAGATGTGTATAGAAGCAAAAATAAAAAAAATACCTATACTAATAGATACAAGATCATGTGCTTCTCATATACATGAATCGTTATTAGACTCAGACAATAAAATACAAATTTTAAAAGAACCTTATACATATATATATCAAATTGAAAAATATACGCTTTATGAACCAGTAAAAATACCTTTAAAACTACACAAAATACAACATGATGAGATAGTAAAAGTGTTATTAGGAATAGATTTTCTATAATCTATAAAACCTTTTACAATAACATCTACACATATAAATATAACATATGAAGGGAAGAAAATCTCAAAACCAATATCACAAAAGAAACCTTACAAATAATTTTACAAGTTTTATATTAGTTAAATTAAATAATAAAACAATTCTAACATTAGTCGATATTGGATCTCAAATTACTTTAGAAAAAATTGAATTAGTAAAAAATTGGACAAATTTAAAAATTCATTTTAAATTAATTGGAATAGGAAAAACTATTTACACTATTAATAGAGTAACAACAAACACACCCATTGAAATAGCAACAAAAGTATAAAAATACCATTAATATTTGAATTTAATTATAAATATCTCTTAATATTAGGAAAATCATTTTTTGATATTCACAGTTCTTGGTGTATTTACCCTCAATATTATGAATTTTATACATTATGTGGCTATAAAATAAAAATACAGAGACTAACTAGTTCTCAACTGCGTGATTGGATGCGTGGTGGGATCCATACATAGATAGTGCAAAAAGAAAATAAAAATAATATTATAGAAAATACAACGTTAGAATTAAACTACGATATAGAAGTATACAAAACACAAATAGAAAGTAGAATAATAGAAAAAAGAAAAAATTTAAAAGGAGAAAACCCCTTAGAAAAATGGGAAAAATATAGTGTTTGGATTTCATATTCTTTTAGTGTTATTGGTGTTGCTTTTATTTGTTTTTCTTTTATAATTTTATTTTTATTTTCTTCCTTAATTTTTATAGCCAACATAGTTATAGTGCCTTTATAGTAAATAAACACTCTGAACAAAAAAGGAGAAAAACTAGATTAGTTATAAACTTTAAACCACTTAATAATCTATGTAATAGATATTCTTATCCAATACCAAATAAACATGTATTATTTAGAAAATTAGAAAATAAAAATTAATTTTCCACGTTTGATTTAAAATCAGGATTCTATCATTGTAAGTTAGAAGAAAAAGATAAACATTGAACATCATTTATCACACCTCAAAGATTATATGAAATGAATGTTTTACCATTTGGATACTTAAATAATCTTGCTGAATTTCAAAAATTTACTAATGAAATGATAGAATCACTAAAAGAATTTACTTTAGTATATATTGATGATATTTTAATTTTCCTTAAAACATTAGAAGAACATTTTAAACATATATTATTATTCACAGAAAGATGTGAACAAAAATTATTAGTTTTAGGTAAAGAGAAAAGTAAAATTGCTAAAACAGAGATAGAATTTTTAGGATCAATAATAAATAATAAGGGAATTAAATTACAACCCCACATAGCTAAAAAAATTATTAGAATTTCCTAAAAAAATAATAGAAAAAAGACAACTATAATCATTATTAGGATTATTAAATGTCTGTAGAGAATATATCCCGAACCTATCTTATATTTTGAATAGTCTTAATAAAAAATTAAAAAAGAATGAAAAATTAGATTGGATAGAAAAAGATGAATTATTAGTAAAAAGGATAAAAGAAATATGTAAAAAGATTTCACCTTTATCACTACCTACAGGACTATGTGAATGGATGATAACAACTAATGCAAGTGACATAGGATGAGGAGCAACTTTAACTTTTAAAGAACAGGACAAAAATTCAAAAATTTGCAAATATAATTCAGGAACTTTTAATAAAGCTGAACAAAATTATTCTTCAAATGAAAAAGAAATGTTAGTAGTAATAAAGACAATAAAGAGCTTTGAATTAATGATTTGTGAATCTGAGTTTATTATAGAAACTGATAATAGGACATTAATATCTTGGTTAAAAAGAATACCAGCTAATAATCTTAATGAAAGGATTTTAAAGTGGCAATCTTATTTATCTGATTATGCTTACAGTACCAAGTATATAGAAGGTAAAAAGAATTTCCTTGCTGATTTCTTATCTAGAACTAACAATAATATTGTTTCAGATGGTAAAAAGAATTAACAATAATATTTATCTGATTATGCTTACATTACCAAATATATAAAAGGTAAAAAAATTTCCTTGCTGATTTCTTATCTAGAACTAACAATAATATTGTTTCAGATGGACCAGTTTCTTGATAAACATCTAGTATTAGAACAAAAGTTGAACCAATTACTGTTAGAGAACGAAAAGCTGAAGCAGCTTGTATCAAAACTAACTTATGGGAAATCTGATTCTAAAGAAGATTTCACCATAATAGCAGACAACAGTACCAAGCAGGAGAAGGAAGAAAACAGATCCAAAGAAGAAGAAAGAGGTAAATTTAAATCAGAAGAAAATATTACATCTAAAGAAGAAGAATTAGAAAAAAGAATTTTTCAGTATAATATTGGACCAAGTTACTCAGAAAAAGTTAAAGAAGAACCAAAAAGTGATTCGTTTATAACAGTCACTTGCTATAAAAATAATTATTTCAAAAACTTCTACACTTTGATCAAATATATTTCAGAACCAAAATCCAATATTCCTTAGATAAATTTAGTATGTTGGAAAAATTTTAACAAAGTCACTATTTATTAAACTGCAAACCCAAATACAGTACGAAATTTTTATGATTATGAACTTCTTCATTATATTTATCCAAGTCTTAGCCATGAAGAGCTTAGTTAATCACCAGTATGTATACAATAGTTAGCAAAAAGGTTCTAGAATTTAGTAAAAAATAAACAGATATATATGAGATTTTATTAGATAATTCCAAAATTTAGAAAGGATCAGTCCTGGTGTCAACCAATGATAGTACTAAAATTTCAAACGACCCAAGAACCCTTAGTGATGGAAGAACAAATTAAAGAAATCACAGAAGATGAACTTTGGAATAATATACCTTTTATCAAAGCCATTAGTATGAAAGTAATCTATGAAGAACTAAAAATGACTATAGAATCCAACCATTGGGAGTACTACTTTGACAACAGAAATCTTATCTACTCAAAAAGTAGTTAGGACCAGATGAATAGGCCAAAGAAGATAGAAGCATGGTACAAATCTTTTGTGGAAGGAAAAATCATGGCATCGGACGAAGCGCGTAGACAATACTGTAGACAGATGATGTCAGAAGAAAAACATTATTGTACTTTTTGTAAAAAGAATATGCCAGTAGCAGACATAGCTGTCAAAAAATTAGTATTGCCATTGTAAAAAAAAAGATATTAGAGAATATAAAAATTAGACAAGTGTAGAACCAAGTGTTAGATATTAGATAAGTGAGAATGTAAAAATTAGACAAGTGTAGTGCCAAGTGTTAGACCTAAAAAATAATAGTAAAAAAAGCCTAATTTAAATGTAGAAAATTAGGATTAATAGCCAGGCCATATGTCAAAATTAATTAGTGTAGAATTTTGTAGAAACTTAGATATTTTTGACATAGCCTTCTATATATATGTTTGTATTGTAAAGATTGTAAGCAAGAAAAAATTTTATAAATAAAATTACTACAAGTCTTTATAATATTTGTGTGTAAGAAACTCTCTCTCTGTAAGTTCTCTTACTCTTTCTATATTTTTTGATCCATGGTTTGAATGTTTGTATGGGCTAACTATTCACAGTTATTTTAATTTTGTTCTGGGAATTTTTAATTTATGCTGTAAATTTTTGATAGTTTGACTATCATTTTGACAATTTGTTTATCTTCTATATCCAAATTTTGGAATTGTTTGATAAATTTTCATATATATCTGTTTATTTTTTACTAAATTCTGGAACCTTTTTGCTGACTGTTGTATACATAATGGTAATTGACTAAGCTCTTTATGGCTAAGAATTGGATAAATACAATGAAGAAGTCCATAATCATAAAAATTTCATACTGTATTTGGGTTTGCAGTTTGATAAATAGTGACTTTGTTAAAATTTTTGCAACATACTAAATTTATCCAAGGAATATTGGATTTTGGTTCTGAAATATATTTGATTAAAGTGTAGAAGTTTTTGAAATAATTATTTCTATGGCGAGTGACTATTATAAACGAATCACTTTTTGGTTCTTCTTTAACTTTTTCTGAGTAACTTGGTCTAATAATATATTGAGAAATTCTTTTTTTCTAATTTTTCTTCTTTAGATGTAATATTTTCTTCTGATTTAAATTTACCTCTTTCTTCTTCTTTGGATCTGTTTTCTTCTTTTTACTGCTTGGTACTGTTGTCTGCTATTATGGTGAAATCTTCTTCAGAATCAGATTTTCCATAAGTTAGTTTTGATACAAGCTGCTTTAGCTTTTCGTTCTCTAACAGTAATTGGTTTAACTTGTGTTCTAATGCTAGATGTTTATCAAGAAACTGGTCCATTTGAAATAATATTATTGTTAGTTTTAGATAAGAAATCAGCAAGGAAATTCATTTTACCTTCTATATATTTGGTACTGTAAGCATAATCTGATAAATAAGATTGCCACTTTAAAATCCTTTTATTAAGATTATTAGCTAGTTGTCACGACCCAAAACAGGAGTCATGACCGGCGCTAGGGAACGGGAATTCTTTCGAATCCGGAACCCGTAGCAAGCCTAAAAATAAAATAAATCATGCAATAACAATAACCATATAATATGCAGCGGAAAATAAAAATCATAATATCATGATATTACCCATATCAACTGGATTTAAATAAAAATCTCATCTCATCACATATATAAAATCTCTTTAATACAAATTCAGTTTCAAAATAATACATCTCCTTTAAAATAAAATACACGAAATTCAATACTTTAATTCACAACTACTGCAGTGTCTAGATAAAATAAATAAGACTCAAGTAGACAATTTACATAAAGAAGCCGGGGCGGAAGAAATCCGGCGTATCGACCTGCTACTGAGGTCTGAGGAAGTTGACTCTCCTGAAAAAATAGTCAACGGAGGGGAGTCAGACCTCACTGAGTGAATTACTATAATATATATACATACACACTAAGTGATAATGCATACAGTCAACAGTATATATAATATATATATATACAGGCAATTACACACAGATGCAGTAAAATCACTTTTATATACTTTATCTGAAAATCACAGTTTATGAAGGATCACATAGAACCCTAGAATATCGCAACCTCAAAAATAGTGTTAAACAACACTCTAGCCATACAGGCTCACTTATTCCAAATATATCCACTTAATCCATTTGGACAGTAGACTGGCCCCGAGACACTAAGTCAACCGAGCTCCAGCAGTCTGACTGCCAGTGTGATTGGCCCCGAGACACTTGGTCAACCGAGCTCCAGCAATCACACCCACAAACCACATCTCACACATATCGATAATCATAATCAAATCCATATCTACAAATAATTTAGTAATATAGCCTAAATACTATAGGCGTACCGGTACGTACTCGGTCCTAGTGCTGCCTACTAGGTAGCACGTTCTATTGATATCCTTCATCATTAATAATATAAATCATTCATTCACAAAAATAAATGATGCATGAATTTAAATGAAATAACAATATAAACCATATATATACCGGAAATATACCAAACGTAAACCAGGTATATTTCGAGTATATATACGTCAAATAAATTCAATCAAATCATAAATTAAACTAAGAATATATTTAAAAACATTTTAAATATATTTTATTAATAAAACATGTATATAATTTATTATATACCAAAAATAAACCAAAAATATACTTAAATACAAATCACATTATTTATGCATTTTAATCAAAGTAAAACATATATTTCTAAATCATGCATCCTAAGCATGTATACATAGTACAGTAACTCACCTAGTGCGTTCCACGAGACAGGTCCGACGGGCCTGGTCCACTAGCCCTCGGTCTCGGCGCAACTAAACAAGAAATAAGTAATCGACATCAGAATAACCCTAACAGAAATCCTAGAATTCAATCTAGAGTATTAAACACAGAATCGGAATTTAGGGTTCGACTGGATATCACGTTTTACGAGAATTCTACAGAAAATCCGGCAGAACCTCCCCTGTAAAACAGACATCTCTCTACTCAAAAGAGTAGAGCCGACCCTGCAAAGAAACACACTTCGAAATACAAGCTCAACAAACATCCACAACCCCTCGGTCGGACTCCAGACTACAGTCTACCGACAGGGGTCCACAAACACAGAATAATTCCAGATATAACAAAAATATCCTTAAATCACAGAAATACATTTTCATAGGTAGAAATTACATAATTAACCTTAAAACACTGTAAAAACCGATAAAAACTCATTTTATTTGAAAAACCGTATATTATATATATAATTGAAAATAATTCACGAAAAATAGTTTTATTTAGTTAAAAATACTAAATAATTTATAGAAATCATTTTGATACCTTAAATAACTATTAAAACCAATTAAATTACATTTTTAGACAATTTAGGGTAAAATTACCAAAATACCCCTATATATATAAATATACCTAAATTACTTCAAAAATTCACCAAAAATCATACAATTATCCAAAATTAATTTTCTCAACATATTTATCAATAATATTAATAATTAAACTCAATTAACCAATTAAATTCAAATAAAAACACATTAACCTAATTTTCTCAAATTCACATAAACTCAATTAATTAAAAATAAATACTTAGAAATTCATAAAAATTACAAATAAATTCCTATAATTCATTTCAACACCTAATTTAACCATAAACTCCAATTTCATAATTTAAATAATAAATTTCCGAAAATTAGAAAATAATATTAAAATATTCAAAAATACCCAAAAATCCAAACAATCTCCAAAAATTCTACAAAAATTCATACATGTAGATTAAGCTACCAGGATCAACATTTGTGAAGGAAGTTTCCATGAATCAATCAATTCGAAGCTCAAAAAAATCAAAAACCATAATAGGCCGAAATAGAAAAATCAAAACCTAAGCAAATCTAGACCAATTCAGCTCAAACCAAAGCTAGAATCACACTCACCGGACCTCAAGGAGAAGAAAGAGACCGGCGGTGTCGAAAACGGTGGCCGGAGGAGGGAGAAACGGCGAAGGGAAGATTTCGGCCAAAAGATGAAGAAATGAAGCTGCCGGCGTCGGGGAAAGGGGCTGGAGGCGGCGGAGGACGGCTGGGAACGGCAGTGGCAAGCCGGGAGGCACACCGACGGTAGGTGGCCGGAGTTGCAGACGGTGAGGGATGGTGGTCGGGCGTCGGGCGCGGGAGAAAAGGAAAGAAGAAGAAGAAGAAAAAGAAAAAGAAGGAAAAGAAAAGAAAGAAAAAGAAAAGAAAAAGAAAAAGAAAAGAAAAAAAAAAAGAAAAAGAAAAAGAAAAGAAAATAATTAAATATTAATAAAATAATAATAAAATAATTTAATAATAAATAAAATAATTAAATAACAATAAATAAATAAATAAATAATAAAATATTAGGGTTATATATATTAAACCCTAATTAAATAAATATACACACACCGACTTTATTTAATAATTTAAAAATATGTATGAGTTCATGCAAGTCCGTAAATACATTTAAAATAATTAATAATACATTGTTTACGTGAAAATTTCCCCAGAAATGCAAGTCCCGGGAAAATTTTACGTAAAACACTGAAAATAATACACCGTAATTAAAATAGGTCTAAAATACATATTAACTCGTAAAAATATCATATAAAATACAGAAATCATTAACTCTGCATATCCCGGTACAGTGTAAAAATATTTTAAAAAAACACGGGATATTACACTAGTATTCTTTTTAACCAAGATATTACTGTCCTATTATCAGTTTCTATAATAAACTCAGATTTACAAATCATTAATTCAAAGCTCTTTATTGTCTTTATTACTGTTAACATTTCTTTTTCATTTAAAGAATAATTTTGTTCAGTTTTATTAAAAGTTCTTGAATTATATTTGCAAATTTTTGGATTTTTGTCCTGTTCTTTAAAAGTTAAAGTTTCTCCCTATCTTATGTCACTTGCATCAGTTGTTATTATCCATTCACATGGTCTTGTAGGTAGTAATAAAGGTGGAATATTTTTACATATTTATTTTATCTTTTTATTAATAATTCATCTTTTTCTATCCAATCTAATTTTTCATTCTTTTTTTATTTTTTATTAAGACTAGTCAAAATATAAGATAGGTTCGAGATATATTATCTACAGACATTTAATAATCCTAATAATGATTGTAGTTGTCTTTTCTCTATTATTTTTTTTAGGAAATTCTAATAATTTTTGAGCTATGTGGGGTTGTAATTTAATTCCCTTATTATTTATTATTGATCCTAAAAATTCTATCTCTGTTTTAGCAATTTTACTTTTCTCTTTTCCTAAAACTAATCATTTTTCTTCACATCTTTCTGTAAATAATAATATGTATTTAAAATGTTCTTCTAATATTTTAGAAAAAATTAAAATATCATCAATATATACTAAAGTAAATTCTTTTAGTGGTTATATCATTTCATTAGTAAATTTTTGAAATTCAGCATGACTATTTAAGTATCCCAATGGTAAAACATTCATTTCATATAATCCTTGAGGTGTGATAAATAATGTCCAATGTTTATCTTTTTCTTCTAACTTACAATGATAGAATCCTGATTTTAAATCAAACGTGGAAAAATAATTTTTATTTTCTAAATAATATATGTTTATTTGGTATTGGATAAGAATATCTATTACATAGATTATTAAGTGGTTTAAAGTTTATGACTAATTTAGTTTTTCCCCTTTTTTGTTCAGAGTATTTATTTACTATAAAGGCACTGCAACTATGTTGGCTAATAGAGGGACTGCAAAATCCTTTGTTTAACATTTCATAAATTTGGATTTCATATTCTTTTAGTGTTATTGATGTTGCTTTTATTTGTTTTCCTTTTATAATTTTATTTTTATTTTCTTCCTTAATTTTTATTGACACAATTGTTCTATGTTTTTCCCATTTTCCTAAGGGGTTTTCTCCTTCTAAATTTTTTATTTTTTCTATTATTCTACTTTCTATTTATATTTTGTATACTTCTATATTGCAATTTAATTCTAAAGTTGTGTTTTCTATAACATTATTTTTATTTTCTTTTTGCATTGTATATACCACGCATCCAATCGCGCAGTTGAGAACTAATTAGTCTCTGTATTTTTATTTTATGGTCACATAATATATAAAATTCATAATATTGAGGGCAAATACATCAAGGACTGTGAATATCAAAAAATGATTTTCCTAATATTAAGGGATATTTATAATTAAATTCAAATATTAATGGTATTTTTAATACTTTTGTTGTTATTTCAATGGGTGTGTTTGTTGCTACTCTATTAATAGTGTAAGTAATTTTTCCTATTCCATTTAATTTAAAATAAATTTTTAAATTTGTCCAATTTTTTACTAATTCAGTTTTTCTTAAAGTATTTTGAGATCCAGTATCGACTAATGTTAGAATTGTTTTATTATTTAATTTAACTAATATAAAACTTGTAAAATTAGTTGTAAGGTTTCTTTTGTGATATTGGTATTGAGATTTTCTTCCCTTCATATGTTATATTTATATGTGTACATGTTATTGTAAAAGGTTTTACAGATTCTAGAAAATCTATTCCTAATAACACTTTCGCTATCTCATCATGTTGTATTTTGTGTAGTTTTAAATGTATTTTTACTTGATCTAAATCTAGTATTATAATTACTGGTTCATAAAGCGTATATTCTTCAATTTGATATATATATGTATAAGGTTATTTTAAAATTTGTATTTTATCGCATGAGTCTAATAACGATTCATGTATATGAGAAACACATGATCCTGTATCTATTAGTATAAGTATTTGTTTATTTGTTTATTTTGGCTTCTATATACATCTGGTGATCTTGTTTTTCTAATTTGTTGTCTACAATTGAATTTTTTACAATTATTTGACTAATACTAGGTTCTTCAGATAGGCTTTTTCTTTCTATTGTTAGTGATTTTTGTAGTTCATTATAATTTTTATATAAATTTTTATTTTTCTTAGGTTTTCCTAATTCATTAGTATTATCGAATTCTATAGTAAAATTTTCAGGGTAATTATAAATATTAGTTATTTCTCTAGGTCTATATTCTATTAATTCTTTAAATATTGTAGTACTTCATAACTTGTTAATATCTTATTGTTATAAATTTCATGTTTGGTAGTAAATGCATATAAAGTTTTTATCTTTGTACTAATTAGCTTACTTCTGGGAGGTGATTTTATTCTAAAAAGCTTATAATATATTCTTAATGTTTGGTCTATATTTTCATCTCTAAGACTAAGATTAAAATTTGGAAATATGTTTATAACAGCTTTATTATAACATAAATTTGTATCTAATTCTCCTATTATACGATTCTTTAGACTATGTCTCATTCTATTATCTGTTATAACTAAACTGAATGGTGAATTAATATAAGGTTGGAAATAAGATTTTACTACTATACTTATTCTTCTTATTTGTAAATTTTTGTATTGATATCTTTTTTTTTTCTGGTATTTTCATTAATTCATTTTCTATTATATCTTTATTGAAAATAGATATTCTAGTATTTCCTTCTGTATCAACCATATCTATTGCTTCTTCAGCTATTTTTCCTACATAATATTGTTTTCTTTCTCTTTTAAAAATTTGGTTTTTAAATATTCTTTTAAAGTTGTTTGGTTGTTGTTTTTCAAAAATTTCTTTTATACTAATATTAGGTTCATAATTTATTAATTCTAAATAGTTTTCTCTATTAAATTCTTGTTCTATGTAATTTTTTTCTATATTACTATTTTCTGATTTAATCAAACTCTGATGATTCATTATAAGTTATTTCATAAATAATTTTATTTTCACTTATTTCTGAGAGTTTTGGAATTATCATATATCATTCTACATTTTTATTTTTCTTATTTGGGCATTCATTTGCAAAATGTCATTTTTGTCTACAAATATAACATTTATATTCTGACTTATTTATTCTTCTATTATATTTCCTTTCATATTTTCTTTTCTTACTATAATATGGTTTTCTATATTTCTTAAAACGTTTTTTCCATTTCTTTTTATATTTATGTGCTTTATGTTTATAGGGTTTACATCCATAATTGGGTATTAATGGAAATTTTCTACAGTTTAAATTTTGTTTATTTTTAGTTTGTTTATATATTAATCTATATTCGTTTAATGACATACATTTTGTTTCTAAATACCATTGTGAAAAAGCAATTATTGTTCCTAAAAAATCTTTAGCTATATTTAATTCAGCATATTTTTGTAATATTTTATTTCCCCATGGTGCTGGCAATTTATGAAATAATAAATTCAAATATACTTTGTTTATTGGGTCTATCTTAGCTTTTATATAATACTTTTCAAATTTACATGCATATTCTTTAAAATAATTTATTTCGCATATTTGTAATTTAGTTAAATATTCTCTATAAATATTTTCTAAAATTATTACTTCTTTATATGTAAAATGTTTTAATAATAACTTTTCATATTCTCTTACTAATTCTATATTTGTGATTGCATTTTCTATTCTTATTTTTTCATTTTGTGGTAATTGGTCAAACCAATTGGCTAAGATTCCTAATAATGTCTGTTGTAATAATAGTCTTACTTTTGGAACTTCTAAATCTCTTCCTATTATTATAGTTGAATTCATTCTTGCCCAATTTTTTATTTTCTTTGTCATATTTTCACATTTTCTTTTTAGCCACTATACTTCTCCTTTAAAATTTTGATTTTCTATTATTCTATCTTCAGGTTTATTTGAAGATTCAGCATATTCTCATACTGTTGGATATTTTATTGGTGTTGTGGGTGCTGTGGGTTGAAATTTTATTTCATTCATTAATATTTCTTCCTATGTATCTAAATTATCTTCTGTATCTAAATCTTCTTCTGATGAAGATTCATTTATGTCTATTGTATTTATCTGTTCTTCTATCGCATTTGTTTCTAACTTATTAATTAAATTTAGTATGTCTTCAGAATTAGTTTTTGTACTAAAAATTTCAATTTTATTCCATTCTTCATCATTATATTCAATTCCAATATATTTTTCACTTCTTGGATTAATTATTTGTAATATCTTAGGATTTCCTGTTACTGTGTTTTTAATTTTTATAATTTCCTCTCTAAATTCTTCTATTTGTTCTTTAATATTATTATAATATAAATAATTTGTATGAAAATTAGTATTATTTTATCTTACTAGTAATTGTTGTGTTTTTGACAATCATATAGGGACTGTTACTCCTGCAGATTCTTTATCATATGTTCTAGCATTTTCTAATGCTATTTTATAAATAGAAGATTCTTCTAAAGTCATTAATTAATTTGTTTATAAATTTCTTAATATCTAAAAGTCATTTTTCTATTAAAATTTACTTTTTTTTATAATTTTATACATATCATGATTATTGTTATGTTCCCAAATCCATTTTATATTTTCTCTATATAGTGGAGAGATGTCCATTTTACAAAGGAGACTCTGCCAAATTTTCGGTAAATTTCTCATAAAATATAACATCAGGTCTGTGTTAAGTTTTGAGTTTTTTTTAGAGTCAAGTTTTAGATAAAATTTTCTCTAAAAATCTAAAATGTATAAGATTAGGATTTTTATCCTAATTATTTATTTATTATTTTTCTTACAGGCACATTGAGACTGAGGTCTATAGGACAGGGCTAGTCGAGTCATTCTAGAGGAGTGCACTCCACATGTGAGTTATTATTATATATATGCATTGCATGTAGAATTTTTATTATTGGCATCCATATTTTCTTTATAAATGTGAATTTTTTTTATGCTATGTTGCATTAAATATTAATTGTTATTATATATATATTTGCATATATATAAAAGTGAATATTTATTTGTGTAAATTGGATGTTGTTCATATTTTAATATTATTTTATTATTTTATTTTTGATATGATGTTTTGGAGGATGGTAATAAAATGTGTCACCTAGTGGGCCACACTATGATTGTTGTGTAGCAGTATGCTAGATGCTAGGCTATAAATTTTTTATTGATATGAGATATGATTAAATTGATTATTGAGATTTGTGGTTAAAGAGTGGTGTCACTGCAGAAGCTTGGTTGACCTAGTGTCTCAGGGTCAATCATGCTAATAATGAGACTATGAGAGCTCGGTTGACTTAGTTTCTTGGGCCAGTTCACTATCAAATTTGAGAAGAGAAATATTTTTGGATTTAAGTGAGCCTTCAATGTTTGAGGTTGCAAAATATTTTAGGGTTCTGCTCCTGCCTTCCACCTAAATCTTATTGCATTTATTTGTTTATCATAAAATGTGATTTCGAGCATCTGTATGAAATGCGTGTATAAATTACATAAATATAAATATAAATATATAAATATTATATTGATGTTTGATTGCTTGTATACTTAGGTTGCGTGTATATACTTAGGTTTGACCCCCTCAATTATTTTTTAGATTCCTTTTCATCAGACCTCTCGTAGTAATTCTCTTCACCGAACCCTTTTTTCACCGGCTTTGTATTATTAGACGCTGCAATAGCAGTATGTTTAGTTGTAGTATTTTATATTGTTATTGACTGAAGTTTTGTATTTGAATATTTGTATGAAAATATTTTATTATGATATAATATGAAGATTTCTTCTTGATTTAAAAATTTTTAATTTTAAGGTATATTTTTGTTATGTTTTATATAAGTTTTATATTTTTAGGCTTGCTACGGGTTCCGGATTCTCGCAAATTCTTGTTCCCTAGCACCTGTCATGACTCTCAGGTTTAGGTCATCACCCTAACACAGAAAAATTACTGTGATCACTATGATTCCAACGGACACATCAAGAACAAGTGTTGGATACTTCATTTTAGTTTAGACTAAGAATCAAAGGAATAACCAGGAAAGGAACAACGGGAAAGCCACATTAACAATGCAACAGGCAGAAGACCTTATAAAGTTGAAGCAACCTAACATTACACTTGCCTTAATGACTTCACCAACAAATGCTACAAATGCTTATAACTATGAAGAGCTATTCCATTTGAACATTCAAGTGAAAAAGAGTATTGTACAAGCAATTGTAAATCCTGAAAGTCAAAAGAATCTGATTTCAGAGGCTCTAGTGAAGAAGGTAGGCTTAGAAACAATGCCTCACCATAAGCCTTACCCATTAGGCTAGATTCAAAAAGACATTAACATGCATATTACAAAGCAATGTACCTTCAAATTTACAATCACTAATTATTACATTACTGAAGTGATATGTGAGGTGGTTCCGTTGGACATATGCCAAGTTATATTAGGTAGTCCATATCTATGGGATCATGATGCAATTCATTACAGGAGGCTTTGTAAGTATCATTTGGTGAAGGATGGAAAGGAGTTCCAAGTCAACACTTATAAGCCCCAAACTATGAAAAATTTGTTAACAATTAACCAGACCAAACGATTGGTTAACTTTTATGGAAAATTCATCTTATTAATGGTTCAACTACAAGATCAATGTGCTGATATTGTCACTTTATCAACGGTGACTCTAACACCTTTACAATGTTTCGATATTGGAAAATTGCATAAGGATTTTAAGGATCTTTTTCAGGATGTGCAGGGATTACCAATGCAAAGAGTTGTAGAATATGAAATTCAGTTGGTAGGAGATTCACCTCTATGAAACTTAGGTTTATATCGCACCTCTCTGATGAAAAGTGAAGAAATTAAGAAGCAAATATAAGCACTTCTTGAACAAGGAGTTATCAAGCCCAACTACTTACCATGTGGTTCACCAGTGCTACTTATGCCCAAGAAAGATGAAGGATGGCGCATATGCGTGGACTATAAAGCACTTAAGAAAATCACTATCAAGAATCAATATCTGCTACCGAGGATTGATAATCTCTTAAATCAACTGCATGGTGCTCACTTCTTCAGCAAACTTGATATAAAATTAGGTACGTATCCATGAAGAAGATACTTGAAAAACTGCTTTTAAGACAAAGCAGGGATTATTTGAGTGGTTAGTTATGCCATTCTGACTATGTAACACTCTAACTACCTTTATGCGACTAATGAATGAAGTACTCTACCCTTTTATTAATGACTTTTTCATTATCTATCTAGATGACATACCAATCTACAACATCACATGGAAGGACCATCTCCATCATATTGCTCAGGTTTTGGAGGTTCTACAAGCTAGTTAACTATTGTTGAATGTGAAGAAATGTGAATTTGGGAAGCAAGAGCTTGTCTACCTAAGGTTCATTATTGATGCAGGAAAGCTCAAAGTGGATATAGAGAAAGTATAAGTTATTAATCAATGGCCCATACCCCATTCAGTGATTGAAGTTCAAAGCTTTATAGGTGCATGCCAATATTTAAAAAAGTTCATTAGACACTTTTCTCTAATTGTAGCACCATGACATTCTCTCATGAAGGCCAATCAGAAGTTTGAATGGTCGAATAAATATGAAGAATCCTTCTGGTTATTGAAATAAAAGATTATTGAGGCCCCAATATTAGTATTGCCAAATCTATAAAAAAACATTTAAAGTAGAAGCAGATGCATCTAATTATGCAATGGGAGCCGTATTACTTCAGGATGGCAAATCAGTTGCATACCATTCTGAGATGTTCAGTGGACTAATATTGAACTATCCAACTTATGATAAAGAATTATATGCCTTACATCAAGTAGTGAAACATATGACAGCTTACTTGTTAGGGAAGGAAGTTGTAGTACACTATGATCATAAACCTCTTCAGTATCTAACTACATAGTCAAAGTCATAGTAAGCTCGACATATAAAATGGATGTTTTACCTATAAAAATTCAATATTGTTATTAAGTATAAGAAGGGAATGACTACTAAGTTGATGGATATAATGACTACTATGTTGATGGATATATTATCTCGACCCCCTACACCAGTAAGTTTCATATTATTAGTGGCTATACAGATCTAGCCTATAGTTCCTTATGAGTACATAAAAGGGTATGACATAGTTATTGATTTTAGTTCAGCCATGCTAAGCTATAATAAGGGAAGACCGATGAGTTTCAATTGAAGGATGGACTAATGTACAAAGGAACATAATTGTGCATACCAGAAGATGGTGATAGATTGCAGTGGATTCATGAAGCTCATACTTCCAAAGTTGTAGGACATTTTAGAGTAGAGAAAACTTTACTAAATTTACATTGATATGTCTTTTGGCTAAAGATGCACCCAGATGTCTCTTGATACATATGAGGTTATGTTCTTTGTAATACCTCCAAGCCTTCCAATAGGGAGTTAGGACTATATCTTCCACTGCCAGTACCTAACCAACCTTAGGAGAGCATTTCAATGGACCTTCTTGGAGGATTTCCTAAAACCAAGCCAAAAAATGATTACTTATTTATAGTTGTGGATCGTTTTAGTAAGATGGTAATACTCATTCCATACAATAAGATTGTCACGGGAGAAGGGTCAACTAAATTATTTTCCAGAATGTTTAGAAACATTTTGGCCTCCTAACATATATAGAGATAGTCAATTTTTCGGCTATTTCTAGAGGTCCTTATGGGAAATAATGGATACCAAATTAAAGTATAGTACTATTTTTCATCCATAGATAGATGGACAAACAGAGGTTGTGAATCGGACTATGGTACTTTTATTAAGAGGTTACAACTCTAAGCATCCAAAAACATGGGATGAAAGTCTCCCATACTTATAATTTGCTTTTAATTGAGCAATTTATGGCTCCACATTGAAATCTCCTTTAAAAGTTTATATGGGTTACGTACTTTAAAGCCTTTTTGACATGGCATTCACTATAGGTGACAAATCATTAAGTAGAAAGGAAGAAGAAGAACATGTTCAAGCATATAAATTTCCCGAATGAGTTAGAAAGATTCACTCAGAAGTGAAAGCACAACTACAACATTCATAGTAGTGGTATAAAAATCACCATGACAAACATTGTAAACCATGTAATTTCAAAAAAGTGACCTAATATGGCTACACCTCGGTAAGGAGCAGTTACAAGGAAAAGGGAAGAAATTGAAGCCTATCAAACATGGACCATTCACAATCATTAAGAAAATTGGTGATAATGCCTTCCAGCTTGACCTACCACCATACATGCATATGTACTCAGTCATTAATGCCAAGAATTTGAAGCTCTTTAAACCATCTCTATTGGATGAAGATCCTAATGAGGATGCCCATCTTCCCATAGTCGATGACTTTAAGATGGAGCGAGAAGATCCTTTAGAGGATGACTGCATATTGGAGCAAAAGGTTTGTGAAATCAAACATGAAGAATGGAAGTATTTCGCATTGGCAGGAAAGGGTAACTTTTACATAAGTTCAAGTGGTATGCCCAAGATAAAGTAGCTTAAGAATTTCCTCATCTCAAATTCTAGCTTGATTGGGAGTTTAAGCCACTTAAATGGGAGAGTCATGAGAGGATCTTATTATTAGTTATTAATAATCTTATTATTAGAAAATATATTTGTTAAAGGTTGATGGTTTACAACATATTTGTTTTAAAATCAACAATGGCTATTATTGCTCTTAAATATAAACCATCAAATTTAATGGTTTATATTTAATAACTTATTTTTTAGTTATCCATATTTAGGAACAAACTTATATATATATATATGTGTGTGTGTGTGTGTATTCATTAATGAGAGGAACATAAGCAATAAACGTATTTGTTTTAGTTTAATACACATATTCTTCAAAAGTTGTCTTTCTTTTCTTTGAATTAAAGAAGTTGTTTTCCAATTTAATAAAAATTAAAAGCTCTATCACCTAGAAATTTTGGATCATAATTAGTATAGGAAATAAATTTTTCTTGATGGCAATGATACGAGTAGACATAATTGTTTTAGAATAACAGATATTGCAATATAGCTTAAGTTAATTAAATTACATGTATTTTTTGTTTTTAATTAACTCACTGGTTAAAGGAAGGGATTGTGGAAGGTGCTATTGTCAAAATCAACGAAGGAGAAAAAAAATAGAATAGAAAATGTATGATGGTCTTCACCATTCCATATTCAAATTCATTTCAATTATTTTATCAGGTCAACGTAAGGGGTGTTTGGTTTGTACTTCAGAATCAGAATGAGAATAGAAATGGGAAGGAATGAGAAAGGAAATGGAAATTTAAAAAAAATATTTGGTTTCACTAGGGAATGGTAATGAGAATAAAAATTAAATACCATTTAACAACTAAAATTTTTTTTATGAAAAAATATTTTTATAATTATTTTTTATATATAAATATAAACATTATAATTATTTTTATATATTAAAAATTAATATTTTAATTATGCATTATAAAATATTTATTTATAAAAATATTGTTATAATTTTTTTAAAAAAAGTATAAAATTTTTTTACTTTTGATAAAAAAATTTTATTCAAACATTTAATGCAGATTTTTATTAATTTATATGTTTAATTTATAAATTTTAAAAATAAATGTTAATATTTAAATATTTGACCAATTTATAATTGATTTAACTTGATTTTTAAGGAAATTAAAAGTCATTCCTTAAGAATAAAAGAGGAATGATGATTTTCATTGATGAGGGAAACACATTATTATTCCTATATTAATTTTAGTCAACAAAACACTAAGAATCGAAATCGTTCATTTCAATTCTGATTCCGATTCCTATCCTCATTTTTTACCAAACAAACACCCCTATTTTCCTTCAGAATGAAGAGACCTAGATCCCAACCAAATCAAACAAACAATTGTTCATTGGCTACATTTCTTGCATTAGATTTCTTCTAGCTTTTAGTATATGATCTCTCTAGTAAATTTTGTCTTCTTCAGCTACCATGAAAAAAAAACAAAAAAACATAAAGTGAATTTGAAGAATTAGCCTTGACACATGTGTTTGCTGTCATTGATGTTGGCTAGAGTTTTGTGCATAAAAACTACATCACTATTGGCCAAAAAACAAAAAACTGCATCACTAAAATATATTACATTAGTTGTTCGAAAAAAAATGAATAATAGACACGCACATACTATTAAACTATTAACATTCAAAATTTATTGAAATTTAATAAATTAGTTTCATCTATATATAACCATAGGAATAGAAAATTTCTAATGTGTAACATAACACTTGTAGTAAGTGAGAAAATCCAAATCAATAGTCAATCCAGTTGAACTCCTCTAATGGTTGAAAATGGATTGTATACTCTGATGCTAAAATCTGTTCATTTTCATAAGCATGAATGCAAATGGATGTGCATGATTAAATTGCAAGTGCATGAGACAATGCTACTGATCACAATGTTTCATCTATTGATAAAAGGTGCATTCTAAAAAAGATAGTGATTTATACAGTTAGTAGCTACATAAATATTAATGTCCATAATAGTAAAATTCTTTTTACATTTTCTATGCCCATTTGCATGCCTCTCTGAATATAAGGTCATGCATGTAATTTTAATAATTTTTTTTTTTTTATCTTTTAGTACTCATAATTTATTATCGTCCTTCTAAAAAATAGATAGAAAGCAGAAATTTGTAGCAACATTTATCCATGATGATTTGTATAGACAGAAAGCAGAATGTTGAACTCCATTAAGTAATAGTAACAAATAAAAAATGGATAATGATTTGTGTAGTGGGCAGCAACGCTACATTGCTTTGCTACCCACTAAACATAGACATTAATATATTTTTTTTATTTTTTTTCATTTTATTATTTAAAAAATTCTTACACGACAGGTTCATCTATATACAATTTAGATTTTATATTTCAAAAAAAAAAAATTATCCAAAAAATTGAAATTTAAAAATAAAAATGAAAAAAATATCATTTGATTATTAAAAAAAATTTACTAATTATGGATATTTAAATCGTTTACATGATAAGTTCACTTATGTGCAACATAAATTTTAAATTAAATATATATATACTCATCAAAAAATTGAAATTTAAAAATTAAAAATTAAAAATTAAAATTTAAAAATTAAAATGAAAAATAATGTCATTTAAATATTAATTTTTTTTTATAAACTACATGTATTTAAATTCTTACCCGACGATTTTAATTGTGTGTAAGTTAGGTTTTAGATTTATAAAAAAAATAAAAAAATTAAAAAAATTGACTTTGGGGTAAAATGGGCATTGCCCCTCACCTTGTATCCCGGCCTATAAAAAATGTAGTTGAGTACACTATCATCTCAAACTTACAAGTACACAAAAACTCAGACATTGAACTAGAGGTAAAAAAGGGTGCCACTTCTGGTTTTTTACAAGATGTGAACTGCTGCAACTGAGGCATTGAACTCATTACAATGAACATATCAATATATATTACCTGAGTTGCAGATGAAGTCAGGATTCTAGATCCATGAGCTGCAAAGCTGTATCTAAAGACAATAAAATGTGGATCATATTATAAGTGCCAATACTTAATGTCCCTGTTCCTAAAGCTAATCAACAATGGACTTGGGGTAGGGGACATTGTCTTTATCCCCTTCCAATAAAGTTACTCATGATACCCACCATGGTTTCTCTGTTAGTTCCTTGGAGAACAAATACTGGAACCTTGAGCTGTAAGGTAACCACTCTATGATTTGTGATGCTTTTTTGCTCGATTTTCGATCGATGCATTTTTTAATGGAATCATGGAGTTTCTTATCTACATTTTCAGTAATCCATTTGAGAAGATCATCCGAATTAATAGACGCCTCTTTCGCGAATCGTTCAAGTAACTTGGGTAAAAACACTTTCCTTGACTTCTTCACAACTATATTTGCTTGTAGAAACTCTCTTTTCACGACCTCCAATTCATCTTTAACACTTGATGCTGTATAGACTTTTAGCTACACAGAGAAAACAGTACTTTATTAATCTAGTCAATTTAATAATGGAATTATATCAATTTGCAGAAGCTGATGATGGGTTTTAGTCAAATGATCATTATTGCTATTTAATGTAAAAAGAAGCAATGCCAGCAATAAATTACCACGGGATCAGAAAAAGCGCCAGTGCAGAGGGCAAAGCAGACTAGGGGTTGAGCATCTGAGAGACCAAACTTGGGAGTGATAAGTTGCCTTTCTTCACTAGATTTTTTCCTCAATGCAGTGGAGAGGATGGTCTCAAGCCACTGTAAGTAGATCAAAACCAGATAACAGTCTTCCATATGACTATAAAAAGTAGCAATATGTTCATCTGAATGCAATGTTATTTAAATATGTTGGTAGTGAATTATCATCGTTTGAACAATAATTATTTGCAATGTGTTCATGACTTTATCATAATGGGGACTGGCCAATACCCAGAAAGGCACTGAACTATTGACAATTCTGTGAACAGTGTTGAGCTAATTCAGGAAATCTTGCAGCAACATGAGAACAGCATACCTTTCCAACTCTAGGTGTACGAAAGCAAAATATTGACTGCTCTATGGCATTTGCACTAATGATGTGACCACCGATGTTATAAGCAGCCTGCACTACACAGAAATGCCCATCAATTCTTATAATCCGTAGAAAGCATATGCATACATATATATGCCATAAAAGAAAATAATGCAATATGAAGAATCCTGAATTATAAATTTATGTTCTGTAAAGTGCTAGACAGACAGAAATAAGGAAGTGCACTACCTTATGAAACAAGGCTAGCCTCTTCAGAGAGCTGTGGGGAATTCCATAGGCTAAATATGCCTGCCAAAAACAGAGCAAAGCTCTTATAACAAAAATCTATAAATCACTAAGACAATATCAAATTTCAGGTGATCATGCGATATCTTCTTATGGTTTTTACATGCATAACAAGGGCATTGTAGACATTGATCCAAAATGCTATTTGAGCATCTTTTCCCATCTGATTGACAGTCACTTTTTCCAGCTGCTCCACCAGAACTCTGCAATTGAATAGATAAAAATGGCACGATAAGTACACCCACACTAGCTGCAAAATAAAGAGGACGCCCCCACTACATCTATGCACTAACACAGAGAGATGTCTACTATAGCATGTAACTATGTAGATTAAAACTTGCAAGCTACAGGATCGAAAGGTTGAGCTAATGGCCTGATACAACGTCAGCCACCTAATTGACAGCATAAGAACTAGCATTAAGCAGATACAAATGCGTGCATGCCCTACTATATATTGTTACGTACAAAAGCATGTTCATGTAATGATGTGTCTGATCCATGCTCAAAACTTTTCACTGCTGCACTAAACATGCATTACTTTTAGAGCTCAAAACCAATTAGTCTCTGAGCATGCATTTCCTGGAGTAAACATATTTTGGTTTACACGTTTTATTCTTCTATTTACACTTTTTATTCTTCTTCTTAAGAAATTTACCTATAGCTATTGATGGCATAAGACGCACGAGAGAACTGATTTTTATCAGTTGATATCCAAGATATTTCTACCATTGATTTGCAAGACCAATCTCGGCAGTCTCCAATTCCACGTCGAGGGATTACAACATTGGTGGAGGACCTTGACAATATTGGTGATCTGTGTTTTCCAGGAGTCACAGATGTTGTGCTACGAAGCCAGCAATATACTGCAGCCATACACCTGACCATTTCCTCAGATAACTTGCTTGGACACTGATAAAGATGATCTTTCAGTGTCCGCTGCATCGAAATTTTTTCCATGACTGGAATCTTTTCATGAGCCTGAAAATTAAAAACGCATATACTGAAGCATATGAAATATAACTCTTCCAACCAATCCATCTACAAGCATCACTGGAACAAGTCAGGTCTTACACCGGTTATATTTTTTTATTACCTTGATCCGATCACAACAGGTCTTTTCTATATGAATGTCGCTTTTCCCTATTACTACTGGGGCATCATTAGCCTTTGAGCTGGATCTTTTCGCTGACTCACTGATAGAAACTAAAGATTGGAGAGGTTGCAAAGGGAACTTTTTCGAAGAGCAGAATGCGCTTGAAATAATACTAGGATGTTTCCTAGATGCTTGCTTGGTATGAGCAGGAGAAGCCACACCTGAATTTTGCTCAGAAGGAGCTCGGCTGGCACACTGTTCAAAAATGTTTCTATATAAAGAGAGCACATGCTGCTCACGGTTTGCAACCTCTTCTTCCAGTAACTCAATCTCATCAATCAACTCCTTTGTCTGACATCAACCCATGATTTTCAGGTTACTCTAAATAAAGTTGCCATTAATTATGCTCAGCACCAGACTAAAACAATCTCCATCGGAATTCAACCTTACCTGAGTTGCAAAATGCCTATGTCCAGGGGATAAAGTACTTGAAACTCTGCCCATTGCTCTCTCGAGCATCATGCGCATAGATTTCTCTTGCTGCAACCGCAGTTGCAGCAGCTCAATCTGCAAATCAGTTTTGTAAATAAATTCAGATGAAACCTTGCCAGGCCTGGCCTCCATATTACTACAAAAAAGAAAACAGGTGCAGAGATTACATCTTTTTCTAGGGAAGCTCGATGGCTTGTTGAAGTGTTTCTATTTGTACAAGTAGGATATTCATGGAGAGGAATTCGTGTTCTATAAGCCCTTGTTGAAAGCGGGGACATCTGTTAGAATCAGTAAAAAAAAGGAAACAGGTGGTGAGTCATCAGTCCTGACAGAACTAGCAACTGAGGAAGAATGGTATTGACCAATGTTTAATTTGTTGCTTAAGTGGCTGAAAAGTTTGGATTAATTTAAGTGGAGTCTGGAGTTCAAGCCTTTGTAGATTCACCCGCCTCAAACTCCAAAATAGTCATAGTACATGTAACTCCCAGATACTAGAAGTATTAAATGCAGGAAAGAAAAAAAAGAATGGTATTGATAAAAGTATGAAAATGTGTGGTCTCTCACATGTGCTCCATTCCGATCATTCTTGACGGGAAGCACTATTCCATTTCTTGAAATGTCCGAGTTCCTTTCAGATGCACTGTAATGGAAAAAATGAAAAGGCTGGACTTAGCAAAGATGAAAAGATAAAATTTGCAGTGGCTCAGTCTTTTGCAATCTGATAGCCCCAAATGCTCAATGCTCTTCTACCCAAATACAAATTCTTGAATTGGTTGCAAAATAAATCATCAAGCCATATTCCTATACAATTCACTTCACAATCAAGGAAAGTCCAATAAAAACTCGCAACTAAAAAGAATAGAAGCTAAAAGAAGTTCTCATTAACAGCAAGATTGTCATCTATCTAGTTGTTGCTAATCTGATCATTGTACTTCTAGCAATAGAATGACCTGAAAATATAATTTTATTCCATCAATTTCAAACTTTTAACTTCTTTCCCGGTATGCTAAAAGATTATCACTTTACAACTTCACAACCACTCTATCACTAGCTCCCTCCATATCATGCATTGACTTTGCTAAAACAGAACTAAATTACACCAACTTCCAACTACTTGAAGCTGGCTGCAGCAACTTTTTCACACCATCGTACTTAACTGGTCAGAACCCAAACCTTGGATTCTCTAAAATGAACATTTATATTTTCATATTCATTTTTTCCGAAAAAAAAAATAAAAAAATAAAGAAGCCATAATACCAAAAACAAACCAAAAATTTCACAAATACACTATATGTATATATACCTTTTAGAACGTCTATGCCGTGAAGGAGCTGATTGAGAAATCCCATTCTCTATCTTATTCTTATACGCATCTTCATCTTCATCTACGTTGAAGCCTCCTATTTCACTATTCCTCATTATTAACACACACTGGTAGATAATGATATATAATAGAAAACATCAAACTTTCACACAAACCATCAAGACTAGCTTTAAATAATGATAAAAAAGCAAACCCACATATTATATATAGACAAGTTATTAAAATGCAATATCAAAGTTAGAGAAAATTTAAAGGAAGAGGGTGAGAGATGAGAAGATGTCTCAAATGGATATGTTATGATTGAATAGAGGTATCTTTTGGAAGCAAATTTGAAAGGGAAGGAAATGTTTTAATTTTTCAAAAACAAGATGTGAAGTAAATACACTACAGTATGTAGTTGCCACAAAAACAAGAGAATGGGACCATTTTATGTAGCTGATGACTGGATATGCTGTTTGAGAGAATTGAATTCCATCACTTTAGGGTTGTTGGCTGCATTAAATGAGATGATTTATTTCTTCTGACCAATTTTTCTCTTCATGGGGAAAGAAATGGGACCGTTAAAAGAAACACCCAGTAGCAGGTTCTTGAAGTGAAACTTTTGTAAGCAGCTGGTTTCACTATTGTTATGTAAGTATTGTGCATGCAAATGCATGATCATGATTCATGATCACTACTCTCATCATGATCTCTACCTGATGTCAAATTACCTGCCAGATTGATTCTGAGTCTGTCTTTGATTACAGCTCAGGATAAGCAGATGCAATGTTCTACTAAAAGTATAGTAGTAATTATTAGTCAAGCAGATCAATTAATTTCAAGTATTAAACTTTGTTTAAAAATAAATTTTATTAATAATTTTTTTTTGGCATATGATACATCTGGTATTCTGTAGGATCTTACTAATAAGGATTCGATTTAGGTAGAACCCTGAAGGACAGTAAAAGTCTCCTTATAAATATTTAACGTTTTTTCATACATAAGGTTTCGAGATCGAGACCTAGTTTAAGCAGCATTAAACCTGAGCCATCAGACTCAACTCTCATGGATTATTATTAATAAATTTTTTTGATAAAATAGGAGGGAAAGGGAGGTAGGAATCAAACTTTTAGTATATTGATATACCATTAGAGTATCTAACTTTTAGTAAAAGTAAATTTCATTAGTATATTTTGACAGAGCTTTCTTCATTTATAGTAATTAATTGATGTAAATGTCAATTTTATGCTGAAATTTATGAATGATAAACAATTGTTGACCAAAAATTTTTTATGAATAATAAACAATTAAGTTAACCCTAATTTTAATTTTAGGATCTAATTAAAGTTATTGACGAGGAGAAACTAACTTTTAAAGGTTTAAAATTTTTTAATTAAGAGACTCAAAAGCTTTAAACTCTATAAGGAAATTAATTTCCCAAAATTTACATTTTTTTATTAGTAAAGATATGACATGTCTTAAACACTGTATAACTTTTTTATTAATAAAGAGATTAAATGATTTAAACACTATAAATATAGTTCTTCCTTTTTAAATACAATGAAAATTATTTCACACATCAGTAGTGATGGATTCAAATCCTATAACTTATAATATACTTCATATAAAAGTGACTACATTATATCAATTGTGGCTATCCTATGAATATAATGTTAAATTTTTTTTTAATAGAGAAGAAAGAAGTAAAAATCGAATCCTGAAAAATTAAACTATTTAAGTTTGACAAAAAAATTTTACTTTAAATGTTGGTGAAGGGCTGGCATTTTATTACCAAAAGACAAAAGTTATGCAATAGAAATGAATTAAATCAAGAGGAAAAATTTAAAAATTGGTAAAATTTTTCCCTCTAAGTATAGGTGCATTAAATCATCCACCACTACGTGCCTTCATCCACCTCTTTCAATTATGTACCATGACATTTATTTTGGTCCATTCTTGAGGGAACTATATATATATATATATATATATATATATATATATGTCCTTTACATTTAATGACATCTTCATAAATCATATAGATTCCCAAAAATACAATATATTAAATGATTTAACCCAAATTTGACCTTTTACACTTATTTTTTTTATTTACTCCTTGCACTTTAATTTTTATAAATTGACACCTTATACTTTTATTTGTATACACAGTGACTTCTTATATTTTTACTTTTCCACAATTTGAGTCCTTTTATAACTGTAAATGAGAGCATGAGTCTTACTAACCATTGAACGAGACTGAAACTTATTTGATGAATAAAAAAACTTTCTAGAAATTTTTACACTAACCTTTGTACTTTTATTTTCTAAATATTAAGTCCTTATACTTTTATTTTTTAAATATTAAATCCCTAATTTATATAAATTTGTAAAATTTTGCCAACTACATATATAATATAATGGGAAATTATATGGTAACTTTATTTTTTAATTACTTTTATTTTATTTTATCTTTATCACCATTAAATAAGATTGTATTTTATTATTCAATGGTAGTTATTAAAAAAGTGTAGTTTACTTTGCAAAAAAACAAAGTAATGATAGAATGCACCTAATATAATTATTCATACTTATTTTTAATTTAAAATTAGTATTTTATAAAATTAGTATAAAGTTCTTATGAAAATTAAATCTAAATAATAAAATAGTAATTTATTCTTTAAATTTTTTATTTGATTTTTGTAAAATAATTAAGCAAAAATTTCAACAGATTTTATTTTGACTATTTTTTTTATTTTGACTAATTTTAAGTATAAATAAATGATGAAAAATATTATATGTACGGATTTTTTAAAAAAATAGAAAATTTCTATACCTAGAAAAATAGTTTGTAATAAATCTTTAAGAAATAAAAAACTGTACTGATGAGTGTATTTAAAAATTTTAGAGTGAAAATAAGAGCATCTTTTATATTTAAAATTAAATTAATAGTAAAATGTATAAATTAGTAGATTATAGTTAATAAAAAGACAATTAGAAGTTTAAATTAGTTAAATGATAAATTTATTAATTAAAAATATAAATGTTAATAATTAACTAAAATATTTTATTGAAATTAAAAAAATAAAAAAGTCATTTAAAAAATTAAGGATTAAATTGTCAAAAATTTAAAATATGCAAATTTATTGAAAATTTTAAAAATTGCAGGAGCTAAATAAGATACTTTACTTAGGAAGGACTGTAAAAAATCAATATATAAATGAATAAAAATGTAAGAAGTTAATGTATGGATCAATAAAAGTGCAATGTATCAATATATGAAAATTAAAGTGCAGAGGATAAATTAAGAAAAAATTAAAGTGAAGGGTCAAATATGAATAAACTCTATATGAATATACAGACACAGTTTGGGGGGAAAGGGAAGAAGTTTGAATTCAAATTTTATTATTTAATTTGTCGTCTTTTGCTGCCGCCGCCTTCATTCAACTTATAATTGAACCAAGGCTGCTGCATTTGTATTCCGGTTGCCCATTGTTAAGGTTAAATTGGCCGTTTATCTTTGGTGTGCATTCATTTCTTTGCATAGGATTAATTTCTTGACTATATTGTTAAATTATGTAACTTTAAAAATTCTGTTAAATCGATTTCTGAAATTTACTTCTTAATTAAAATTTAACTGAAATTCAAATGTGTATGTGATTATATAATTTTGAAGATAATGTTAATACTCAGTTAAGTAATAGTCTAGAAACCATTTTCTCTTCAAAGGCTGAGATGGGAGGTTTGGATTCCAACCTTCTTGATTTGTGAAATTAACTTTTATTTTATTTGAAAAAAATTAATTTTTATTTAATTTAAAATGAAAAAGTCATTTTATATTTTACAAATGCTCTTGAATTAGTTCGGGTTTTAAGTTCTTCTCAATTAAATAGATTTATAGTTGATGATTGTAAATCTCTTTTGAAAGAGATGAACGAATGTATAGTGAATTTTATTTTAAGATCAGCAAACTCTGGAGCTCACTTGTTAGTTAGAGCCGCAAATTCTTTGTCTAGCTGCGGAGAGTGAATTTCATTGCCTCCTCCCCTTGTTTGTAATGCTCTTACTTTTGATCAGTAATATTATTTCTATTTTCCTTCAACAAAAATTGAGTGATGTTTTAATTAATAATAATAAATTATGGTGAAATTTATCCACATCTATAATAATAACGTGCACATGCTGCTATAGAATTGAAGGAAATTGTTTCTTACTAAATTGTGGGATCTTGAATGTTGGGGGATAGCATAGCCAGTAGCAAATGATGAGACCATAAATTGTGGTGAAGCATAGGGCAACTTAATTAGTAGGGCTTTTATCATTAATTGGACCTTAACGTAACAACTTTTGCTCAATATTTATGACGAAACCAATTTTGCTAAAGGGAAATAAATTAACAAATGCAAGTCATTTTAGAATATGAGTAAATGAAAGCAACGTCCTACGTGCTCTAGCGGGTTGAGGACATATCATCAATTCATCATCCCCATTGGCCAAACCTGAAGTAGTAGTGTTCAGTCTTTTCGATTACATTCGCTAAAGCTTTCTTCAATATGCAATTAATATGCACAGACAACACAAATGTTTAATATATAGTTTAAAGATAAAGAAACTGTTTGTTCAGTCTCAAAACTATGGCTGAGGTGGATTTATAATTGGCTACGCTTATAATTTTTAGGCATAATACATTTGGTATAATTTGTCAGCTTGATATTTCAAATTACAGTTTTATCATTTTAAACTGTAAATACATTAATTAAATTTGTCTAAAATACATTAATCAACATTAATATGATGACATAATGCATTTATTACTCCTTATACTTGTCACTTTTTGTTAGTTTGACACATATATTTATAGTTTTTGATTAATAAAATCCTTGAAAAATGACATATGCTGATTCATTATTCATCACGTGTGTTGATAGGGGTTTCAAAATTATAGTTTAGATAAGTTTAGGTGTTAAAATAGTAAAATTATAAATTGATGTGTCAAATTAACAAAAAATGACAAATATAAAAAACTATATGAATATATTATGCCTAATTCTTATGTTGTTTCTCCAATTTGTGAAGAACAATAAGATTGAGCTATTTGATTGAACGAGTAAGAGATAGTCCTCAAATAAATGTAATTTAATGTACCCCACTTCTAACATTTTATAAGTACCTAAAATTTTTTACCAGAATTCCCTTAGTTTACCACTATGTGAGAAAGAAAATATATGAGATAAATGAAATCTTTGAGTTGAAAGATAAAGTTTACAGCGGAAATAACTGAAACGGAGCTATGCGAGATTGAAAATGAATAAACTGATTGAAAAATATTGAAACTGAAAGTTTAATCTTTGAGCTATGAACAAGGAGCACAAAGCATATGGACTTTTGATTAACAAAACAAATTGCCAAAGTTTGAAATGATGCACTAATGGTATTAACAAATGAAAGTGATGCTCAAGAGACTACAAAAATTTGGAAATGACGCAAGCAATGAACATGAACAACTTGACAATTTGAACAGTTTTGATATTTTTGCCTGAGACCGGAATGAAATTAAATATTTCGTAACACTTTAACCACTAAACTAATAATGTGCGACTGTAATTGTACACCTTATGACTTTATTTAGCTCCCATATATACTTCGATTCAACAGCTGAGTTAAATTAAGTTTTGACGTATATTTGTCTTGTTTCCAATCTCAATAGATAAGAAAGAAGACTATTTTATATTTGTTGCAATGATGAGGTAAAACCTCTCATATTTAATTTCATAATTAAGACTGAAGATTTTCTTAAGAAACTTCAATAAAAAAATATAGTTCTTTTATATAATGTACAAACGTAATTTTGTTTGTTTTACTAAAAATTGGTCAAAGCCTAAGATTACATATAAAAACCAGGCGTAGTAAGCTACTCCACTTTTATCACGTAACAGCCAAGTTTTTTTTTTTCGATTGGTACAAGTTGGAGAATGCAAATTTTTTTAACTCACTTTGAAAGTCTGGAAATTTTTTTTAAAAATTCTTTGAAACCGAAACAAATATTAAAATTCTATGCCTTAAATTGCTCGAATTTTCAAAGTAATTCGGGTCGAAGATTTTGAACATATAGAGAATTCAAATTGGTTGGAATAAAATTTCAGAAAAAAAAAATTATCATTATGTATTTACAATTAATAATTAATAAATTAATAATAACAAAAGTATACATTTTTATATCATATTAAATTTTTTATATTAATAATATTTTTTTAATTAAAATTTCACTTTAAGTTTTATTTTAATATTTACATTTTGTAATTTGAACGTATAGAATAAAGTGGTTATCAAAATTTAGTTGATGAGTTGATCTATTTTATAATATTATTTAAACATGTATTACAAATTTTTTATAAAAAAAAATTTAGTTGGTAAATGTATTTATTTTATTTCTAACAATTAATTAGTACTTTTTTTTGAAAAAAAACTTAATTATGTGAACAAATACATCACACATAATTATTAGTAAAATTATTGAAGAAAACAAATGCATATACATAATTCTAGATTTCTAATTTCATTAATTATTGACTATCAACTTTATAATACATCATAAAAATACTAGTTATTAGTAAAATTATTGAAATAAATAAATCCAAATACATAATTTTAGATTTCCAATTTTATCAATTATTGATTATGGACTTTACAATACATCGCAAAGAATAAATATAATAGTTAAAATCGGAGAATCATGATCGGCGCTAGAAAATGAGAATTTTTTCAAATCTAAAATTCGTAGTAAGTCTTAAAATAAAAACACATGCAATAATAATATAAAAATACACAAGAATTAAACATTTATTTAATATAAAATAAAACTTTATATTATAACATAATAAAAATATCTTTATACATGATTCAAATATAAGATCTCTAACTAGTATAACATACTACTACCACAATAACACTATTACTGCAGTGATTATTAAGATATAAGAAAATGACAGTTCAGTATTTACACAAATCAATCAGAGAGGAAAGGGTTCGGTGAATAGTATTAAAGGAGAGGTCTGAAATGAAAGATTATGAAAATAATATTGAGAGGAGTCAGATTTCGTTGAATGAATTATTATAATATATATATATACACACACACACACATGCATTTCATATAGATGCAAACATTCCATTTTATATAGTTATAGATGTAGAAAAATTATTGGGTGAAGGATTGAAACAGAACCCTAAAATATCTGCAATTTCGATCACTAAACCTTACTAACCAACAAACTCAGTTAATTTTAAAATATTTCTCTTTTTTCATTTTTTGACAGTAGACTAGTCTTGAGACATTAAGTCAACTAAGCTCCCACAGTCTCCTTATTGACGTGATTGGCCCTGAGACACTAGATCAACCGAGCTCTCGTAATCACACCATTTACTCACAGCAACCCTCAATAAATCAATTAATCAAGTCTCTTATCAATAATTTCATAATATCAAATCCTAAATCTAACCCATTGGTATGTACACAGTTCTAGTACAATCCACTAGGTAGCACGTTTTATTGCTATCCTTCAAATGAATCTTATAATTATTAAAAATAGTGAAATGTATAGTTTAAACATGATAGCATCCATTTGTAAAGAAATATACCAAAACATATATATAATCATTTAATAAAATAAATCATACTTAATCACATTATAAATATATGGATGTTCACAAATATGTATTCTACATGCAATGCATATATATGATAATAACTCACAGTTGTGCACTTCTCTAAAAGAGATAGAGTGGCCTGATCCGTTAGGTCTTGGTCTCGGCACAACTATAGAAAATAAGTAAATAATAATAATATTAGAATTGAAATCCTAATTTTATACTTCTAGGAATACTAGAGAAAAACTTAATTTAGGTCATGACTCGACAAAAAATTAAAAACTCAGGAACGACCCAAAGTTACATTTTACGAAAATTCTACCGAAAATTCAGTAGAGTCTTCTATATAAAATGAATGTTTATTTACTAAAAGTAAAGCCGATCCTGCAAGCAAACATACTTCAATATTCTCAATAGCACAACTTCCCAGGTTGGGCTCTTGAACTACACAATTTGCCCAACCGAGAATCAAAATACACAAAAATTCATAAAATCAATAATTTACCACAATACAATTTATTTGAATAATAAAAACATTAAAGATAATTTATTTTTAAATTAATTAATAAAATCTCGAATATTAATAAAAAATTATTTTTCAAATATTCAAAATTAAATAGCATAAAGTTCAATTAATTATTTAAATTACTCAATTATATAATAAAAATAGTTAAAAATCTATTTTAATCGTAAAAATAATAAATAAAACTATTATTTTAATATATTTCCAAAAATTGTTATTAGTTAGCTAAAAATAGTAAATAATTCACAAAAATTAATTTAATAATTTTTATTATTCAAAAACTACCTAGAACATAATAATTAACAATAATTTCAACTAAAATGTAAAAATTACTAATTTATACTAATTATTCCAAAAATTCATTTTTCACATAAACATTCAAAAATTCATAATAAATAATCAAAACACAATTTCAATAAACTTCCTCCATGAAAGTTGTTCTAAATAATATATATATATATATATATATATATATATATATATATATATATATATATATTTTAATAAAAATAGGAAAATTTCTAGATATGGGATTGTGAATAGTAACCAAATCCGAAAAATGCATATATATTTTTAATAATTTAAAAAAATAAATAATTTCAAAAAAATAAATAAAAATAATATTTAGATAGATCTTAGCTCAAAAAGTAATTTATCTAACTATCACATCTCCAAATAAAATTAAATTCAATAAGAAAAATCAAATTAAACATATTGACATAAATATAAAATCAAGTTTTCGAAGTCCTTAATGATCGATTTACTCGAAACTAACTACGTATCATCAAAGCTCGTAGCGTGAGCTTCAAAACGAGCCCAAGCTCAAATGGTTTCCTCGTTGGCAACCAGACTGCACTGTTCACACAGTGCTATTTCCCTTGTTGCTGGTGTTATTGCTGCTGCTTGGCGCTGTTGTTGTTGCTGCCTAGCGCTGTTGCTGTTGTTGTTGCTGTATGGCGTTGTTATGGTGGCAGTCCGATGATGTTGCAGTGGTGGCTTGGTCTAATGCAGGAATAAGAAAGCAACAGGAGGAAGAAGAAAAAGAAAGCAACGGGAGGAAGAAGAAAGAAAAAGAAAAAGAAGAAAAAAAATGATGAAATGTATTGATGATGCCCGACATTTTTCAACTTTTGTCCTTTTTTTTAAATAATGAAATAATTATATAATATAATATAATATATAGTATTTAAACTCCCAAATTAAATCTCTACCACATATATAAGTATATAATTAAATAAATTACACATTTAATATTAATAATACTAAATAATATAACAATAAAATTTAACTTAAATTTAATTTAACAATAATTACCAATTAAGAATAAAATAAATAATAACTTTCAAAATAAAATTTAATCTCATCAATAACCAAATGCTACAATTTACTAAAATAGATAATTAGAATAATAATAAAATTAAAAAATTAAAATATTCATTAATAATATTTATTAACACTGCATATCTCATAATTAATTTAGTAATTTATAAAATATCGGGTCATAACAGTCTTCCCTCCTTATAAAAATTTGTCCTTGAATTTTCAGAATAAAAGAAAGGAATACAAGAAATCATCGAGGAAAAAGATAGGGGTACGTTGTTCACATCTCAGCTTCTATCTCCCATGTGTATTCCTCCACGTTGTTGCTCCTCCATAAGACCTTAACCATCAGGATTTGCTTCGAACGCAACTAATAAACTTGATAATCTACTATCGTAACTGGATCTTCCTCGTATGTCAGGTCTTCATTTACTTCCACACTCTCAGGTTGCAACACGTGCGAAGGGTTCAAAATATACTTTCTCAGCATCGAGATATGGAACACTGGATGCACTTGAGACAAATTCGAAGGCAAAGCCAACCGATATGCAACCATGCCAACTCTCCCTAGAATCTCGAATGGTCTAATATATCTCGGTGCTAATTTCTTCTTCTTGTCAAACCTCATAACACCCTTCATTAGTGACACTTTCAGAAACACATAATCTTCAACCTAAAACTCTATATCTCTATGCTTCAGATCCTCATAGCTCTTCTATCTGCTAGCTACGGTTTCTAATATTCTCTTAATCATAGCAACCTTCTCATCTGCATCTTGAATAATCTCAAGTCTAGTCAATGCTCTCTCTCTAATCTCATCCTAACATAGGAAATCTACACTTTCTTCCATACAGAGCTTCATATGATGTCATTTCAATACTACTATGGTAGCTATTATTATAAGAAAACTCTACTAGTGGCAAATGATCATCCCAACTACCTCTAAGATCCAATACACACATCCTCAACATATCCTCAAGTGTTTGGATCGTCCTCTCAGATTCACTATCTGTCTGAGGGTGAAAAGCAATACTGAAATCAAGCCTGGTGCCTATTGCTTCCTATAACTTCTGCCAAAATTGAGAGGTAAACACTGAACTTCTATCAGATACAATGGAAATAGGCACTCCATGAAGGCACACTATATGCTTAACATACAACTTAGCCAACCTAGCTACAAAATAAGTAGCTTTAACTAGTAAGAAGTGAGCTGATTTGGTTAACCTGTCCACAATCACCCAGATGGAATCATATCCATCATTTGAACGAGGTAACCCTACCATAAAATCCATAGCAATTCTCTCCTATTTTTGCTCAGGAATAGGAAGAGGCTGAAGCTTCCCAGAGGGCTTTTAATGCTCAACTTTTACTTGTTGACACGCTAAGCATTTAGAAACATAATCAGCTATATCATTCTTCAATCCATCCCACTAGTACAAATCTTGAATGCTATGGAACATCTTAGTAACTCCTGGATATACACTATAAGCTGTAGAATGCACTTCTTAAAGGATCAATTCTTTCAAATTATCCACATCAGGCACACATAGTCTTCCATTAATCCATAAAACACCTTTACCATTTAGTGTAAAATTAGTGAATTTTCCTACTTGCATATTCTCCTCAAGCTCAACCAAAACACGATATCTGTTTTGAGCTGCCTTAATCCTATCTCTCAATATTAATTTAACTCTGAACTAAGTTAGGGGTCCTCTTGATCTGCTAATTTTAATCATTAAACCTTGATCCACTAACTTATGCAACTTTTGGATCAAAGGTCTCCTCTCCACACTAATGTGAGCAAGACTACCCGAGGACTTCCCACTCAAAGCATTTGCTACCATATTAGCTTTGCTTAGATGATAAAGAATATCGCAGTCATAATCCTTCAGGAGTTTCGACCATCTCCTTTACCTCAAGTTCAAATCTCTCTGCTGGAAAATGTACTTCAAACTATTGTGATCTTTAAAAATCTCACAAGTCACCCCGTACAAAGATCATTGCATAAGCTATTTATAAGTCATGAGTAGGATAATTCTATTCATGTTTCTTCAACTTCCTCAAAGAATAAGCTATCACCTTACCATTCTGCATCAAAATATAACCTAGGCTGACTCTAGAGGCATCAAAATACACAATAAATTTATCTTCCCTATTAGGTAAGGTGAGAATTGGAGCTGTAGTCAACTTCTGCTTCAGTAACTGAAAATTATTCTCACAAGCATTTGACTAAATAAATTTTATATTCTTTTAAGTTAGGCAAGTCATAGGAGCTACAAGTTTCAAAAAATCCTGCACAAATCTATTATAATACCCAGCCAAACCTAGGAAACTTTGAATTTTTGTGACTGATGTCGGTCTGGGCCATTTAGACACTGCTTTAATCTTCAATGAATCAACCTGAATACTATTTTTAGACACCACTTGTCCAAGAAATACAACACTTTTCAACCAGAAATCACACTTCAAGAATTTAACATAAAGCTAATGTTCTCTCAGTGTCTACAGTACTGTCCTTAAGTGATATACGTGCTCTTCTATACTTTTCGAATAAACTCGTATATCATTAATGAAGACTACCATAAACTAATCCATAAACGGTCTGAATGCCCTGTTCATAAGATCTATAAAAGCAACTGGTGCATTAGTTAACCCGAAGGACATCACCAGAAACTCATAGTGACCATAATAAGTGTGGAATGTCATTTTAGGAATATCGACTTCACTGATCTACAACTGATGATAACCCAACCTCAAGTCAACTTTGGAAAAGAACTGTGCATCCTGAAGTTGATCAAACAAATAATCTATCCTTGGAAGAGGATACTTGTTCTTCACTATTACCTTATTTAGCTCTCTATAATCTATACATCCTTCTTCTTCATAAATAAGACTAGTGCACCCTAAGGAGAAACATTGGGCCTAATGAAACCCTTGTCCAGTAAATCTTATGACTGCTCCTTTAATTCCTTTAACTCTGTAGAAGCCATACTATAAGGTGACTTCAAAATAGGAGTTGTGCCTGGGACTATATCTATACAAAATTTGATCTCTCTATAAGGTGGTAAACTTAGCAACTCATAAGGAAAAACATTTGAAAACTCACATGCTACTAGAACATCTGAGATAAATGTCTACTCTTACTCTGAATAATAGCTTCCATGTGTAATTATCCCTTCTTGAAGGTGGATGAATGTATCTTAGAAATCACTCTTTAAACTCCAATCATGTCATAGTAGTCATATAAAGCTAATTTGACTGCATGTATCAATCTTATACTAGAGTCAAAACTGACAACTTCACCATTAAGAGTACAAAAGTGTTTCGTCCACATTAAACATCTTCTGATTTCTTCATCAAAGCATATTCAAAACAATTGTCATGCTTGGTTAAGTGCTATCAAGTCCTTATTAACGCTAGCTATCCCAACCATAAATGCTGCAAGTTCTAGTTCAAAGGTTGTCTGTACCTCTTACAATAACTACTTTGGCCTTTGAGTTACAGTTCCCTTTAGCCTACCCTTATACCAAATAGGTGTAGCAGGGGCTGAAACTAGAATCACAACTTTAACTTGAAAGGATTGCTTATCAATATATATTATCTATATGGTAGAAGTAGTTCGCGTTCACCTCATTTGAAAATACTTGAAAATAAACAAGATTCAAAACATGAAATATATGCAGAATTGACATATCTTGAGCTCTTTGCTGAAATAGAGGTTGCATCTGTAATACGGCGGGAAGTATCGACACTGCACCCTATGGAACTCCTAGTACATGGGCAGCATCATCGAAACTCTGAGCCACAGGCTCCTCATTCTGTCATTCCCATTGTCTACAATGACCACCTAGCCCTCTAAATCCACCTCTACCCCTACGCCAAGCTAGCTGCACATGGGGTAAAACCTCATTCTTAAAAAAATCTCCGTCATCGGTCTCATCAACTGATGGAGCAACTCACACGCTTGCCCTAATCAGAAAAGAAAAAAAGCAAAATGTACAATTCATACATAAACAAACAATAAACAAACACCCTAACAATTACGCAGAATTTAAAAAGCAACAAAGACTTTTCAAAGATATAGTCGAACCTAATTTATTGTAATAGTTTCAAAGAAAACAAGACTTTGATAACCTAGGTCCATAACACTAAAAACTTAGGCTCCGATACCAACTTTGTCATGACTCAAATCAGAGAGTCATGACCAGTGCTAGGGAACGAGAATTCTTTTGAATCCGGAACTCGTAGCAAACCTTAAAATAAAAACACATGCAATAATAATATAAAAATACACTAGAATTAAAACTTTATTTAATATAAAATAAAACTTTATATCATAACATAATAAAAATATCTTCATACATAATTCAAATATAATATCTCTAACTAGTACAACATACTATTACTACAGTGATTACTAAGATACAAAAAAATGATAGTTCAATATTTACATAAATCAGTAGGAGAGGAAAGGGTCTGGTAAATAGTACTATGGGGGAGGTCTGAAATGAAAGATCTTGAAAAAAATATTGAAGGGAGTCAGACCTCGGTGAGTGAATTATTATAATATATATACATGCAATCTAAAGTCATATACCATCAAGCATCAGTATGATAATATATGTATATATATACATACATTTTATACAGATGCAAGAATTCCATTTTATATAGTTATAGATGCAGAAAAGTTCTTGGGTGAAGGATCAGCGTAGAACCCTAAAATATCCACAACCTCGATCACTAAACCTCACTAGCCAACAAACTCATTTAATTCCAAAATATTTCTCTTTTCCATTTTTGGATAGTAGACTGGCCCTGAGACACTAAGTCAATCGAGCTTCTGTAGTCTCCTTATCAGCGTGATTGGCCCCGAGACACTAGGTCAACCGACCTCTCATAATCACACTACTCACTCACAACAAACCTCAATAATCAATTAATCAAGTCTCACATCAATAATTTTATAATATCAAATCCTAAATCTAACACACTGGTTTGTACACAATCCTAGTGCAACTCACTAGATAACACGTTCTATTGCTATCCTTCAAATAAATCTTATAATTATTAAAAATAATAAAATGCATAATTTAAATATGATAGCATCCAATTTTAAAGAAATATACCAAAACATATATATAATCATTTAATAAAATAAATCATACTTAATCACATTATAAAATATGGATGTTCACAAATATGTATTCTACATGCAATGCATATATATATGATAATAACTCATAATTGTGTGCTCCTCTAAAATAGATAAACTAGTTTGGTCTGGTAGGCCTTAGTTTCGGTGCAACTATAGAAAATAAGTAAATAATAATAATATTAGAATTGAAATCCTAATTTTATACTTCTAGGAATACTAGAGAAAAAATCAATCTAGGACACGACTCAACCAAAAATTAAAAATTAAGGATCGATCTGATATTACATTTTATAAGAATTCTACCAAAAATTTGGTAAAGTCTCCTATGTAAAATAGACGTCTCTCTACTAAAAGTAGAGCCGATCTTGTAAACAAATATACTTCAATATTCTCAATAGTACAACTTCTTTTGTTGGGCCCCAAACTGCATAATTTGTCCAACCGAGAACTAAAATACACAAAAATCCTTAAAAATCAATAATATACCACAATACAATTTACTTGAATAATAAAAACATTAAAGATAATTTATTTTCAAATTAATTAATAAAATCTTGAATATAAATAAATAATATTAATAAAAATTCATTCTTCAAATATTCAAAATTAAATAGCATAAAGTTCAATTAATTATTTAAATTACTCAATTATATAATAAAAATAGCTAAAAATCCATTTTAATCATAAAAATAATAAATAAAACTATTATTTGAATATATTTTTGAAAATTATTATTAATTAGCTAAAAATGGTAAATAATTCATAAAAATTAATTTAATAATTTTTATTATTCAAAAACTGCCAAGAACGTAATAATTAACAATAATTTCAACTAAAATATAAAAATTACTAATTTATACTAATTTTTCCAAAAATTTATAATAAATAATTGGAATACAGTTTCAATAAACTTTCTTCATGAAACTTACTCTAAATAATATATAGAATTTTATGAAAATAAGAAAAATTTTGGATTCAAGAGTTTGAACAGTAACCAAACCCGAAAAATACGTATATATATTTTTAATAATTTTAAAAAATAAATAATTTCAAAAAAATAAATAAAAATAATATTTAGGTAGATCTTAGCTCAAAAATCAAATTATCTAACTACCACATCTCCAAATAAAATCAATTTCAAAAAGAAAAATCAAATTAAATATATTGACATAAATATAAAATCGAGTTTTCGGAGTCTTTACCGATCGATTTACTCAAAACAAACTACGTATCATTTCGTAGCCTGAGCTTCAAAATGAGCCCAAGCTCGACCGGTTTCCTCTCCGGCGATTGGACTGCATTGTTCACACAATGTTGTCTCCCTCGTTATCGGTGTTGCTTCTGCTGCTTGGCAACGGTGGTGGTGCTGTCTGGCGTTGATGTGGTGGCGGTCCGATGATGTTGAGGTGTTGGCTTGGTCTAACACAGGAAGAAGAAAGTAACAGGAGTAAAAAGAAAGAAAAATAAAAAGAAAAAGAAGAAGAAGAAAAAAAATGGTGAAGTGTACTAATGATGCCTGACATTTTTCAATTTTTGTCCTTCTTTTTAATTATAATACAATATAATATAATATTTAAACTCCCAAATTAAATCTCTAACACATATATAAATATATAATTAAATAAATTACACATAAAATATTAATAATATTAAATAATATAACAATAAAATTTAACTTAAATTTAATTTAACAATAATTACCAATTAATAATAAAATAAATAATAAATTTCAAAATAAAATGTAATCTCATTAATAACCAAATGCTACAATTTACTAAAATAAATAATTAGAATAATAATAAAATTAAAATATTAAAATATTCATTAATAAAAATATTTATTAACATTGCATATTTCATAATTAATTTAATAATTTATAAATGTCATAATATATATATATATATATATATATTTAAAATATTAGTAAACTGTTGATTCTGGTTTTGATTTTTCAGTTTGGGACAATTAAAAATAGTCCGGAAAACTCATTATTTTTGGATCTGACCATTAAAATTTTTCGAAATACTTTAGTTTGGAAAAAATTAAATTGTCAAAAAAAAATTTCAGTTTTGGATATTTTTGATTCTATTTTTTTATGATGGTTCGAATTCTCCTAAAGTCATGTACAACCCTGACCAAAACCAATAGCTGGCGTGCATTTTTCAAAAATAAAAAGAGAAGTTAGGTAAAAAAGGTTAGGCGTGTGTTGACAATTTGCATGATCAAACTCCTAATTTTGGACTTTGACAAACAATTTTTATACTAACAATTCAATTAAGTGTGTAGGGAATTATATACCAAACATATACCAAGCATATACACTTTTGGGTGAATAGTAACTTTTCGGGCTGTTTGAACCTCTGAGATTGAAGAAGACTTTTGACATATTTAGAGCTCTTAAATGTGAAAATGAGCTTCTTCACTTTTTAAGTAGATATCTTAAGCTTTCCAAATTGTACTTGATCATCAAAATCCAAGTTCATTTGGGTATGCAAATCTTCAGTCGAAGTCAGCATATGCAGCTTGCATTTCAGTTTGCACAGATCTTGGTAATTCAGAAATATCTTGAGCTACAGATTTCTAAATGAGGTGATTCAAAGTTGTATGGAAAGATAAGATAATTATCTACAACTTTCATGAAGAACTTTTTATCTGAATCGATCGTCTTCAGTCTCGTTCACGAGCATCTTTAGAAGTGATCACGAGCAGTCCGTCAAAGGAGCATTTGGAGCACACTCTTGCCAAAAAATGGCAGTACTCCTCACGAGCGCTCCTAACGAGCTGGTGGCTCGTGAACCACTCGTGAGCGTACCTCTGACAGCATTCCAACGAGAATTTTTAAGGACAACGGCTATATTTTCACCCCTCACGAGCACTGTTCACTCGTGAGGAGGTCGTGAGCAGCCCTTGAGCTGCCATAAACTCAAGAATTGATTCAAAATCAATTCTAAACGTTGGAGACATGATTGATACATCCAAAAACTATATTTTTGAGTATTTTTCTATATAAACACAACTTAGAATTCAATTGAAAGGTGAAGAAAACTTGTGCATCATTCATCATTTTCTTAAACATTCAATTGAGTTCTAAAACCTTCTTTCAATCAAATTATTTGTGTATAACTCTTGTGAGAGTTGGTGAGTTATTAGAATAGACATTCTTATTCTTCTAGTTTCTGGGTTTAGAAAACGGGAAGTGAGATTCTATTCTAAAGGAATTGGTTTAAGTGTTGAGCCATTAAAACACTTGGGAATTTGGTTTTTGAGTGAGCCTTGTAAACTCAAGATTGTAAGGTTGTAAGAGTGAGCCATAAAACTCTTGTGTATTCTCAATCTTGGTAATAAGATTGTGGGTGATTAAAAAATCCTAACTTGGGGATAAGTTAGGTGGAGACGTAGGATTATTTGAGAATTCGAACTCCTTAAATATTTGTGTTCATCATTCTTCCTTCTCTACTCTTACTTACTTCTTGCAAATAATTCCTTTAATTTTCCATTTTTGTTCGATAGTCCTATTCACCCCCCCTCTAGGACTCTTTCAATTGGTATCAGAGCTTGAATTCTAGGTACTTCATTGCTAGAATACAAGATCATGGGGAGTGAATCACAAAACATCTCTTCTTTTAGACCATTCTTTGATGGTAGTGATTATCCACATTGGAAATTCAAAATGGAATTATATCTTGATTATGATTCCATCAAACTTTGGGATATTGTCCTAAGAGGTTGGGAACCACCTACAACTATCATTGATGGTGTGGTAACTAAACTTGCAAGAAGTCAATGGAGTGTTGATCAAAAGGAAGAAAATCACAAAAATAAAAGGGCTATGATTACTCTAGTCTCCTCCATGACAAGAGAAGAAGGAGGTAAGCTTCAACATTGCATTTCAGCTAAAGAAATATGGGAGACCTTGGAGAATCATTATGAAGGCAACATTCAAGTAAGAAGCAAGAAGGTTCAACTTCATATGTATGAATATGAACTCTTCAAAATGAAGCCTCAAGAATCAATCATGGAGATGACAAACCGTCTTAATGCTCTCCTCACAACCCTTAAGAAACTTGGAAAAAATTTCTCCAAGGAAGAGGTAAACAACAAGATTCTAAGAATCCTACCTAAGAAGGATTGGGAATCTCGTGTTACCTCAATTGAGGAAGCTCAAGACCTCTCCACTCTATCAACCGATGTGCTCATTGGTAAGCTCTTGACATATGAGCTTACCATCAAGCAAAGAGGTGAAGAACAAGAAGAGAAAGAAGAAAAGAAAAGGAGCATTGCTCTAAAAGCTCTTCAAGAAGATAGTGAAGAGGAAAGCATTAAAGACTCTAGTGATGAAGATGGTGACATTGCCATGCTTACTAGGAACTTCAAGAAGTTCTTAAGAAAGAAAAATTTCTCAAGAATGAGGGACTTCAACAAGAAGTATGAAGGAGATGGGAGGAAGAAACTAAAAGAAGTTACTTGCTATGAATGCAAGAAATAGGGACACATTAGAAATGAATGCCCCAAACTCAAATTCAAGAGCAAGGGAGCAAAAGATAAAAAGAAGGCATTCAAAGCTACTTGGGATGAATCCTCCAAATCCGAAGAGGAAGAGGAACAACAAGAAGTTGCCAATCTTTGCTTCATGGCCATTAAAAATGAAAATGAGGTACCATCCACTTCTTACTCCTCTTTTGATGATTGTGATGAATATTATGATGATGATGATGATGATGATGATGAGAGCTCTATTGTGAGCAAATTGCTTGCTAAATGTAAAAGTTTGTTATCTAAGAAGAAAAAATATAAACATGAGTTAGCTAGCTTAAGTAAGGATTTTGAACGTTTAAAAACTGATTTTGCTAAACTTGTTGCTTCAAATGAAAAACTTGTTAGTGATGCTAAATCTTGTAATTCTTTGGAAGACCAACTTAAGAAAGCAAATGATGAAAATCATAAGCTTTCTAAGGAAGTCTTAGAATTAAAAAATTCCATTGCTAAATTTAAGAGAGGAAAAGAAACTTTAGATAGTCTTCTTGACTCTAAAAAATTTCATGGAGACACCCATGGAATTGGATATAAAAATGGAATGTCTTCGTCATCCTCATCACACATTACTTTTGTTAAAGCTTCACATGATTCTACTCCTTCAACCTCTAATGAGATTCAAGCTAAAAAATCTCATGTGTTAATTAGCAAGGCAAAGTCTCACAAGATTAACCCTTCATTAACACAAAGGGGTAAGCCACAAACTAGAGCACCTCAACCTAAGCATGCTTATATGTACACTAGACAAAATTATAATAAGTATGCTGCACAACACAATGCACATAAGCCTATTGCACACACTTATCGAAATGCTCATAATCATTGCCAATGTATGTATCATTCAATGTCACAAAATAATAAGAGTTACACACAACACCAAAGGCATGATACACACACTAGGAATGCATTTTATACTAGGAGAAATAAATTTAAAAATGTTGTATGTTCATATTGTATGATCAAAGGACATACCAATAATGTGTGCTTTTATAGAAAACTGCACATGAATTTGCTTCCTTTAGATTATCTTGAAACTAACCAACCTAGACCAAGAAAGGTTTGGGTTCAAAAGAACATTTAAAATGCTTTATGTAGGTGTGCTTGAAATCCACAAGAATAAAAAGCAAGTGGTATCTCGATAGTGGATGTTCAAGGCACATGACGGGAGACAAGGAGCAATTCAACAAATTTGATGCTAAGGATGGAGGACACGTTACTTTCGATGACAATGCAAAAGGAAAAATTATTGGCATTGGAGAAATAGGTAATCCTTAATCTTTATCTGTATATCATGTGTTGTTTGTTGATGGTCTTAAACATAATTTACTAAGTATAAGTCAATTATGTGATATAGGAAATAAGGTGACTTTCTATCATAAAAATTGCTTTGTTAGTAGTCTTGATGAAGACAAAGTAATTTTTAGTGGTGAAAGAGTAGATAACATTTATGTTATTGATTTGAATAAAATTGATAACAATGATATAAAATGCTTAATGTCAATTTCCCATGACACATGGACATGGCATAGAAGGTTAGGACATGCAAATTTTGAGCTTTTGAATGATCTTTGTAAACATGAACTTGTGATTGGTTTACCTAAGCTTGAATTCATTAAAGATAAACCTTGTGATGCTTGTCAAAAGGGAAAACAATCTAAGTCTTCATTTAAGCTAAAAAATGTAGTGTCCACTTCTAGACCACTTGAACTTATACATATGGATTTGTTTGGACCAACAAGAGTTGCTAGTCTTGGTGGAATGCACTATGCTTATGTATTGGTTGATGATTACTCTAGATACACTTGGGTGTGTTTTCTTGCTTATAAGAATGATGCATTTAAAGCTTTTGAAAATTTTTCAAAAAGAGTTCAAAAAGAAAAAGGATTTTGTATTTCATATATTAGAAGTGATCATGGAATCGAATTTGAAAATGAATTTTTCAAAAACTATTGTAATGAAAATGGTATTTCTCACACATTTTCATCTCCTAAAACTCCTCAACAAAATGGGGTAGTTGAAAGGAAAAATAGAACTCTTGTGGAAATGGCTAGAACAATGCTTCATGAGTATAATTTGCCTCTATACTTTTGGGCGGAAGCCGTTAACACATCTGGTTATATTTCAAACTGAGTTTTCAAAAGACCAATTTTAAATAAAACATCTTATGAGCTATGGAACAATAAAAAACCCAAAATCTCATATCTAAGAGTATTTGGATGCAAGTGCTTTATATTGAACACCAAGGATAATCTTGGGAAATTTGACTCCAAAGCCGATGAAGGAATTTTCCTAGGCTATTCCAACTCTAGCAAAGCATATAGAGTCTTTAATAAGAGAACTCTAGTAGTTGAAGAGTCAATGCATGTGGTATTTGATGAATCAAACTCACTTGATCCTAGAAAGGATATTTGTAGTGTTGATGATCTTGTAGGTGATAATGAGATTGTGGAAATACAAGAAGAAAATGCTAGTAAGCCTTTGGAACTTGAAGATCCAAGCAAGAAGGAAAATGAGGAGATACCTCAACCTAGCTTGAAGGATGAACTTCCAAAGGATTGGCAATTCAAGAAAGCTCATCCTCAAGACCTCATTATAGGTGACACTACAAAAGGGGTAACTACAAGAGCTAAACTCAAGTCTATTGTTAATTTAGCTTTCATTTCTCAAATTGAACCCAAAAATGTTAATGATGCTTTGAGTGATGAATTTTGGGTCCTTGCTATGCAAGAAGAGTTAAATCAATTTGAGAGAAACAAGGTTTGGACCTTGGTTCCTAGACCTAAACATCATCCTATTATTGGCACCAAATGGGTGTTTAGAAATAAAATGAATGAACAAGGTGTCATAACTAGGAACAAAGCTAGACTAGTAGCTAAAGGTTATAATCAAGAGGAAGGAATTGATTATGATGAAACCTTTGCCCCCGTTGCAAGGTTAGAAGCTATTAGGATGTTACTTGCATTTACATCATACATGGATTTTAAAATTTATCAAATGGATGTTAAAAGTGCATTTTTAAATGGTTTTATTGAAGAGGAGGTATATGTTGAACAACCTCTGGGTTTTGAAAATTTTGACTCTCTAAATCATGTTTTTAAATTATCAAAAGCATTGTATGGATTGAAACAAGCTCCAAGAGCTTGGTATGAAAGATTGAGTAACTTTTTATTAGAGAAAGGTTTCTCTAAAGGAAAGGTTGACACAACTCTTTTCATAAAGAAATCAAAGCATGATTTATTAATTGTTCAAATTTATGTTGATGATATTATTTTTGGTGCTACTAACCATTGCTTGTGTGAGGAATTTTCTAAACTAATGCAAGGAGAATTTGAGATGAGTATGATGGGTGAACTCAAGTTCTTTCTTGGACTTCAAATCAAGCAATTTAAAGATAGGACTTTTATCAATCAAACCAAATATGCAAGGGACATTCTCAAGAAGTTTGGAATGGATGGAGCTAAATCAAGCAAAACTCCAATAAGTACTATAACCAAACTCAAGAAGGATGAGAATGGCAAACCGGTTGATGAAAAGCGATTTAGAGGTATGATCGGATCCCTTCTTTATTTAACTACTAGTAGACCCGATATCATGTTTGCTACTTGCTTGTGTGCTATATTTCAATCAAGTCCTAGAGAGTCTCATTTAAATGCTATCAAAAGAATTTTTAAATATCTTTGTGCTACATTGCATTTAGGACTTTGGTATCCTAGGAGTTCTTCCTTTGACTTGATTAGTTATTCTGATGCTGATTTTGCCGGTAGCCTACTAGATAGAAAAAGCACTTCCGGAACTTGTCAAATTTTAGGAAATTGCTTAGTTTCTTGGTTTAGTAAGAAACAAGTTTCTGTTGCTTTGTCCACCGCTGAAGCAGAATATGTGGCGGCTAGTTGTTGTTGCACCCAAGTTCTATGGCAAAAACAACAACTTTTGGACTATGACATTGATATTAATCATATTCCAATTAAGTGTGATAATACAAGTGCTATAAACCTTAGTAAGAATTCCATTCAGCATTCTAGAACTAAGTATATTGATATTAGACATCATTTCTTACGTGATCATGTGAAAAATGGTGATATTTTTCTTGATTTTGTTGACACCAAACATCAATTAGCAGACATCTTTACCAAGCCTCTTTGTGAGGAAAGATTGAATTTTATTAAGCATGAACTTGGTATGATTGATGGGTCAAGCTTGTCTTGATCATTTGCAAAATTGATTAATTGTTGTTTGGATTTTTATGTGATCATGTTCTTTAGAAAAATTTTTTTTCAGCATCATGTATATATTTTGTTTTAAAAGTATTTGCTTTAGCAAATTTACTTCATATACATGATATATTGTATTTCCCATTTGCATGATCTTTGTGCTAATTTTATTTGATTTGAATCTATTTGGATTCATTAATTTTTTTTAATAGCCCTCATATTTTGCAAATTAATAATTAATTATTGAGCTAAATTCAATTAATTAATTATTTTAATTTTGCATAAATATTCCTCCTCCTTAACAAATTTTTTTTGTGTATTTTCGTGACAGTTTATGTTTGGTATATTTTCAGTATACTTTCAGTGTCAAAATTTTAAGCTGTTAATCTATTTTTTATACCAGTTTCTGTTTGGTTTATTTTCAGTATACTTTTCGTATATAAGTTTTGAGTTATTAAGTGTGTTTTATGACTGTTTTTTGTCAGTTTATTTTCTGGATATTTTCTGGATATAAACCATGAACTGTTGGTCTATTTTTTAATTCATTTTATGACAGTTTCTGTTCGGTTTATTTTCTGGATATTTTCTGGATATAAGCCATGAGCTGTTGGTTTATTTTATAATTATTTTATGACAGTTTATGCTCAGTTTATTTTCTGGATATAAGACATGAGCTGTTAGTTTTATATCTTGTTTACAATTGGTATTTTAATATCATTGTATTTTTTTTTTCAATTTTATTTGCATTTTGACAAAAGGTGATATAGGTTGGGTATGACCTATAAAAGTTTTCAATTGGAATCAAACCTATAAAAGTTTTCAATTTGACAAAAGGGATAGAAAATTTTTGAGTTTGTTTAATTTTTGTGTTTTCTTAGAAATTATTTTTATCTTTGATAATGCATGGATATTTTTAAGATTTGGTCTATCTTTGCATTTTGACAAAGGAGGAAAAATAATTGAGTTTGCATGTGTGCCTAGTTAATTTCTTTTAAGGGAATTTTTTTTAGATGTGTTTATGTAAGTGACATAACTATGTGATAGTGTGTCCTTAATATCAATATTTTTTTAAATCCATTGAAATAGGGGGAGAAAATTATTTGAATTTATTTCACATAATTCTTTTTCTCATGCATAATAACAATGTAAGTATGGCTAGTTTTGTCCTTATGATAAATAGCCTTGTTTTGCTTACTTTGTTTTTATATTACATGAATTTTTTTTTTTGCATGACTATTAATTGAGCTTATTCATGCAACATTCATGTATACATTTTTTTTAAATGGCTTTTATCTTTTAAAATGACATGTATTTCATAAATATTTTGAATATCTTTGCTTGCATTGTTTTGGTTCTTGATCTTTTATTCCCTTTGGTATTTTTGGCTCCCTTAGGTTAATTTTCCCTTTATATCTCTCTCTTGTCTTTTTGTCTTTGACAAAGGGGGAGAAGAAGCTAAAGAAGCTATGTGCTTAGGAGATAAATAATTGTGTTTAAGATATGCTAAGTACCACATGATTATGTATGATTGAATAGCTAAACTCTACATGATCATGTGATGTTTTTGATATAGCATACATATTATTTTGTGATGCATTACATGTTTGAAATTATTTCCTTCATGTTGTTTAATAACTTGTTATGTTTATTTTTTACAAGAAGGATGATGAAATTTTTTTTTATATTTCTTATCATGTCCAAAAAGGAGGAGAAATAAACAAATATATTTTTTTGTTAAAGAAATAAATTTGTTAAACCCTTATACATGCTATGATAATTCATTTATTTATGTGCTTTGATACATGATAAATATTGAATTTATGCACATATTAAGGGGGAGCAAAATTATTTCTTATTTTGCATCTGTTTAATTTGAAAGGGGGAGCTATTTTTGTTAAATATGCTTATACATGTTATTTATTTTTTACACACACACACATATTATTTATCATCTTTTCAAATTGGTTGTCAAAGCCAAAAAGGGGGAGATTGTTGACCATTTGCATGATCAAACTCCTAATTTTGGACTTTGACAAACAATTTTTATACTAACAATTTCAATTAAGTGTGTAGGGAATTATATACCAAGCATATACACTTTTGGGTGAATAGTAACTTTTCGGGCTGTTTGAACCTCTGAGATTGAAGAAGACTTTTGACATATTTAGAACTCTTAAATGTGAAAATGAGCTTCTTCACTTTTTAAGTAGACATCTTAAGCTTTCCAAATTGTACTTGATCATCAAAATCCAAGTTCATTTGGGTATGCAAATCTTTAGTCGAAGTCAGCATATGCAGCTTGCATTTCAGTTTGCACAGATCTTGGTAATTCAGAAATATCTTGAGCTACAAATGTCCAAATGAGGTGATTCAAAATTTTATGAAAAGATAAGACAATTATCTACAACTTTCATGAAGAATGTTTTGTCTGAATCGATCATCTTCAGTCTCGTTCACGAGCATCTTTAGAAGTGATCACGAGCAGTCCGTCAAAGGAGCATTTGGAGCACACTCTTGCCAAAAAATGGCAGTACTCCTCACGAGCACTCCTCACGAGCTGGTGGCTCGTGACCCGCTCGTGAGCGCACCTCTGACAGCATTCCAACGGGAATTTTTTAGGATGACGGCTATATTTTCACCCCTCACGAGCACTGTTCACTCGTGAGGAGGTCGTGAGCAGCCCTTGAGCTGCCATAAACTCAAGAATTGATTCAAAATCAATTCTAAATGTTGGAGACATGATTGATACATCCAACAACTACATTTTTGAGTGTTTGTCTATATAAACACAACTTAGAATTCAATTGAAAGGTGAATAAAACTTGTGCATCATTCATCATTTTCTTAAACATTCAATTGAGTTCTAAAACCTTCTTTCAATCAAATTCTTTGTGTATAACTCTTGTGAGAGTTGGTGAGTGATTAGAATAGATATTTTTATTCTTCTATTTTCTGGGTTTAGAAAACGGGAAGTGAGATTCTATTCTAAAAGAATTAGTTTAAGTGTTGAGCCATTAAAACACTTGGGAATTTGGTTTTTAAGTGAGCCTTGAAAACTCAAGATTGTAAGGTTGTAAGAGTGAGCCATAAAACTCTTGTGTATTCTCAATCTTGGTAATAAGATTGTGGGTGATTAAAAAATCCTAACTTGGGGATAAGTTAGGTGGAGACGTAGGATTATTTGAGAATCCGAACTCCTTAAATATTTGTGTTTATCATTCTTCCTTCTCTACTCTTACTTACTTCTTGCAAATAATTCCTTTAATTTTCCATTTTTGTTCGATAGTCCTATTCACCCCCCTTCTAGGACTTTTTCAGCGTGTTTTTAATGTTAATTAGAAAATATAATTATAAGGTGTAATTAATAAAGAGTTACTTAATTTCTTCAATGACTCAAATGATAAATATTATAAAATTGAATTTATGGATTCAATCTCCTTCTTTCGACCTCTCATTTGTTAGAAAAAAAAATTACTAAATTATTTCTCCAAAATAAGAGATTAAAGTAATTTTTCTTCAATCACGAGTTCACGGAACTCTAATTTTAAAGTAGTTGAAGTTTATATAGTGTATAAATCTTCATGTACCAATAAGACGTCTAGAATATATAATTACTGATATTAGTAGGAAAAACTCTATTTAAAAGAAAATATTAGGAAAAGTATAGAAAATCAGTATGTGATTTTATGGTTTTAAAGTTTTAAATATGTGTTTTATTTTGTGACAATTTGGGTTATATACTGTTGCTATTTGATAATTTCCAATATATAAGGTTAACTCCATTAAATGAATGAAACATATATACAGAAAATTGTCAAACGACGATAAATATAGAATTCAAATTGTCACAAAAAGTAAAACATATTTAAAATTACAAAACATTGAAACCATAAGATGATTTTTTATACTTCATTTTAATTGTTTTTAGTTAAGTCGTACAATGTGTCAGACTCATTTAATAACATTAGGCTTGTATACTGAAAATTGTCAAACAATGACAAACACATTATCCAAATTATTACAAAATAAAACACATATTTCAAATTCTAATACCATAAAATTATAAGGTGATTTTTCATACTTTTCCCAAAAATATTTGAAAAGTGAAGAAATTATTATTTTTTTTGGTGTAATTGGGGTTAAATATTTAGTAAAATATTAAATTTTTTTAAATGTATTAAATTAAACCAATTTTTAAAATAAAATTTTAAAATCGTTTAAAAAGAATATGCTCTCATTTTTAGTGCAGAAATTGATCCATCGAAATATAGCCTTTTATATATAGAATTTTTTTAGAAGACAGCATATCATACCATTAAGATTTCATATTGTGCAAATTAAAAATTTCGTTAAAAATGATTTGCATAGGTAATGGAGCGGATGAAAGCCGTCAATGCAAATGCCAAGCTTTTCCACGGGTCATTTATATATATTAGAGTAAAGTGCTTGAAAGCTTATAAAAATTTATTTGCTCAACTTTAATTACCAACCGCATTTTATTTAAAATGTTATCCTAAAGCCATTGATTAATGAAGCTAATCTATAAAAATTACATTGTTATATATAATCCATTGATAATTGCCGACTCATTCTTGAATTTCATGGAAACATAAGATAAATTATCTCGTGGCTTATTTTTAGCATATATATTATCTTTTAGACTATTGATTAAGCTAAAGAGTTGAATTGAAATGTTAGCATATGATCTTTTATATAATTGATTAAGCTAAAGAGTTGAATTGAAATGGTCTTCAACAAGAAGCAATATATATGGAAACTCAAAAGTAATCGTTCATTATAACGTTTGGATGGGGCTGCCAGCTCTTAGACAAAACATATATACATCAAAATCGTCATATAATAATGAATGATAAGATAAACCTATCAACTCTTTCATCAAAACATGACTATAATTATATAATTTTTTAAAATTTTTTATTAACAATATATATAGTTATGTTAAATTAACTGTTAAAATTTTTTTATAACCCTTTAATTTGGTGCATAATTTAGTGAATTAAAAATACTGATAATTCATTTTTTATATTACCAAATAAGTCAATTTAAGAAAAATGACATAACAGGTTATTCAATCATTAATCTCTTATAGCATGTACACTAAGTTATTCTCAAATAACATATTTATTCCTATTAAGAGTTATAATATGTTGTCTTATTGTCTATGTTGTATTAATTACTAATTAAGTTAGTTGTCTTATGCTCATTATGCTAATAAAGTGATAATTAATCAAATAAAAGGCGGTCCGTCGGCACCCAATGACACAGTACCAACGCCTTATATGGGTCCCATGGTCGGTGCCGGCTGTCATCATTCTTACATAACCTAAGATGAAGCACTACTACTTCTGCTATATATATATTTTCCATGAAACATATCACTTACAGCTTTTAGTTATTGTATATAGCTAACGTTTAATTACTTAGCGAGCTAATATGGCAAAGATAGCTTTTGGTAGTTTTGGAGACTCTTTCAGTGTAGGATCACTGAAGGCCTACCTATCTGAGTTTATTGCCACTCTTCTCTTTGTTTTTGCTGGTGTTGGCTCTGCTATTGCTTACAGTAAGTTAATTTGTAATCATTTGTACTTTTTGCAAATTCATGATATAATAGAATAAGATAAGAAAAATTCAGAAATAATTTTGAAATAATATTTGTCATATCAACATGTTTGCATGATTAGTTATGATAAATTAGATGCAGAATAGAGGAAAAAAAAAAATTATTGTAGTATGAGAGGTTGAGAAATAATTTTTTGTAGGGTGTTTTTGCAAAAATAATAGAAATATTTGGTCTGAATGTTGTAGGTAAGCTTACAACAGATGCAGCTCTAGACCCACCAGGGCTGGTTGCTGTGGCAGTGGCTCATGCTTTTGGATTGTTCGTGGGAGTAGCTGTAGCAGCCAACATCTCAGGCGGTCACTTAAATCCGGCTGTCACCTTTGGATTGGCTCTTGGGGGCAACATCACCATCCTAACTGGCATCTTCTATTGGATAGCCCAGTGCCTTGGCTCTATTGTGGCCTGTCTCCTCCTCCAATTCGTCACTAATGGCAAGGTAATTAGTTTAAAACAAATCCTCCACCGTGCAACAAAACTTAATAATTAGTCAACAACCACCCATACATAGAAATTAATAAAGATAACATAAATATATGGATTTCTAAAGGAAGATTAAGTAGAAAATTGAACCCATAATCTTTATCAATATTTTGATATTATAGTAAAACATTCGGATTAGACGTTCTATATATATATATATATATGAACTTTTAAAAGAAGATTGTGAGAAAGTGGAGAAAAATATATTTTTATATTATGCATCATGTTTATAATTATATTTCAATATTTGAGTGTGATTCAAACTCAAATTTAAATTTTTTGCCCCCATAAAACATTTAACTAAAATTTTGATTTAATTTTATGCAAAGCGAAATTGAATAAAAGTCAAATTATAAAACTAATATCTTGAATTTGGCAGAGCATCCCAACCCATGGAGTTGCTTCAGGCATGAATGCCTTTGAAGGAGTAGTGATGGAGATTGTGATAACTTTTGGACTGGTTTACACAGTTTATGCCACAGCAGCCGACCCCAAAAAGGGGGATTTGGGACTCATCGCCCCAGTTGCAATTGGGTTCATAGTTGGTGCTAACATATTAGCTGCTGGCCCATTCAGTGGTGGCTCAATGAACCCGGCTAGATCATTTGGACCAGCTGTGGTTAGTGGTGACTTCTCGCAGAACTGGGTCTACTGGGTTGGACCGCTAATTGGTGGAGGGTTGGCTGGACTTGTATACAGTTGCAGTTTCATTGGTCCTTACTCTTCAGCCCCATCTTCTGAAGAATACGCCTAAATGAGTTGTCTTTGCCAGCTGCTTGGTTGTGTTTCTTGCTTTTGTGTATGCAAATGGGCTCTTGTAGGGCTTTGCACTTGGTATTTTGTAATAATGAAAAGTGTAAATGTTAAAGTTGAATTAAGTTTGGTAATCTTTGTTTTCTATCTATTTTCTTTTTTCTTTAATCTACTTTTTCTTCTTTTTGAACAAAATTAAATTAAAAAAATTATTATTTTCTTCTTTTTTTAACAAAATTAATTTTTTTCCTTAAAAGAGTTAAATAATTTTACTTTTGCTGTGGTCCAAAATTGAACTTATAACCTTTTTAATGTTATGAATGAATTTTTTACTATATGCCTATCAAGCTTGATTTAATTCATTAAAAAGGCAAAAGATTATAGCAGTTTAGATTGCACTGAGGCCAACAAGCCAGTAGGTGGATTAGAAGGCCAATCAACAACACCTATCAATTGAGCATCAAATTGTGACCTTTCTCTTATGTATTATGAAAATATATTCTTTTCGGTGGTTCATATATGGCCTAACAAATTTCTTTATGCTGTAAATGAAATTACAATTAAGGACTCTTATTAAACTACACCATTATTTTATTTAACGAAATTAAGATATATACATAAAAAAAATATATAACGATAAATAAAATTTAGCTATCCAATTTTGAGAAGGACCGGTGCTTGTATCTCCAAGTAAGTTCCATCCAATACAAATTGACCAACTAGTATACTAGACCAACAAATCTAGACTTAGTGACGGTTGAAATATGATTAAAAAATTAAAAATGAATGTTATCCCACATTATTTTGAAGAGAAGGAAGGAAAAAGTTTGTTATAAAATAAATTCTTTATCTTTTTTATTACGTGTGTCAATCATTATTTTTGTTTGGTGTACTTTTGAAAGCTATTAACTATACTGGTAGAAAATTTAAAGGGAAATTCTCTTTGGTGTAATTGAATGTTTAGATATGTGTGAGAGTTAGATATTTTATAGTGTGGATGTAATAATTTTTCATATAGTGAAAATTTTTCTCTTGTTTGTCTTTTGACAACACTCATGGTTTTTCTCTATTTGTGAGTTTTCCATATTAAATTATTGTGTGTTTTTCTCTTTTATTTTTCATGTATTTTTGTTCAAGTTGTGATCTAGGTAAAGGTACTTGTTGGATTGTAAGAGATTCATTTTCCTCAATAATTGGTATCAGAACTCTTGGTTTATTTTAGTATGCTCTGTGGTTGTGGCTTAAACTGATTTTCCATTCCACAAAAAATTTCCTTGGGCTAATTGGCATTCCACATCGATAGATTTTTAGAAATTGTCGTGATTCAATTGGAGGTCTTTTAAATATGATATTATGTTTATTAAGTGTGGTATTGTGTAAGTAAGTACAACTAAGAAAGTTTTGTCATAAATTCTAATCGCCTAAGGAAGTTGGGATTTAAGTAGTACCGTTTGTGTCTCTCCAATCTCACCTGGAAACTTGCTTAATGTATTTTGTGGACACAATTGTTTACTCATTAATCACGTATGAGGTAACTGTAACATGAAGTAATGTTTAAGTAAATGGAGGTACTATGCATTGTTGAGTAAAAATGAGCTTTAAATTTGATATTCAGAAATTTGATGAGAGAATAAATTTTGGGTTATGACAAGTACAAGTCAAAGATATACTAATCCAGTCTAGATTGTATAAGGCATTGAGAGAAAAACCAATTTTTTTGTCCAATGGAAAGGAGCCAGATAAATCCGGTGATAACAATGAAGACATAGGAAAATCTAAAATGAGTGAAGAAGAATGAGAGGAGTTAAACATGAGAGCAGCAAGTCAGATTCATCTCTTTTTAGCTGAGAATGTTCTTACTAATGTTGTTAGATGATCTTCAATAAAGAAGCTTTAGGAAAAGCTTGAGGAAATGTACTCAGCTAAAAGTCTTTCAAATAGGTTATATTTGAAGGAGAAATTTTATAAATTGCAAATGGAAGAAGGTGTAAAATTTTTTGACTACTTTAGTGCACTTAATGAGATTGTTTTTGAACTGGAATCTATTGGAGTGAAAATTGATGATGAAAATAAAGCTTTGAGACTTATCTGGTCTCTTCCACCTTCCTTTGAACACATGCAAACCATTTTAATGCATGGGAAAGAGAATATGATTTTTTTCAGAAGTGACAAGTAAGATGATTTTTGAAGAAAGAAGTCTAAAAAATGGAGAGAACAAGTCTTTTGAAGTACAACATTGTCGGTTTGTGAAAATAGGAAGAAGAATAAAGGCTCTAGAAAGAAAATTATCTGTTGGGGATGTGGGCAACATGAACATGTAAGGAAGGATTACAAAAATGGTAGAGGTAATTTGGCGAATAGCTCCAAAAGTAATGTTACTAATATGACTGTCTTTGAAAAAGAAGACGATGAAGTTTCTACATAAGGAAGGACATATATCCTTATGGCATGATAGCTACCAACTAAGTTGTCATGGAAGTGGATGTATGATAGGTTACATGTTAACAGTTTGCACACGGGATTGGTTGACAGTTAATGCAAGGTATGTGATGAAATTGATGTCGATGGCTAATGAACTTCTTAGAAAGTCAACATTGGAAGTTACATCATAACTTATTAACAATTTTTGACATGAATTGACCGAGGTAAAAATTCTTGAAGTTGGTGAATTCCAAGTGTGTATACTCTTATGGTGAAGTATGACAATTCTTATTTTTAGAATTGTGACTATCATAGTTGATGGTGTTATTAAGGTAGCGGTTGTTCTTTTAATTTTTTTTAACCATGGTGGAGATTGTTGAAATATGATTAAAAAATTAAAAGATGGATGTTATCCCACATTGTTTAGAAGAGAAGGAAGTAGGGAGTTAGTTGGTTATAAAATAAACTCCTTATTTCTTTTGTAAAGTGTGTCAATCACTATTTTTCTTTGGTGTACTATTGAAAGCTGTTAGCTATACTAGTAGAGAATTTAAAGAGAAATTCTCTTGGGTGTACTTGAACTTTTGGTTATGTATGAGAGTTAGATATTTTGTAGTGTGTATGCAATAATTTTTCATATAATGAATATTTTTCTATTGTTTGTCTTTTGACAACACTTTTAGTTTTTCTTCATTTGACAGTTTTTTACATTAAATTATTGTGTATTTTTTCTTTTATTTTTCATATTTTTTTTAATTTAAATTGTGATATAAAAAAGTAAAAATACTTGTTGGATTATAGGGGTTCATTTTCCGATTACTTGTAAAGCTAAGAAAGTTGGATATAAATCTCTAGGTTGTATTGCCTTTCCAAAGGCTATATTTTAATGGAACTAAATGTTCAAAAGAAAAACGAGTAGACACTTTGATTTTTTTTTAAGTGTTAGAAGAATTTATCAAATTTATCTAATTCGATATGAATTAATGAAAATATTTACAACTATTGAATATTAGAGATTATTATATAAAATATACATATCATGTTAAAAGAAAAATTCAATATATTATCTTCATTCAATGCAATCAATTTTGTCAAAATGCGGCTATATATATGACATTATTATGAATGTGAATGAACAATATATTGCTTGTGAATGAACAATATATTGCTTGTGAGAGAATAGTACTCAAATAGTGAAAAGAAAATCTCTATATAAAGGGATTGAAATTCATTAATGAGGAGGTTAAGATTAAGAAGAAGAAAAGATAGATTACTCTCCAAATTCTTTCAATATTATAGTTCTCTAAATTCTCTCTAAACTCTTTCTAAATTCTCTCAAAATCATTCTACTATAAAATATTTTTCTTCTAGTTAAATACTACTAAATTCAAGTTTAGTTCTATAACAAAATAAGTAATTCAATCTTTATTTTCACAACAGACATAAATATTTATTCATTCTGTTTCATCTAACAATAAGTAGCATAAATATCTATTCATTCTGTTTCACCTAACAATAAGTAGCCATGTAAAATTTGTTAAAAAAAACATCTATGTAAAAAATAAGAACCAAAAAATATTGTGGTTTATTTTTGTTATATATTTTTAATGTTTAATTTGAAATGAATTTTGGCCAGTTTATATGTTCCAGTCCAGCTTTAAGAACACTGCTTCCAATAATTAAAATTTGGTTACATACATAGTTGTCCTTAAAAAAAAATAGTTACCACTACCACTAGATTATTATCATCGCACTTGCAACCAAACATTAACCGATAAAAGATTTTTTTTTTTTTTCAAAATATGTTTATAGGGTACAATACAAAAGGTCAATCAAGGTGGGTTGGGAAGTGTGGCTTCCTGGCAGATTGGGTGGGAGGTATATGTGCACATATAATACTAAAAATCACATATACGTGCATACACACATATAACATATGTATATATATTTGTGTAAAGAAAAACTTGGAATTTTAATGTGATATTAGGGGGTTCGGCTAACGGAACTATATGAGTCCTGGGAAAAGGATATTCTTGTTGGCTTTGTGGTGTTTAAGGTAAGGGATAAGGGTTCATTTTTTTTTTTAAATTTTATTTCTGAATTAATATATATTTTCCTATAGTTAAACCAATAAGTATGCAACCATACCCCCTGAATTAATGAGTAATTAGTGTTGTTGTGAGTTTATGAAGGGAAATGGGAGAGCATTTTGTGCTGATGGTGATGTTGTTAAACCGTATCAGCTAATCACTGAAGGTGGGAACCAATTTAATTTATTAATTTTCTACTCCATGTTAATATTTATTTTTAGATTAATTGGTGCATGATCATAGCCACAGATTAGACGCATATTCATTGGTTTGATGCTACATATATAGACAATTTTCTCTTTCTTTTTTGGCCAATATTAATAGTATTGTCCATTTCCTGATAAGCATTTTATTATGAATGGAATGTGCACAACGCCACAAGCAGTGGCAGGACCCCAAAATAAGATATTTTTTTTTTCAAATTTTATTAGAATAAGCCAATATCTAATTATAAACTATACAGGGTTTCTGCAATATATATATATATATATATATATATATATATGGGAAGGTTTTTTTCCTTTTTATAAAATACTTATAATAAAGATTACAGTTTGGCTCAATAGTATAAAATTTATTGAGGTTTTCTTTGGGAAATTAATTTTTTTTAGGATATTGCTAGTTACGAAACGCAAATAAATTAATCTCATATGCAATGTGGTAGAAAAGTACCTCATAAAAATTAATTTTTTTTATTAATATTTGTGCTAAAGAAATTGGAACTCAAAATATTATTTATTTTTTACACCTATAATATGGAAATTTTTTTTAATAACCACTGTTTAATTTTTTGGAAAAATTGTGCTTGTTTGGTGAGGAAAAAAATTTAAAATCTATTATTTGTTACTCATATCGAAGTGAGCTCTAGTCAAAAATTTAATTGTATATATTAAAAATTAAATCTTTATTTTTTATTTAGAAAATTATTTTATTCTTCCTAATTAGTTTCTCCTAATTAATGTGGAATTAGGTTTTTCATGTATAGAAATGATTAATGTATATATAAAGGATGTAACTGTAATATCTCGAGTTTTTAAATAATTTTAAACTATATCGGAATATGGAGTGTTAATAATTTTTATACATATTGATGATTGTTTTCATGAGTTTGTTATTTATTAAGTCAATTTAATTATTTTTAATTATTTTAAGAAATTTACGTAAAATTTTTTTGGGATATTATTTTCGGGGAAATTAAAACGTAAATAATTTAATATTAATTATTTTAACTAGTTTTACGAATTTGCATGAACTCATACATAATTTTAAAGTGTTAAATAAAATGTATATATGTACATTTATTTAAATTAAATTAGGGTTTATTTAATTAAATTAATTTTTATTATTTAGTTTTTTTATATTAATCAATTAATTATATATGTGTATATATTATTAAAATGTATGTGTGGTGCACATTTATTGTGTTTATTATATTAAATATTAATATAATATAAAGTAGGACATATATATATACATGTAAAATCATTAACTAAAATAAAGTTTGAAGTATTTACGAATTTGCCACTCCACCTCCTTCCTTCTTCTCGATCGTTCCCATTCAATTTCCGGCACCGATCAAGTCATTTTCTTCTTGTCACTATACCTCCCGGTGTGCCACCATCATCCCCATCTTGTTCTGCCAACAGCAGTGCCCGTTTTCGGCGTCGGTGAAGCTTGTTTTGGCCGGAAGACCGAAACTTGAAGCCATCGTCGATCACGTCAATTCCGGCCACTGTTTTTGACACCGCTAGTCTCTATATTCTCTTTGAGCTCTGGGGAGTGTGATTCCAAGTTTTGTTTCACTTAAAATGGTCTAGATTTCCCTAGGTTTTGATTTTCCAATTTCAGCCATTTAGGGTTCTCAAAATTTTTGAGCTTCAATTTGATTAATTCAAGAAAAATCCCTTCACAAACATTGATCCTTGTAGCTTAATCTTGCTCTGTGAATTTTTGTGGAATTTTTGAAAATTATTTTGATTTTTGTGAATTTTTAATTATTTTATTAATATTTTCTAATTTTTGAAAATTAATTAATTAAATTATGAAATTGTGTTTTATGGTGATTATGGGTGTTGAAATACATTTTAGAAATTTATTTGTAATTTTTGTGAATTTATACATTTATTTTGAATTTATTTAAGTTTATGTAATTTTTGAAAATTAGGTTAATTATGTGTTTTAGTGAAATTAATTGGTTAATTGACTGTATTTATTGATATCATTGAATTATATGTTGAGAAAATTAATTTTGAGTAATTATACTATTTTTGGTGAATTTTTGATTAATTTTAGTGAATTTATATATATATAGGGGTATTTTGGTCATTTGACACTACATTGGTTAAAAATGTAATTAATTTGATTTTATTAGTTATTTAAGGTATAAAAATGATTTCTACAAATTATTTAGTATTTTTAACTAATTAAAACTAATTTTCATAAATTATTTTCAAATTATATATATAATATACGATTTTTCTAAATAAATGAGTTTTTATCGGTTTATAATAAGTTTTAGGGTTAATTATGTAATTTGGATTTATAAAATGTATTTTTAGTATCAAATGGCATTTTCAGTATTTTGTATTTGTTCTGTGAATTGTGGACCCCGATCGGTAAATCGTAGTTTGGAGTTCGACCGAGGGATTGTGGTTGTGTTCTGTGTTTATTTCGAAGTGTGTTTTCTTTGAAGGACCGGCTCTACTCTTTGAGTAGAGAGATGTCCGTTTTACAGGGAAGGTTCTGCCAGATTTTTGGTAGAATTCTCGTAAAACGTGATGTCCGGTCTAACTCTGATTCTAATTCTGTGTCTAGTATTCTAGATCGAGTTTTTAGGAATTTCTGTTAGATTTATTCTGATTTTCTGTTGTCATTTATTTGTTTAGTTGTGCCGAGACCGAGGCCTAGTGGACCAGGCCCGTCGGACCCATCTCGAGGAGCGTAATAATAGTGAGTTGTTATTTTATATATATATATGTTTTAGGGTGCATGTTTTAGAAATGTATGGTTTATTTTGATAAATATGCATAAATGATTTAATTAGTACTTAGGTTTATTTTTGGTATATTTTTGATATATTTTAAATTATATGCATGTTTTATTAAACATTTATATTTAAAATGTTTTTAAATATATTTCTAGTTTATTTTGCAAATATATTGGATTTATTTGACGTATATATACTCGAAATATATCTGGTTTACTTTTGGTATATTTCTAGTATATATATGGTTTATGTTGCTATTTTATTGAAATTCATGCATCATTTATTTATGAATGTATGTTTTATATATTAATGAAGGATATCAATAGAACGTGCTACCTAGTGGGCAGCACTAGGACCGAGTACGTATCGATACGCCGATAGCATTTAGACTATATTACTAACCTATTTGTGGATATTGATCGGATTGATTTGATTTGATGTGAGAAATAATTTGGGAGTGTGATTTTTGGAGCTCGGTTGACCAAGTGTCTCGGGGCCAATCACACTGACAGTCAGACTACTGGAGCTCGGTTGACTTAGTGTCTCGGGGCCAATCTACTGTCCAAATGGAACAAGTGAATATATTTGGATTAAGTGAGCCTGTATGGCTAGAGTGTTGTCTAACACTGTTTTGAGGTTGCGATTTTCTAGGGTTACAAAAAGTGATTTTCAGAAAATATATATAAAATGATTTTATTGCATATGTGTGTACTTGCTTGTATATATACTTATTATATACGTTATTGACTGTATGCATTGCCATTTAGTATGCATGTATATATATTATAACAATTCACTCAGTGAGGTCTGACTCCCCTCCGTTGACTATTTTTTAGGAGAGTCATCATCTTCAGACCTCAGTAGTAGACCTATACGTCGGATTTCTTCCACCCCGGCTTCACTATGTAAACTGCTTATCTGAGTTTATTTTATGATCTAGACATTGCAATAGTTGTAATCAGATGTGGGGTTTATGTATTATATTTATGTGAGTTATGTATATTAAATATTTGAACTAAAATTTGTACTAAAGGAATATTTATATATATGAGATGAAGATTTAAATCCATTGATGTGTATTTACTTATCTTATTTGTGATTTTATTTCTATTGCAAAATATTTTATTTATATTATTATGAGTATTGCATGTTTTTATTTATTTTTAGGCTTGCTATGGGTTCCGGATTCGAAAGAATTCTCGTTCCCTAGCGCCAATCATGACCCCTGTTTTGGGTCGTGATAGTAACCTCTCTTATGGAATATATGAAAAATAATTCTCTTAAATTCTCTGAATTTTTTTCTCTACATGGTATCAACATATACTTACTAAAATAAAATTCAAATTTTGTATGAAATCCTTGAAATTATTTTTTTTCTTCTCTCCTTCTCTTATTATTATTTTTTTGAATTCGAAATCTACCATGACCAATGAAAATACATCCATTGTATCATATGAAACACCAACTTTCATTTAAACCCCTCAAGATAATTCTCCCTTTCCGACTGGAATTATGTTTGATGATACGAACTACCCTCTATGGTCACAAGTCATGGAGCTGCGAATTGGAGCCATAATTAAATTTGGATTCCTTATTGGTATAACCTCAAAATGACTTGCTGGAGATAGGGCTTTGAAGGCTTGACTTATTGATAATAACTGAGTAAAAAGTTGGCTCATTGATTCCATGAGTCCAACGTTGATGCAGAAATTCATCCGTCTTCAAATAGTAAAGAAGATATTAAATGCTTTCTCCAAAACTTTTTATGATGGATTTGATGTGATGTGTGTAATTTCTACATATATTTTGAGTTGAATTCTAATGGATATTGAATAAGTAATTTGTTTAATTTGGGTAGAATTTGAGCTTAATTAAAAAATATTATAATTTCCTATTTCTTTTAGGATTCTATTATTTTTGTTTTAATTCTTGTCAAATAAGGATTTCATTTGAAAGGCTAATTAGTTTTCCTTTTTTTTAGGAAAGCTTAAAAAGGAATTCCAAAAAGGTAAGGGATATGTTTGATGCCACTTCAACGCTGGAGGTGTTCCACTAGTGTGATGTTCTGAAATTTTAACTTTAAGTTATGCCTAGCCATGCTGAAGCAATCTGCAATTGGTACTGCTTGCTGGAATCTTGACCCAAAGAGCTGTGTGTCCATGCTTAAGTAATGCTGAAGTGGTGTCAGCACATAAAAGTTTCCTTTTTCAATAAGGACTCGAGAATTCAAAAGGAAGTGGGTTTTCTACCAAGTTTTTCTATAGAAAGGGGATGATAGGGCATTCATTCAAGATTATTAAAGCTAAAAATAAGAGCAAAATGAAGATTGAAGGAGATACATACAAGTTATTTTCTTCTTCATCTTTTAATTCTTTTGAACATGTTTGTGAGCTTCACCACAATTATGCATTGCTAAATTTCTTTTTAGGGTTTAGGTTAGGAGTAGTTATTCTATGATGTGATTGAACACAAGTTTTATTAATTTGATTTTCAGTTAATTTTATAAGTTGCTCTCCATGTCTTGTATTCAATTAAGGGCCCAATTAATTACATGTTTATGGGTAGATTCACTAAAGAGAGTTAAGAGAATTTATTAACTTTAGACTCATAAGACTTAGACCACTTGACCACGAGAGTAGGCGAGCTCTTTGGGGGACCATGACAGTAGGCAGGGGTTTATGGTGGTAAACCAATAATTGTTAAGGAACTTAATGAGTTTTGATTAACTTTTTAATCATGAGAGTAGGTTAAACTTTAATCTTAACATGTTTAATTGAACTTAAGAGAGTCTTTAGGTATTTTACAACAATTACCCCTTACTGAAATTAATGTCTTTTGCTTGTTAATGTGTTCATAATCTAATTGGAGTAGTGAAACTAAACCTAGGCTCTAAGCTTTTAATTATTTGATTTTAATTCAGTTTAAGTTGCTTTGTTTTATATTTGCTTAATTACTTTTATTCAATTTACTAGCTAAGATCATAAGTAAAAATATTAGTACTCAATATACAATCATCATGGGATGATAACTCTTTATATTGCAATCACAATTTGTGCGCTTGCGAGTTTAAAACACAATAAGTTTTTGGAGCTGTTGTTAGGGACCAATTCTGGGTTACTCACATGACAGGTGGGAATACTCATTACTATACTCCCCAGAATGGCACAAAAAACTTGTTGCATTTACAACCCGCAAGTGCATGGATCATGATTGTAGCATAAAGAGTTTTCATCCCACGAGAATTGTATATTTGTCCATGAGAATTGTATATTGAGTACTAATATCTTTACTTATGATCTTAGCTTGTAAATAGAATAAAATTAATTAAGCAAATATAAAATAAAGCAACTTAAACTGAGTTTAAAATCAAATAATTAAAAGCTTAGTGCCTAGGTTTAGTTTCAATATTCCAATCAGGTCATGAACATATTAACAAGCAAAAGACTTTGATTTTAGTTAAGGGTAATTGTTATAAAATACCTAAAGATAATAAAACTCAATTATTTAAGTTAAACCGAAAATCTTTTACTACACGTCAGAATGGTAGGCCATTACCTACATACTACAATGAATTAATTGGCATATTTTAAGAGATTGATGCTCGAACAAGTGCTCAAGGGGAGGATGTCAGTGGAGTATTATCACTCCATAAGCATATTTCTCGACTTCGAACTCAAAATTTAATAATGCTCAGAGTGAAATACTATGGAAAGATCTACCTCTTGATTTTGAGTCCAGTTATGCATATGTGTAAAGATCACAACTAGCGACAAATAATGGAGCAATCTGTAATGATCCAGTATTTTAAAAAAAATAATATTATTTTGAAATATGCAGTGTTAATACTATTTTAAATTTCTATTTATTATGATTATTTTATTGAGATTTAAAAGTTAATTTATTGTTAAGTATTATTTATTTGTTTAATAATATTATTATATTATAATTATTTGTGATTAGTATTCGTTATTTTACGTCAAATATTTTCTTACGTAAAATATTTTATTTGAAAGTTTTGTTATTTTAAAATATTAAGGTTATCATCATCATCATCATCATCATCATTATTATTATTATTATTATTATTATCGTCGGTATTATTATTATTGTGTATTATTATAATGTGCATGTGTGCATGTGTTATGTGGGTATATTTGTGTTAGTGTGTGTTTTGTATATATATATTTATATGTATATATAAGTTAGTATTGTGTGTGTGTGTATATATATATATAACATGAGGGTCAGGATTCACGGGTCAATTCTTTTTCTTCATCACTTTTCTTCAATCTTTGTTTTCTTTTCCTTCCGACAAGAACGTAGCACCACCGCCACCATCCTGAGCCTCCATTAACCACCACCTGTCACCCTTGAACCTCGCCATCACCTTCTTTTCTTCTCTTCTCCATTTTTTTTGCTGTTGATGAAGCCTCCACTTCTCGGTTTTTCGGCATAGGCAGCATCTCCTTTTTACAATGCCGATGACATTTTCTATGGTGAAAGCTTACTGTCCACGGCTTGATCAACTCCTTATGATCCGGGCTAGTTGATTCTTTAGTCACCTTGAGTTAGAAATGTCCGGTAACTATTTTATCTTCAAGTTTAAGTTTATGTCAATTTTGGTTTTTTTTTTAAAGTTTGATTGCTTGAGTTTTAGATTAATTGCTTTTATAAATGTTGATGGTAGTAACTTTAGCTTCTCAAATATATTTTTTGTGTATTTTTTTGAATTAATTTGAATTTTGGGTAAATTTTGATTATTTTAATATTAAATATTGAATTTTTGATAATTATGTTAATTAATTATTTTTAATGGAAATTTGGTTAAATTAGTATTTTTAATTTAAGTTGTTAATTTTAGTAGTAAGCAAATAATTTTTAGAAATTTTATATAATTTTTGGGAATATATAGTGTATTATGTGATTTATACATTTTGTGTAGAAATTATGATAAATTGTGTTATTAATTTAAATTATTAGCTTTGAAAATGAGAAAATGGATTTTCACAAATTTTTAGTAATTTTGGTTAATTTTTGGATAATATTTTGCATTATGTAAATATTGGATTTGTAGGTTAATTATGTGTTTTTGTTGAAATTATGGTTAAATTACATGTTTTAAATGATTTTGAAATAATAATTGATATTAAAATAAATTTTAAAATTTATTTACTATTTTTAACAAATTAATATTAATTTTCAAAAATTATATTTAAATAATAAAGATTTTTAATATTTTAATGGATTTTTGATGATTTTTATTATTTTATCATTAATATTGTTGGTTTGTGTATTGTGAACCTTGGTTGAAAATTTTTGTAGTTTGGGATCCCAGCCCGAGGTGTTGTACTATTGTGTTTTTAGAAGTGTATTTTCTGTGTAGAATCGACCCTGCTTTTGTAGGGAAACGTCCGTTTTACAAAGGAGACTTTGCTGAATTTTTGGTAGATTTTTTGTAAAACATGACAACCGGTCCGAGTTTACTTTTGGAATTTTGATTGAAATGTGTCTTAAATCGAATCTTCCTTTAGAATTTTAGAATCATAAAGTTAGAAGTTGATTTTGATATTATATTTATTATTTATTTTCTAGTTACGCCGAGACCGATGCTTATTGGACCAGGCCCATCGAGCCAGTCTCAAGGAGCGTAAATTTGTGAATTATTATCTTATATATGCTTTGCATGTAGAATGCATAAAAATTAGCATCCATGAATTTTATAATGAAATTGAAATTGAATATGTTTTTAAATTTAAAATATATTTTTGGCATACTTTTAGTATATTTTCGGTATATTTTAATATACATGCGACGTGTACATATTTGATATATTCCTTACATGAAATTGGTATATTTATGGTTTATTTATGGTATATTTATGGCTTATACATTTGGAATATTTTTAGTATATATCCAGTGTATAATTGGTATATTTTCTATATATGATATTTTAATATGAATGGATGCTATTACATTTAAATTATGCATTTTTATTATTTTAATATTTGTTAAGTTTATTTGAAGGATAGTAGTAGAACATACTGCCTAGTGGGCTCCACTAGGACTGTGTGCACACCAGTATGTTAGAATGTTAGGAGTGATATCATGAAATTATTTGATGAGAGATTTGATGGATATTGATCATTGTGATGTTGTGGTAAGAGTAGTGTGATTGCTGGAGCTCGGTGGACCTCGTGTCTTGGGGCCAATTACACAGACAGTGAGACTGTTGGAGCTCGGTTGACTTAGTGTCTCGGGGCCAATCTATTATCCAAAAATGGATAAGAGATATATCTTTGAATTAAGTGAGCCTATATGGCCAGTGAGAAATTGTGATCGAGGTTGCGAACTGTTAGGGTTTTGCTTCGATCCTTCAACCAAAACTAAAATGTTTTATGCATTTATTATTACTAAAAAGAGATTTCAACATTTATATGAATTGCTTATGTGTGTGTGTGTGTATATATATATATATATAGATGCTTGACTGCTTATGACATTAGGAGGTGCATGTATATATAATATAATAATTCACTCAGTGAGGTTTGACTACCCTTAACTATTTTTTTTTCAGGAGATCTTATATTGTCAGAGCTTAGTAGTAGAGCTTTTCATCAGTGTTCTTCCGCCTCGGCTACTTATTGAAAAATATATATTTAAACTCTAATTTCTAATATAGAAACTACAGTAGTAATATTATTGTAGTAGTTAAGTGTTGTATCAGTGATTTTTGTATCCGAATGTTGTATGAGATATTTTTATTATGTATAATGATAAAGATTATTTTTATATTATTTAAAGATTTTTAATTCTAGTGTATTTTTATTTATTTATTGCATGCATTTTATTTTTAAGCCTTGCTACGGGTTCCGGATTCGAAAGAATTCCCATTCCATAACGTCGGTCATGACTCCCGATTTGGGTCGTGATAGAGTCGAAGGTTTTATCAGACAATGCAGTACTTGTAGTGGCTCAGGCTCGACTACAGTCTAAGGGAAAAGCACCAAGTAAGTCTAATAAATACACATGCACTCACTATGGTGAAGTTGGACACTCTAAGGAATGGGGCTATAAAATTATGGGCTATCCGAAATGGTGGAATTTCAATAGAAAGCCTCATAAAAGCCTTAGAAAAGTTGTAATTGTTGCCTCTGTCATAAAACCAAGTGGTTACCTTGATGAAACATCAAGTATGACAAAGCTTACTCAGAATAATACATGGATTATTGATACAGGTGCTATTGATCATATGATAAACTCCACCCATCATCTAACCTCCATTTGACCATTAACCCAACAAAATATTCTAATTGCTAATGGAGGAATAACACTTATCATCTATGAAGGATCAGTATCTAATTCTAATTCTCTTAATTTGGATATTGTTCTTATTGTTCCATCTTTTTCTTATAATTTACTATCTATTGTCCAAATCACTAAAACCTTAAATTGTATTGTTAAATTCTGGCCTAACTATTGTTTATTTCAGGACATTATGATGCACTGAATTCTTGGCTCTAGTATTAAATGTGGAAATTTATACTATCTTAATTTGCATAGTGATCTGAGTCTAAAATCAAGTTAAATTAACAGTGTTTTTAGAAGTAGCTCAAACAAATAACAAGTAATTTTATGGCATCGACGTCTTGGACATTTATCTTTTCATTACCTTAGAAAAATCAGACTTGAATTATTTTTAAGTATCAAAGACTCGGAGTTCAAGTGTGATATTTGTGAATCGACAAAGAGCCATAGGATTTCATATGTACTAAGTTATAATAAGAATTCTATTTTATTTATGACTATTCATTCAGATGTATGGGGACCTGCTCGAATTCTTACTTTATCTAGTGCTTGATATTTTGTAACATTTATTAATGAATGTACCCGGATGACTTGGGTATCCCTACTTTCAAATAAGGGAGATGTGTGTTATGTGTTTCAAGACCTGTGCAAAATGTTAGTAGTGCAATATCAATGTTAAATTTGAGTCTTGGAATCTGATAATGGTGGGGAGTATCTTAACTTGGCCTTAAAAATTTTTTTACCATAAGCATGACATTTTTCACCAAACTTCTTGTGCTTAAACCCTTTAACAGAATGGTATAATAGAAAGAAAAAATTAACAACTATTGGAAGTAGACCAAGCATCTTTATTTGACATGTATATTGCTTGGGAATACTAAGGAGAGGTTGTTCGATCAGCTGCCTATCTCATGAACCGAACTCCATCCAAAATTCTTGATTTTAAAACTCCTCTTCAAAAACTTCAAGAGCTAATCCCAAGTCCACCTCTCAATAATCTTGAACCCTGAGTATTTGGCTACTCAAAATTTGTTCATTAGATACTCGGTAAATTGGATCCAGCAGCTATCTGATGTATATTTTTGGATATTCTGAGCTACAAAAGGGATATCAATATTATAATCCATATGCTTAGAAGATGTATGTAACTAGGGATGTTTAGTTCCATGAATATGCAACCTACTTCTCTTCATCCGAGTGCTCTTTTAAGGGGGAGAGAGTTCAGGACATATTTAAAGATAGCATTTTTAGTGTCTTACTTGTTTTGAGCATCTCATATGTTCAGATCTTATCTGTTCTAACCATCTCATATGATCAGATAGTATGTCCAAACATCTTGAGCATTCCACCTGAGTAAATAACTGAATATAGTCCGAATGTTATGCTCAGACCTGAAACTAATCAAGATAGTATATCTTCCCAATCCACACTAGAAGCTGAAGGAACTTCGGATGTGTATAATGAGGTAAACTCGTCTCTTTTAGTAACTCCAAATATCGAGCCTCTTTATCCTTCTAGAATAAACAAAGGGATTCCAAAAAGACAATATGATCCGAACCTCAATACCAAAGCTAAATACCCTATTAATAACTTTATATTTACAAACTGCTTATTAAAATCACATCATATACTGTAAATCAATTATCTAATGTATCTATTCTAAGTAATGTGTAGGAGGCTCTAACTGATCCAACTTGGAAGAAAGCGATGAATGATGAAATGGAAGCATTGTAAAAGAACTCCATATGGGAACTTGTTTCATTTCCTGAAGGAAAGAAAACTGTCAGATGCAGGTGGATATTCACCGTCAAACTGAATCCAAATGGAAGCATTAATCGATATAAAGCTCAGTTGGTTGTAAAAGGATGTACTCAGAAGTATGGAATTAACTATGAGGATAAATTTTCCCCAGTAGCAAAAATGAATACCATCCGAGTCTTTATTTCATCAGTTGCTAACTTAGACTGGCCACTGTGATATTTTAATGTAAAAAATACTTTTTTGAATGGAACCATTGATGAAGAAGTGTATTTGGATCCACCACCCAGAATGAGATATACTGACCAAGTATGAAAACTAAAAAGAGCATTATACAAACTCAAACAATCGCCTTGAGCATGGTTTGGATGACTCTCAACCTTTATGAGGAAGCTCTGTTACAAATAAAGTGATGCTGAGCATACACTATTCATCAAACAAAAGATGGGTAAAGTCACTGCTCTTATTGTGTATATTAATGATATGGTAGTCATTAGAAATGATCCAAGTGAGATAACAACTCTATAAAGATAATTATCAATTGAGTTTGAACTTAAGGATCTAGGTGATTTGAAGTATTTTATGGGGATTGAAGTTACAAAATTAGCTTAAGGAATTTCTCTCTGCTAATGAAAGTACGTAATGGATTTGCTAACAGAAATAGGTATGCTTGATTATAAGCTGGTTGAGACTCTAATGGAAGTCAACCATGGGTTATCAATTCGAGAAGGTCAAGTTTTAACTGATAAAGCTTAGTATCAAAGGTTAGTGGGAAGATTAATTTACTTATTTCATACTTGGTCGGATATTGCTTATGCAGTAAGTGTTATAAGTCAATTCATGCATTCTCCGAGTAAAGAACATATGGATATAGTATACCGAGTGCTAAGATACTTAAAGTCTTATCCATGCAAAGGTTTATTTTTTAAGAGAAATAATTATTATGAAATTGTTGGCTATACAGATGTTGATTGGGCTGGAGATCAAATTAATCAAAAATCAATATCTGCGTACTTCACGTTTATTGGGAAAAATTTAGTCACTTGGAGGAGTAATAAACAAAAAGCCGTAGTAAGGTCAAGTACTGAAACTAAGTTTAGAGGAATGGCACATGGTGTATATGAATTACTCTGGATAAGGCAAATTGTTCATGATCTGGGACTAAATCATCTGAAGCCTATGTTGTTACATTATGATAATAAGGCAACCTTACAAATTGCAAACAACCCAGTTCAACATGATCAGACTAAGCATGTGGAGGTTGACAGACACTTTATCAAAGGTCATTTGAATTAAGGAACAATTGATCTTCCATTTGTTTCTTCTTAGACTCAACTTGCTGATATCCTTCGAAAGGCTATATCCGAAAAAATATTCCACAGTTCACTTGGCAAGTTAAAAATGATTGACATATACTTACCAACTTGAGGGGGAATGTTGAAGTCAGCTCTAGTCAAAGATTTGATTGTATATATTAGGACTTAAATCTTTTTCCTTTATTTAGGACATTATTTTATTCCTATTAATTAGTGTGGAATTAGGTTTTCCATGTATAGGAATGGTTAATATATATATAAAGAATGTAACTTCTGTTATGAAATATATGAAAAATAATTCTCATGAATTCTCCTTTTCCTCTGAATTTTTTTCTCTACAACTTAAAATCAAATTTTATATAAGACAACTTGCCTTTTTCAAGCTCATATTGTGCTAGAAGTAACAAAACTAACCACCAACATCATAAACTAGTATCTAAATGAAAAATTTCATAAGCTTAATGTTCTCTCTCCCTAAAATCATGAACATTTGATCCAAGCTGTATATATCCAGTAACTAACAAAAGGGTAGTTTTAGTGTTTAGATCATGTAATGAATTGGTATATTTGATATAAACTAGCTGACCAAATCTTTAAATAGCTTAATGTGAGTTCTAGGAACATATTCGAAGCCACTTGTAAGTCGTAGACATGGAGAATTGTCTTAAAACTATATTTCCATAAGATATAATAAAATCATTATATTATGTCTGGTCCTGATATTATTAAATATTTTTTATTTTCTTCCCATGTAGATTGCTGTATTGGATAGCATTGTAATGGGAGGAGGTGCAGAGGTATCAGTCCATGGTTCACATAGAGGTGTAACTGATAAAACTATTAGTGTCATCAGAAAATCAATATTTGATGTTTCTTTACTGCATGCATGCCCGGTAAATTTTACTCTGGTTCCAATGCTTAGCTTTAATTCTTTATATTTGATCCTTTAAATTATTCAAATCCTGACATGAAGAACTTCAGGTTTTTGGTGTTCCTGAAGTTCTGATCAGCTGCATCCTGATGTTGGTGCTTCCTATTATCTATCACATCTTCGTGGTTACTTTGTGTCATGACCCAAAACAGGGGCCATGACCGGTGCTAGGGAACGGGAATTCTTTCGAATCCGGAACCCATAGCAAGCCTAAAATAAAATAAACATGCAATAGTAATAATAATAACACAATTAAATAAAATATTATGCAGCGGAATAAAATCATAAATATCAAAATAATAATCCACCATGGGATTTAAATCAAATCCTCATCTCATATATAAATAAACTCTTTAATACAAGTTTCAGTTCAAATTCTTAAAATACATAACTCACACAAATATAATACATAAAACCCACAATTTATTTACAACTAATGCAGTGTCTAGATTATAAAAATAAAACTCAAGTGAGCAGTTTACATAAAGAAGCTGGGGCGGAAGAAATCCGGCGTACAGGCCTGCTACTGAGGTCTGAAGACGATGACTCTCCTGAAAAATAGTCAACGGAGGGGAGTCAGACCTCACTGAGTGAATTACTATAATATATATACATGCATACTAAATGACAACGCATACAATCAACAATATATATATAATATGTATGTATACAAGCAATTACACACAGATGCAATAAAATCATTTTATATATTTATTGAAAATCACTGTTTATGAAGGATCAAATAGAACCCTAGAAAATCGCAACCTTAAAACAGTGTTAGACAACACTCTAGCCATACAGGCTCACTTATTCCAAATATATTCACTTATTCCATTTAGACAGTAGACTGGCCCAGAGACACTAAGTCGACCGAGCTCCAGCAGTCTGACTGTCAGTGTGATTGGCCCCGAGACACTTGGTCAACCGAGCTCCAGCAATCACACTCCCAAATCCTTTCTCACACATCAAATAATCAAATCTAATCAATATCCTCAAACAGGTTAGTAATATAGCCTAAATGCTATAAGCGTACCGGTACGTACTAGGTCTTAGTGCTGCCCACTAGGTAGCACGTTCTATTGATATCCTTCATTAAAATATAAAGCATACATTCATAAAAGTAAATGATGCATGAATTTAAATATAATAGCAACAATAACCATATATATACTAGAAATATACCAAAAGTAAACCAAGTATATTTTGAATATATATACGTCAAAGAAATCCAGATAGATTACAAAATAAACTAGAAATATATTCAAAAACATTTTAAACCTAATTTATTAGCAAAACATGCATATAATTTAAAATATATCGAAAATAAACTAAAGATAAACCAAAATAAACTAAAAATAACTTAAATACTAATTGAATTATTTATGCATAATTAATCAAAATAAAATATACATTTCTAAATCATGCACCCTAAAGCATATATATATAGAATAGTAACTCACACTTAGTGCGCTCCTCGAGATGGGTCCGATGGGCCTGGTCCATTAGGTCTCGGTCTCAGCGCAACTAAACAAACAAAATAACAGATATCAGAATAAATCTAATAGAAAATCCTAGAAACTCGATCTAGAATATTAGATAAAGAATTAAATCAGAATTCGACCGGATATCACGTTTTACGAGAATTCTACCGAAAATCCGGCAGAACTTCCCCTGTAAAATGGACATCTCTCTACTCAAAGAGTAGAGCCGGCCCTACAAAGAAACACACTTCGAAAAATAGACACAAAACACAACCACAACCCCTCGGTCGGACTTCAAACTACAGTTTACCGACCAGGGTCCACAATTCACAAAATAATATAGAAATACCAAAAATACCCTTATATCATAGAAATAAATTTTATAAGTAGAAATTACATAATTAACCCTAAAACACATTAAAAACCAATAAAAACTCATTTATTTAGAAAAATCGTATATTATATATATAATTTGAAAATAATTTACGAAAAATAGTTTTAATTAGTTAAAAATAATAAATAATTTTTAGAAATCATTTTTATACCCTAAATAACTATTAAAACCAATCTAATGACATTTTTAGCCAATTTAGGGTAAAATTACCAAAATACCCCTATATATATAAATATGCTAAAATTAATCCAAAAATTCAACAAAAATAATATAATTGCACAAAATTAATTTTCTCAACATATATATCAATAATATCAATAAATAAACTCAATTAAATAATTAATTTCAATTAAAAACATAATTAATCCTATTTTTCCAAAATTACATAAATTAATTAGATTCAAAATAAATACATAGAAATTCATAAAAATTCCAAATAAATTTCTATAATTCATTTCAACACCTATATTTATCATAAAACACAATTTCATAATTTAATTAATTAATTTTTGAAAATTAGAAAATAATACTAAAATATTCAAAAATACCCAAAAATCAAAATAATTTCCAAAAATTCTACAAAAATTCACACATGTAGATTAAGGTAATGGGAAAAATATTTGTGAAGGAATTTTTCATGAATCAATCAAGTCGAGGTTCAAAAAAATCAAGAACCTAAAATTGTTGAATTGCAAAAATTGAAACCTAAGCAAATCTAGACCATTTTAAGTGAAACAAAGCTTGGAATCACACTCACCGTAGCTCAAGGAGAAGAAAGAGACCAGCGGAGTCGAAAATGGTGGCCGGAAACGCCATGAACGATTGTGGCTCAAGTTTCGGCTTCCCGAGCTCATTCCGGCCAAACCACGACGGAATAGGGAGCTGCTGGCGGCGGGGAAGGCTGGGGAAGGAGGTGGCACGCCGGGAGGTACACCGACAATGAGAAAACGGGATGGCAGATGGTGGAACGGCGAGGAGGTGATCGGGGAAGAAGAAGAAGAAGGCGATGGCACAACCGTAAATAACTCAAACTTTATTTTTTTTGTTTAAATATTATATGTATATGTATATATATATACTTTTACACTATATATTAAAATAATATAAACTCACACACATTAAATATACACCACACACATATAATTTAATATATTAAATAATTTATACACTAAAAACAATTAATTAAATATTATTAAAACTAATTAATAAATAATAAAATAAAATAAAATAAATATTAGGGTAATTAATTAAACCCTAGTTAAATAAATAAATACACATATATACGTTATTTAGTACTTTAAAAATACATATGAGTTCATGCAAATATGGAAATCTATTTAAAATAATTAATAATAAATAATTTACGTGTCAATTTCCCCAGAAATGCAAGTCCCGGGAAAATGTTACGTAAAGTGTTTAAAATAACATAAAATAAATAAAAATAAATTTTAATTAAATAACAACTCATGAAATATCATAAATATATACAAAAATTATTAACACTACATATCCCGATGCAGTATTAAAATATTTAAAAACACAGGATATTACACTTTGGTAGGTTCTTTAGCTACCTAACTTTTGAAAAATGAATTTTTTGGGTATTTTCTTTTGGTGTAAATCAATGGTATTCAGAATTTATAGGACTTTAACTAATTTAGTTTTATCTGAAAATTAAAAGACCATAAGTGTCATATATGTCTTTTAATAACTAGTTTAATACAACTGTATATACCATGATTCATTCAAAATGTCTTTTAAGTGAATAACTAAAAAATAAAATTCAGAGAAAAAGAGAGAAAATTTAAGGGAAATATTTTTCTATGATATTTAAAGAAGGGTTACACTCCTTATATATATATATAGGAATCCTAATCACAACCTAATTAGGAATAGAATAACATCCTAAATAGAATAAAACTTTATTCCTAATTGTATACAAATATTTACTTCCTAATATATATAATAAAAATATTTACTTCCTCAACACTCCCCCTCAAGTTGGTGAATGTATATCAATCATTCCCAACTTACCAAGTGAGTTGTAGAATGTTTTTCCGGATATAACCTTTATGAGGATGTTAGCTAGTTGAGTCTAAGAAGAAACATATGGAAGATTGATTGTTCCTTGGTTCAGATGATCTTTTAAGAAATGTCTGTCAACCTCTACATGCTTAGTCCAATCATGTTGAACCGGATTGTTTGCAATTGCTATGGCTGCCTTGTTATCACAATGTAACAATATAGGATTTGGATGTTTTAATCCTAGATCCTGAACAATTCGCCTTACCCAGAGCAACTCATATGCTCCATAAGCCATTCCTCAAAACTCAACTTCAGCACTTGACTTTGCTACAACTTTCCGTTTCTTGCTTCTCCAAGTGACTAAATTATGTCCAACAAATATAAATTAACCAGATGTTGATTTTCGATCAGTCTGATCTCCAGCCCAATCAGCATTAGTATAGCCAGTAATTTCATAATCCTTATTCCTCCCATAGAATAACCCTTTACTTGGAGAAGACTTTAGATATCTTAATGCTCGGTATACTGCATCTATATGTTCTTTACTCGGAGAATGCATGAACTGACTTACAACACTTATTGTATAAGCAATGTCTGGCCGAGTATAAGATAGGTAAATCAACCTTCCCACCAACCTTTGATACCAATCTTTATCATTTGGAACTTGATCTCCTAGGACTGAAAGTCCATGGTTGACTTCAATTAGAGTCTCGACTGGCTTACAATCAAGCATGCCCGTTTCTGTCAGTAGGTCCATTATGTACTTTAGTTGGCAGAGGGAAATTCCTTGAGCTGATCTTACAACTTCAATTCCTAAAAAATACTTCAAGTTACCTAAATCCTTAAGTTCAAACTCAGATGCTAATTGTCTTTGCAAGATTGTTGTTTTACTCGGATCATTTCCAGTGACCACCATATCATCAATATATACAATCAGTGCGGTGACTTTACCTAAATTCTGTTTGATGATTAGTATGTGATCAGTATCACTTTGCTTATATCCTAACTTCCTTATGAAAGTTGAGAGTCATCTAAACCATGCTCGAGGTGATTGTTTGAGTCCATATAATGCCTTTTTTAGTTTGTATACTTGGTCAGTACATTTAGTTTTGGGTGGTGGATCCATATATACTTCTTCATTTATAGTTCCATTCAAAAATGCATTCTTTAAATTAAATTGTCACAATGGCTAGTCCAGGTTGGCAGCTAAGGAAATAAGGACTCAGATGGTGTTCATTTTTGCCATTGGGGCATATGTATCTTCATAGTCAATTCCATATTTCTGAGTATACCCCTTTGCTACCAACCAAGCTTTATACTAATTTATGCTTTCATCTGAATTGAGTTTGATAGTGAATATCCACCTTCACCCCACCATTTTCTTTCCTTCTGGAAGAGGAACAAGATCCCATGTCCGGTTCTTCCGTAATGCCTCTATTTCATCATTCATAGCTTTCTTCCAATCTGGATAATCTAAGGCTTCCTACACATTACTCGGAATAGATACAATAGATAATTGATTTACAGTAAGTGCATGTGAGTTAGATAAATGCTGGTTGATATGAAGTTGTTAATAGGGTATTTAGCTTTGGTATGAAGGCCCGGATCATATTGTTTTTTTGAAACCCCTCTATTGATTTTAGAAGGATAACGAGGCTCAGTATTTGGAGCTACTAAAAGAGGCAAGTTTACTTTATTGTGCACATCCACATTTGGAGTTTCTTTAGCTTCTAGTGTGGGTTGGAAAGATGTACTATCTTGATTACTTGAATTTTCTTCTATGATCTATCTGGGTGAGATGCTCAGACTTGGAACATCAGATGTCTGTGAGATGCTCGGAACATTTGGAAGACTCAGACTCGGAACACTCAGAATGCTGTCTTTAACCTTCAGACCACTTGGAATGCTATCTTTAAATTCAAAGAGGTTCGAATTTTTCTCCCTTTAAAGAGAGCACTCGGAGTGGGAGAAGAAAGGAAAATTTTCATGAAACCGAACATCCTAAGTGACATACATATTCTTTGCATTCGGATCATATCACTGATATCCTTTTTGAAGATCCACATAGCCAATAAAGATACACCGGATAGCTCGAGGGTCTAATTTATCGAGTGTCTGATGAACATATGTCGAACATCCAAAGACTCAGGGCTCAAGATTATTGAGGGGTGGAGATATGAAAAGTTCCTGAAGTTTTTGAAGAGGGGTTTTAAAATTGAGTACTTTTGATGGTGTCCAATTTATGAGGTACGCAGCGGATTGAACAGCCTCTCCTTAGTATTCTTGAGGAACATTCATGTCAAATACTAATGCTCAGACAACTTCCAATAACTGCTGGTTCTTCCGTTTGGTTGTACCATTCTGTTGAGGAGTGCCGGCACAAGATGTTTAGTAGCGAATGCCCTTCTTGTGGCAGAAATCATTTAGAATTGAGTTAACAAACTTTCCACCATTGTCAAACTGCAAGACTCGAATTTTACTCTGGTATTGTATAGCCACCATTTTGTATAGGTCCTGGAACTTTGAGCACACATCTCATTTATTTGAAAGTAGTGATACCCAAGTCATCTGGGTACATTCATCAATAAACGTTATAAAATATCGAGCACTAGATAGAGTAGGAATCCGAGCAGGTCCCCATACATCAGAATGAATGGTTATAAATGGAATTGAATTTTTATTATAACTCGGTACATAAGAAATTCAGTGGCCTTTTGCCAATTCACAAATATCACACTTGAATTCTAAATCTGTGGTATTCAAAAATAAATTCGGTTTTATTTGCCTAAGATAATGAAAAGAAAGATGACCAAGACGATGATGCCACAAGATTAATTGGTCTTTACTCGAGCAACTTCTACCAACCCTATTAATTTGACTTGACTTCTGACTTGAATCATCATGCAACTCAAGATAGTAAAACTTTCCATGTTTAACACTAGAGCCAAGAATTTGGTGCATTACAATGTCCTAAAATACATAATAATTAGGCCAAAATTTGATAGTGCAATTCAAGGTTTTAATGATTTGGCCAACATATAGTAGATTACAAGAAAGAGATAGAATAACAAGAACAATACCTAGATTAAGAGAGTCGGAGTTAGATACTAATCCTTCATGAGTGACCGGTGCTATGCCTCCATTAGTAGTCAGAATATTTTGTTGGGTTGATGGGCGGATGGATGTAAGATGATGAGTGGAGTTTGTCATATGATTAATAACACCTGTATTAATAATCCATGTATTATTTCAAGTAAGATTTGTCATACCTGATGTTGCATCAAGATCACCACTTGGTTTAGTACCACTAGAGGTGGTAATTGCAGTCTTTCCAAGCTTTTTACGAGGCTTTCTATTGAAATCCCACCATTCCGGATATCCCACAATTTTATAGCACCATTCCTTGGAGTGTCCAAATTCACCATAATGAGTACAAGTGTATGTGATGGACTTACTCGGTATTTTCCCTTTGAACTGGGGACGAGTATGAGATGCTACAAATACATAATGGTCCGATAGTATCTTCGGCTCTTCCATAGTATGTTGCTGGTTGTGATCCCTCTGTACATATGCATAACTAGACTCGAGATCAAAAGGTGGATCCTTTCAGAGTATTTCACTCTGAGCATTATTAAATTTCGAATCAAGCCCGGCTAGGAAAATATGTGTTTGAAGCCGGGTAATATGTTTATGGAGTGATACTGCTCCATTAACATCCTCCCCTTATGCACACGTCCGGACATCGATTTCCTGAAATATTCCAATCAGTTCATTATAGTATGTAGGTAATGGCTTACCATTCTAACGTGTTGTGAATGATTTCCGGTTCAATTCAAGTAACTGAGTTTTGTCAGATCTATCATAGAAGGTTTTTGAGACAGCATCCTATATCTCCTCTGCTTTTGGAAGACGGATGAATCTCTGCGTTAATGTCAGACTCATGTAGTTAATCAGCCAACGTGCTGTAATAGAATTATTATCAAGGAGACAAGTTTTTAACGCTTTATCTCCTGCTGGTGGCTTTGGCATAGTGCCATTAAGAAAACTAGATTTATTTCTGGCTCCAATTCACATCTCTATGATATGTGACCATAGAGTATAGTTCGTATCATCAAGAATAATTCCTATGGGAAAGGAAGAATTATCTTGAAGGGTTTGAATAAAATTGGGTGTTCCATGAGATACGATGTATGTGTTTTCGGTGGTCATGATTTTGAAGATTTAAAGAATTCAAAGGAAAAAAAAAATACGATTTCAAGAATTCAATAAAAAATTCGATTTCAATGGTTATGCTCTGATACCATGTTACCACGTCCACGAGCCTTGAGATAGTGTTGAAGAATCCCACATTAAAAAAGTACAAATAAATGAAGTGATTAATAAGTGGTGTAGATTGAGTCTTAATACAAACCAATTGATTTTGTGTTATATGAGTTCAATCTCATTTATAAGTTCACATGTATATGTGGGTTAATACTCTCTCAAGGTCCATGGACGTGTTAACAATAACAACCATCTATTAGTTGATTTTAACAGTTGTTGATGAATTTTTAATATTTAATTAGTAATAAAAACAAATTTTCTTCTATAGGTGAATATCTAGGTCTAACAGCTGATAGGATTAGTGGGAAATAAATGGTTGCTTGCGGATTAGCAACTCATTTTGTATCCAGTGCAGTAAGCTCCTCTTCAAAGCTACTATACTTTCAATCAATTTAATTACTGAATTCAGCTGCTATATATATATGCCTGCTCTAATATTCTTGTTAATTAACATAGACTCCCGAGCACAATTTGGTAAAATTTCCAGAAAAAAAATTTCAGGCATGGGAAGTTTTCTTGGCAGGTTAAGCAACAATGCATCTATAAATAAAACACGTGTTCTTCGCAGGTAATTTATGATCTGATGGATTTGATAATACACAAAACAAAGCAAAATTCTATCTGCCCATTTTAAGTTTTTATTATTTTGATTTATTGATTAATGTGAGATCCTTTAACAATGAAGGAAGATAAAAAAAAAAAAATATCTGTAAATATTTAAAAATTAATATTTGAGCTAAATCTCATGTATCCAAAGAATTTCCTGAACTTTATTAATATAGTTCGATTCAAATAAAATTACAAAAATAACAAAAGTTCCCTAGTGTAAGTTGATTTTGTTTAGTAGAATTTTATGCATACATAAATTTATTTTTCATTCAATTTTAATATACTATACTAAGTTTTAAATTTCACTTCAAAATAGCAATTTTTTTTATGTAGTAAAAAAGTTATGCTTTTTTTTTTTTAATGATGAACACGATAAATAAATGTTTTTGCCATGGCACAGTCGAGGAAATTATTAATGCTCTGGTAATTAAATTTCCTTTTCATTAATCAACAGGGAAGTGTTAAGTTCATATATACAATATATATGCCTATATAAATATATGAGATTTTTTTTTTCAAGGAAAATGAAGCAGCAAGAACAAAAGATGAGTGGTGAAATTTAACACACAAAAGACTAAGAGAAGCTCCACCTTTAAGCTTAAAAATTTCTTTAAGATCTGCAAGTTGTAATTAATGAATGAATGAATATCCCACTTGATATATTTATAATCTCATAATGTAGCTAATTCTTCTTCACAAACACATATTTAGATAAGGGAAGGTAGATTTCAAACACTTGAGCAATGCCTTGCCCGTGAGTACTGTATAACCCTTCAGGCAATTTCTAGACAAGTCTCCAATGACTTTTGTGAGGTACAATTACTGTGATCTTCGCACTCTCTCTTTCTCTTAGTCCTTATAATTAAGATGGAAATTAAATTATCAAAATTATTAATCTAAAGTCTATTTAACGTTGAGAAATTCTTATCTACACTAAAATGCAATACACTCAACAATTGAATGTATAATATAAAAATACGTCTAAAATACTTGACTTATACTAAACAAATCTAATTATAAGGTGTAATACATCTGATGTAAATAAAATTTTTTTATTAATTTTATATCATATGATGTTAGATATTTAAATATTAATATTTTTTTATGTTTTGAAATTTTCTATTGTTTATAGATAATATTGTTAAACGAAATTATTAATATTAATTTTTTTTCTAATAATTCTCAGGGACTTCGGGCACGATTAATTGATAAATCCTTTGCACCAAAGGTGAATTTTAAGCCTAATGCATTAGTAGCTTTTGGATTTTTTTTTGTCTGTTTGGTCCTTTAATTTACAAACTTATACTACCTAGATACCTTAACTTTTTTAAAATAAAAATTTTCAATTTTTTAACACTATTGAAATGTTTTTATAAGTTGAAATGAAATTATTTAAACTCGATAAAAAATATTTATTAGTCATATTTTTAGTAAGTTAATATATTGAATAATTACTTTATAAGTTAAGAAAATAAATTGACAAAATGTGTTTAAGTTAAAAAAGTTGTAGGTGTATTAACCCTTTTTATTACCTGGATTCAGTATAAACTAAAAGGTTCAATTAATTTTTATGTTCTGATTTTCTGAAGTAACGATGTGCAGTGGGATCTGTGATGAATAGAGAAGAAGAAATATATTTCTGTATGTATTAATGAAAAATAACGACGTTTACATGCTGTTCTATATATATAACAATACAAAGAATATGATAAATATTACATAACAGCTCAAGGAAACCGATGGCTATTAGAGATAAGTGTTATCGAGTTTGAGTGGAGCTTGAAGTTGTGCTAAAAGCCCCCGGCAAGTCCTGCTCGAATGGATGATTAGATTGGTTTGGTGTATGGTTTTTTTTTTTAATATTTATGATATTTATTGTTATATTTTTATTAAAATTTAATTATTTGTTTGTTTTTTAGAGGCTACATAGGTTTGGACAAAATTAAATGAGAACGAGACAAACAATTATGAAAGAGATAAGTAATTAAGGAGAATATATATATATATATATATATATATATATAAGCAATGATGAAAGCATTAGGAGAAGGGAAAGAGTGGAAGATATATAGAAGAGAATAAATAAATTGATTTTGAGTTAGAGACACGCACAAAAACATAAGGTAGTAGGATATGAAGGAGCAGAAGGAGATTGCTAGGAAACGAGCTGAAATAAAAGAGTTTTTTTTTTTTCTTTTCCTCATTATTTTCTCCTTAGTTTTTAAATATATTTTTTTATTGCATTTTTAAAATATTATGATTGTGATGTCTAGCTAAATTTGTTTATGTTGGGGATTGTTAAACTTATTTTAATTTAAGTTGATTCATATATTAGTTTTTCTTTTAAATTGCATTAAGCATTTATTAAGCTTAATTGTTTATGATTTGACCATTCATAAGTGATTTTTAATTAAAGTTAATTATTGACAAATATTAATTTTAATAAAAATATGAATGCTTATTGATTTGATTTAAGTTTAGAGATAACTTAAGTTATTTTAATTTCAATTGGATGTGCTTCATGATTTATTTACTAAATTTGATTAGATTTTAATTTAATGAGAATTAGTTAAAGCCTTTTCAATTCATAGAAATAAATTAAGTAATTTTTACTTGAGAAAGATTAATTATTACCTTTGAAACTGCAAGAATTGTAATATAAAGAAGACTAATTTCTTATGATCGGCTTAATTAAAATATAGTGATACAATTCCTAACATTATTCTATCATTTGCTAGTTAAAATTTAAATTAATTGATTTTATTATTTAGTGTCATTTTGGCTATTAAAATTTAGCAATTTTAATTCACTTAATATTTGATTTTTAAACAAGTTAAAAATAAAATTAATAGTTGGATAAACTTCAATCCTTGTGGGATCAACTTGTACTTATTCTACATTACTTGACGAACTTGTATACTTACGAGAATCAATCAAATTTTTGGTGCCGTTGCTGGGGATTGAATAGGTTTAACATAATAATTGATTTTGTTTTACTTGATTTAAGCTAATTCTATTTTAAATTTGGATATTTATTTATTTGTTTTCTATTATTATTTATTTTATTTTAATAAATTATTTTGGTGTATGCATAATACTCGAAGAATAGGGACAAATTCTCTCATTTTTATTTCAAAACTTACACGTTTGAAAGAGAGAATAAGAGGCATTCTTAAGAGGAATCAAGTACCATTACAGAACAAAAGGCAAAAGAAAGAACATTCTTGGATTTTGCCATGCTAGGTCTAGATGGTACAAGGCAAATTATTACAAGGCCAACAATCAATGCTAATAATTTTGAGATTAAACCAGCCTTACTTTAAATGATCCAGTCAAGTGTTCAATTTTATGGCTTGGAAAATGAACACCCTAATGCTCACATTGCTAATTTTTTTTAGAAATATGTGATACTTTTAAATATAATTGTCATACCTTAAATTTGACTGTTCCCAAAAAGATCGAATGATGAAATGAACCTTTGAGATGACTAGAGTCTGCTTGTTCATAACAGCTCTGAAGTGTGCAACCTTAGAAAACCTAACTGACCCCACCAATGTGCAAAATTAATTACCAATTCATTAAGTTATGCTCTAACCTTACGAAATACAAATTATCAGAATAATAAGAAGCTTATTCCCAGATTTCCTTCCTTGAAACACTCAACTTGTTGGACCGATGTTTATTTCATCAGATCGGGACCTAACTTCATGAAAAAATAGAAATAAATTTTGAAAAAATATACTTTGAAAACAAATTTAGAAGGCTCCATGTTAGTGATATGCACTAGGTCAATCATTTGTGATTATGTATTGACTTTCTTATTTTATTAATAAAGAGGTATTTCATTATCATTTGATTTTATGATAATTATATGAATGGTTAATTCTTACTAAGGCCATCAAGTATGTGACTTGATAGTAAAACCCTTAAATTAAAATAAGAGTTCTATTCTAATTATCCCTAGCCATTTATTCATTATATATAAATATTAAAGTATCAAGGCTAGTATGAAGTTGACTGATGGTTATGTTTTACTAATCATGAATATGAGATATTAAGTCAACTCATAGGTACATGATGAGAGATCATGTACTGGATTGACCCACTATGAAAATACTACATAGATTATTGTCATAAGTATTTCTCATCACAGTAATTTTATTTTGGTCCTTTGACCTTGAAATCATAATGGATTTCTACATAGCTATTTTATGTTTTGATACATTCTAACATTGTCTTTAACCGGATGATTAAATAGGATGTTGTTGGATATAAAATTAGTTATATGAGGAATGTGAGTGATTTAGAAGGGATTTATTCCTTATTAATATGAGAAAGATATCTATGGGCCCCTTGATGAGATAGACTGAAGGAAAATGCATGGCCATGCTGAAATGAATTGATAAAGAGTTATCATTTTCAGTCTATTTGGAATCAAGTCATAATATTGAACTATATAAGGATGACATTCTATGCCTTATGTTCAATTAAGATATCATGTGATAAAGGGACGATAAAATTCATTGTGATTAGGTTATGTCGGATTATTGACTTCACATGACTTGGGTAGTCATAATGTCTTGCTAGAGGCCGCTTATGACTTGTAGGCCTAAATAGAGATTTAGGCCCACTACCAATGTTATGTGAACCTACAGGGTCACACACTTAGAATAAGCCCAAAACGAATATGGGTTTAATAAGCCCAAAATAAACTCTGTGGAAATAAATAATTAAAGTGTTTTATTTATTTAAGAAAAATGTTATTTTAAATAAATAAGATATTATTTCTGATTTTTTTTAAACAAAATCAGAATATAATAAATAGAAATTACCAAAAGGTCATTGGTAGGTGAAACCCTAATTTGGAGTCTATAAATATGTTATATTCTCTAGGGTTTCACACACTTGTTTTTCCTGCCTCCAAAATTCGTTTTCTTTCTTCTTAGAAAACAAAGACAAAGTTTTTTCTTTTTGTTCTTGATATGTAAGACAATCAAGGAGGTTGCTAGTACACACACTCCAATTCGTTTTGTGAAGGGCTATTTATGTGGATACCTATAGAGGACACATCCTTTTGGAGACGTCTTGATCCGAACAACAAAAGGAAAAGGCTGGAGGTAAGGTGTCACCGGTGTGAACCTCCTCTCATCCTTCCAGAAAATCTTACCTCTTCTGCATTTTGGTGAGATTCTTGAAATCCTAGATTTAATCAAGTAGTCGAATTATATGGATCCAGGTTTGGGAATGTGATAAATTTTTAATTTTTCCGTTGCGTTTGTATCACGAATCCCAACACTCCAAAACCTCCGAATGTGGTTCAAGAATGGTCTAACACAACCTGAGGATTAGCACGTGTCATTTAGAAGTGCGTGTAAAGCCATAAACACCACTAGGTGTCACATGGTAAAATCAAAGCCAAACCAGATAAAATGGACTTTTGAAACACATCTAGAAAGCTCTAAAACCTTTGAAAGTGGTCCCAGAATAGTCCAAAATAACTCAAGGATTAGCTTGTGTTGCTCAAAAGTGCGCATAAACACTCATAGGTGTCATGCATTAAAATCGAGGCCAAATTAGACAAAATAGACTTTAGAAACGTGTCTAAAAGGCCTAAAACCCTAGTAACCAACCTTAAAAAAGCTTGCATAAGCCCTGGATGGAGTGCATAACGCGTGAAAGTGCAAGTAATCATGCGTGAGTGCATGGCCAGTGCGTGGCCATGTGCTAAGTGCACAATCACACACACTTCAAGTGGTCACATGTTCCGTCATAGGGACGCGCTCATGACCACGTTTATACCCTCTATTCCATACATTTTTCACTATAAATAGACACCTCCACACCCTATTTTAAGGGGGAGCAAGTGGAAGCACACACACACTTGAAAATCTGTTCGATTGAAGTCGTTAGAAACCCTTTTCTAGATAGTTTTTGCTCTCCCACTATTTTTTTCTTAGGAGATTAGACCTCTTTTCCACTAAACCAAACCTTATCTTTGTCAAAGAACTCTTTAAAGGTGTATAAACTAGCATAATTCTGTTGTATTTTGAACCTCTAAACGAGGAAAGCTTGATAATCTCTCAAAGCGAAAGGTTCAAAACCCACATAAGCTTAGTTGAGTCCAAGGACCATATAATCATTTTAGCATGTTTATTTTATTGCATTGCATTTTATTTTATCGTCTCTAGCATTTGACAATATTGTTGTGCTTGTGTGATGAGACTGGCAATTTTGCATGCTACATGAATAATCTATACTTTATTATGCTAATTTCATATAATCATTTTGCATCCTCTAGTTCCAAAAAATGAAATCGCATCGTAAATATCAATAATGTGAAAGTTCATATCCCAAAATAGAGTCATAATGTTTCCAGTCCAGTGATGACATCATGCATCCCTTATATTATCATCATAGCATAAATAATCACTATAAGCATGTATGATCATCTACATTTCACTTACTCTTTCAGATGATCGAGTGTCCATTGTTTATCCAATTGTTCATGTGATCGAGCAAGTTATGTGAATGGTCATATTTACCTTTTAGATTCATCATATTTAAAATTAGATTTACTTCTCTGCAATTTTTTCCCTTTTATATGTATTTTATTAAGAAAAAAATGTAATAATAATATCCTTTAGCATTATTATTTTCCACTATTTGATGAATTGTGTGAATGCTATACAAACTGTCATTACCAAAACTAGGGTGTTGCGGTAATTATACATCAAACATCATATAATGAGAAATAGTTAAAAAGTAGATGCGATCCCTCGAACCTGAAAATTTCTACTGGGGGCAATACTCGATGAGTGACCCGATGTTGTCTCTTTCTTTTCTTGATTTTTTAAAAATTGGGTGGTGACTCAATAAAATAAAAAAAGCATCTCATTCCTCCCGAGACTAATCATTTCCTAATTTAGTAAAGTTTCCTTGTCCCTCGGAAACAAATAGACCTTTACGGAATCAATTCATCTTGAAACCAAAAACAAGAGATGCAAAAAAGGTCGCTTACAATAATGGGGTGTTGGATGATGCAATTTTCTTAAGGCTTTTTCTATTCACATTGAAGGATAGATCTAAGGCATGGTTAAACTCACAGCCACCAGCTTTAATCACAATATGGGATCTATTGGCAAAATCTTTTCTAGCAAAATATTTTCCACCTTCAAAGATAGTAAAGATTATTAAGGATATCATCACCTTTCAAAAATTTGACATGGAATCCTTAAGTAGTGCATGGGAGAGATTTACAAAGTTGTTAAGAAGCTATCCTCATCATGTTTTACCAAGGGTGTGCTCATTAGAACTTTTTATAATGGAATCCTTGAGTGATGCATGGGAGAGATTTAAAGAGTTGCTAATAAGCTATCCTTATCATGGTTTACCAAGGGATGTGCTCGTTAGAACTTTTTATAATGGTTTAACTTGATCCACTAGAGACACCATTGATCGAGCAGCTGGAGGTTCTTAGATGTGAAAAATAATTGAGGCTGCATTCACACTTTTGGAAGAAATGGCAAATAATAACTGTCTTTGGCCATCAGAGCATTAAAATCCACTAAGGCAAGGAGGCAGAATCGAGGTAGACACAGTGATAGCCCTTTAAGCTCAGATTTCTGCATTGATAAAATAACTTGACAACCTCACCAATAAAAATAATCCAGTGAAAGTTATGATTTGGTAGGTTCCTCTAATAATGAATTTGGTGTTTTTGATGTAATTATGGTGGGAGATGGATACTAAGAGCAAGTCAACTTTGTTAGGAATCAATTTTAAGGAATATAGGGTAATAATCCATTCTCGAACACTTATAATCCGAGATAGAGGCATCACTTAAATTTTTCTTGGAACAATAATAACAATTTGGTTCCCTAAGGATTTTAGAATAACATAACAAGGAAAGCACCTCCAAGTTTTCAACAACCTCATTAAGATCGTATGACCTCAATGGAAAATAAATTAGATAAATTTTTTGAGGCCATGTCCAATAAAATGATCCATCAAGATGAAAATCAGAAGCAAATGGAAGTAAAATTTAATCAGATAGCTAAAAACCATTCATCTTCAATTCATAATATTAAAGTACAGTTGGGTTAACATGCTAATGTAGTACCACAAAGAAATCAAGGGAATCTTCCAAGCAATACTGAAACAAATCCAAGGGAACAACTTGTAAACACCCAATTTTGGGATAATAAAGTATGGATGCGATAAAGGACTCAAATGATGAAAATGTTATAAGTAGATCTTCAACACTTGAAGTTTGGAACCTCAAAAGTCTAAATGCATTTTCAAAAAGAGTTTGATTATTTTTTAAGGACCTAATTGTAATATTTTTTAGGATCTAATTAAAAAATTTAAATTCTTTTAGGGGTCTTTTTGTAATTAAAAGTTAAAAAAAGAGGATCAAAATTGTGTAATTTCAATCGAAATTACACAATTCTGATCGAAATTACACAATTCCGGTCAGAATTATACGTTTTCCATTTTTTTTTGTATTTTTACTGAAAATAAAAATAAGTTTTCTAAATTCTGTTTGGCTAAAAATTTTCTTAATATTTTTGGGATTTATCTAGATTTTCAGGAAATAAAATCCTTTTAAAACTAAAACTCTTGAGTACATGTATAAGCTAGGGTTTTTTAGGTTTTTCTATAAAAACCTAGATAAAGCTCTTTTGTGAGGGGGCTCTCTCTTTTCTAGGAGATTTTTCTTTTTCTAGGTAGTACACAAAAAATATGCTCTTGTGATTTGTTTGTTTTTAAAGCAAGGAGACTTTTGAAAAGAAGAATAACAAGTTTTTGAAAACTTACTTGAAAAAGCAACGGTGATTTGTACTGGTTTGAGGAGCAACCAATACTTCATCCACAAGCATCATCTTCTTTCCTACTTTCTTTTATTTTTATTTATTATTATTATTATTATTTCAATTTCAATTTTTATTATTATTTTATTCACTAATCATTGTTTACCCTTTTGTGTTGGTGATTATGGAGGGGATTACATGATGATCCATGAAGGTCCATGGAATGCCATGGATTGAACCTTGTAGCTAAATATAGTTCCTTGATTTTTTATTTAGTTGTTTATTTTTTGTTTTATTATTTTTGGGATTGTATTAATTTTCTTTTCTTATTATTTTTAATAGATAATTATAATAGCTCCAATAGTGGGAATAGTGAAATCATGTGTGTGTGATTATGTTTTGTTTTAATTAATCGGTTGGTAAAATTAGGGTTTTAATTCGGTAATTAATTAAAGTTAATGTCTATAGAAACCATTAGGTTATTTAATTAAAACTGAATTAGATTTAAGTGGATAGAATTAGGATTTCTTGTTGATTATTTTATTTTATATTATTTACAATCACTTTAATTAAATTAGGGTTTTTAGAATAAATGAAATTGATTGTTTGATCTTTTATTTGATTGGTTTGGATTTTTTTATTGTTTTTGGACTTGTTTATGTTTATGTGTTTTGGGCCCTAAACCCATGATAGACTCTAACTCATTTAAATAAATTTAAGTCTAGATTTTAATTAATAAAAATACATTTTAGGCCCATAATGAATTAGACTTACGGTAGAGATAACTTAGACCCATTTAGTTAATTTAGAAATAGGCTCACCTAATTTAATTTAATTAATTTAGACTTGGCCTATTAAATAAAAGCCTTTTCTATAACTTGTAGATTTAAGATCACTTTAGGAATAAAATATGTGGAACTAGGCCCACTAATTTAAATACTTCATAATTTATAAATTTAGGCCCATTTTTAGAATTAAAATAAATATACATAGGGTCATTTAATTAAAACTGAATAGGAATTAGAGCCATTAGTGTAGACACCCAATTTCGGGATGATGTGTTATGAATGCAGCAAAGGATTCCAATGATGAAAATATCATGAATAGGTCTTCGATACTTAATCTTTAAAATTCTAAGGGCTTAAATGCAGCTTTTAAAGGAAGGATTTAATGTTTTCAGGGACTAAATTGCAAGGTTTTTTAGGACCTAATTTAAAATTTAAATTCTTCAAGGAGTCTTTTTGTAATTAAATGTTAAAAAAAAGGAATACATGTCAGCATTCCATAATTCCGACCGGAATTATGTAATTTCAGTTGGAATTACATAATTCCGATCGGAATTACACAATCCCAGTTGGAATTGAATTCTTCCGTCTTTGTTTTCCTATTTTTAATTCAATTCTAATTGGTTAAAAATTCCTAATTAACTCAATCCTAACTGGTTTAAAATTCCTAAATATAATTTTAAATATTAATCTTATATTTTAGGAATTAGAATCACATTAGGATTGAGGCTAGACTTTCTAGTTCCACTATATAAAGAGAGAATAGCAGGAAAAGAAAGGGGGAGAAGGTGAAGAGGAAAAAGAGAGAAGGAAAAAAAGAAGGAAAAGAAGAGAAAGAAGAAGAAGAAAACATGATTTTATTTCTTTTGAGTTATTTTTTTACAATTCCTTTTAATTTAACAATTAATTCAAGATTCGTGGAGAATTTTTGAAGAAGAAGATTCGAAGATTTATCAAGAACGGTGAACTACCAATTTGAGGAGTACCCCAAATTATTCATAAGCATCATCATCTTCTTCTTATTCCTTTTTTTATTTTTATATTATTTATTATTTTTTCTTTCGTGTTATTATCATAATATATTAATTAATTACAATTTTATCTTTTCATTTTGGTGAGTATGGAGGAAAAGGCATGGTGATCCAGTGGAAGGGATGAATTCATAAAAAGTCCGTGAAAAATTAAGGATAAAGCCTCGTAGAGACTTAGTTTCTAGGGTTTTTATTTTTTTTTATTTATTGCTCTTATTTTTACTTTATTTTTACTTTATTAATTATTTTATGAATTAATGTACTAGCCCTAATAGTGGGAGTAATAAAATTATATGTGTGGTTGCATGTTTATTTTGATTAAATTAATTAGTAAAATTAGGTTTCAATTAGGTAATTATTTAAAATCAATGGAGGAAGTAGATTAATTTAGGTTGCATATTAATAAAATTAGGGTTTTAGTAAGGATTAATTTAATTATTTGCTTGATCTTATTTAATTATTTTTTTAATATATTTATTTTTTTTTGGGCTTATTTATTGTTTTTATGTGCTTTTGGGGCCTTAAGCCCATTTTAGGTCTTGATTTATTTATTTTTGTTTAGGTAATTCTTTTAGCTTATCTCACTTAATAATTAAATAGGTTTAATTAATTAAAATATATTTTTAAGTCCATAATTAATTAGATTTTAGGTTAGAAATATCCTTAGGCCCATTTAGTTAATTAGACATAGGCCCACCTAATTTAATTTAATTAGACTTAGCCTACTTAATTTAAGCCTTTTTCATAATTTGTAGATTTAGGCCCATTTTTTTTTATTCAAATAAGTAGACTTAGGTTCATTTAATTAAAATCAAAAGGAATTAGGTCTTTAGGTTCACTTATAATTTAAAATATGTAGACTTTAGCTCATTTATTTAAAATCCATGTAGATTAGACTAACTTAGGAATTATGTGATTTATTGAATGCATTATTTACTTGTATATTTCATGACTAGTTTGCCTTGGAGTTGATTGTTTTTAGGGTTTATATGAAATTGCATGTAAATAGAGAATAAGATAATAATTCATAAAGTAATTCTAAATGAACACAAGACTGAAAGAAGTTGGTATTATGTATCCAAAATCTCCTGGTTGTGGTGCTAGCTTTCTTTTAGGGAATCGAGTACCACCTTTTCGATTTGTCCCAGTTATTACCCTGGGTGGTGACTCATCATCTCCACGCCATGTCTTTGTGACAGTGGTTAATGTGTTCTTTAGAGCCCTGAGTTCAAACAGTGTCGCGGTTGCTAAAATCTTGGACGCGCGCTAAACCCCATCGTCTACAATTAGTCTTTAGGCTTACTTGTAAATTGAAACATGTAGATTTAGCCTATTTAATTAAAATCAATGTAGATTAGACTAACTTAGGGATTGTTGATTTAAATGAGTGCATTGTTTACATGTATTTTTTATGACTAGTTTGTTTGGAGTTGATTGTTTTGAATAAGGGTTTATTTGAAATTACATGTAAATAGAGGTCAAATAGTAATTTATAAAGTAATTCTAAAAGAACACAAGATTGAAAGAAGTTGGTATTCTGTATCTAGAATCTCCTGGTTGTGGTGCTGGCTTTCTTTTAGAGAATTAAGTACTACCATTTTTTGATTTGTCATAGTTATTACCCTAGGTGACGACTCCTAATCTCCACACCATGTCTTTATGACAGTGGTTAGTGTGTTCTCTAGAGCATTGAGCTCAAATAGTATCGTGGTTGCTAAGATCTTGGGCACACGCTAAACCCCACTGTCTACAATGGTGACTCCACTAGGGATAAGAGATACTGATTTTACTTATGTTCTTTAGAATTATTTTATTCTTGCATTCATTTTGCATGTCCCTATTAATCAATGGCATTGGTTTATGGTTCCATGATTCCATTAGCTTTATGGGATTGTAAATTGGCTAACCATCATTCTTAGCCTTAACTCGGTTCAAGAGAGATTACCGGGCTCATCTGACTAGAGTTTGTATCCCAAGTCCTAAAGGGGGGGGGGGTAGTCTTCTCTCGAGTTTACAAAGGATGTTAGGCCCCTTTAACCTTGGCCTGTAACTCAAATCTTAAAGAAGGGCATCTTGCTATGGGCACCTTGACCTTTTTCACTGGACTCAGCTTATGTAGTGGCTTAGTAACTTTCCCTCAGATTACCAAAATTGCTTGTGAATGTTGCCATGAGGTATTTCTATCTATAAAGGCCCAAGCCTATACTTTAGAAGCCTATTTAGGTTAATAAAGATTGGGCTAGTCTTTTACACTTAGAAATGTTGTTTCTATGCTTTTACTACTTTGAGAGATTTAGCATGCGCATCGATTCTTAATATCCCCTATTGATAATAAGGCCAAGATAAAAAATCCTAGGCAAAGAGACTCACCATTGAATATGTGTGTGGGAGGAATAAGGTTGGAAGGATGTATACTTGACTTTTTACTTACTGTATAGCACGTGCATCATGCATACATGCATACATGCATCATACTAACACTTTGTTTTTTAGCCATCATAGATTCATATGGATTTTCCTATGTTTGGAGTCAAAAAGATGGCAGACTAGTGAGAACAGATTCAAGCCTGTAGTTATTTATAAAAGAGATCCTTAGCAGACTGGAAAGGAGTTCTATTAACCCTTTTACCTAGAAGCTACACTAACTCAAACAGAAGAGATAGAACAACAACAAGGAAGAAATTGGACCATAGAGGATGTTAAAGGAGCATTAATAGATGACATGAGAGCAATGTTATAAGATGAACTTATACAAGCTCTGGCTGGATTAATGCCACCACCTACTACTATACCTCTAATTGCAACCAATCCACCTATTGTGGATGCACCGCCTCCCCCACCTGCTGTGTCCTTTAATTCTTAGGAGACCATTTTTAAATACTAGGAGAGTCATTATAGATGTTCATGAAGGGAGAATCACTTTTAGGGTTGGTAATGAGAGTGTAGAATTTGTGATGCCTAGATTGATGAAATACCTAATAGAAGAGGAATTTTGCATGAGAGTTGAAGTTATAAATGAGTGTGTGAGGGAAGTGAATTTGAATAAATAAATTCTTGATAAAATTCTAGAGTGTGAAGTAGATAGTGAACCCTCACAAGAAGTCACTTTTGTTAAACCTACAATTTTATTGCGTAGTGATAGCCCCCCTCCCCTATCTATTGTTAAACCACCCAAATTAGAGCTTAAAACATTACCTACCCATTTAAGATACACCTTTTTAGGGGAGGGAAACACTTTAGCCATTATCATTTCCAACAAGCTATCCATTGAATAAGAGAAAAGGGTATATGAAATAGTGAGGAATAGGGTAAAGTCCATTGGGTGGCAGATTTCAAATATTAAGGGGATTAGTCCTTCAATTATTATGCACAGAATCCATATGGAAGAGGGGATTAGAGCTATCACAGAGAGATAAAGGCACTTGAATCTAAACATGAAGGAGGTGGTCAAGAAGGAGATTGTCAAGTTATTGGATGCAGGCATTATCTACCCAATTTCTGATAGTGAATGGGTAAGCCTAGTGTAGTGTGTACTGAAGAAGAGTGGAATGATTGTTGTGGAAAATGAAGTAGGTGAGTTGATTTTAAAGAAAATTGCTAATGGGTGGAGAGCATGTATCGACTACTAAAAATTGAACTCAACCATAAGGAAGGACCATTTTCCTCTTCTATTCATTAACCAAATGTTGGAAAGGATAATAGGGCATGCATACTACTATTTCCTGGATGGTTATTTAGGTTACAACCATATTTTTATTTTTCTAGAGGACCAGGAGAAAACAATGTTCACATGTCCATATAGAACTTTTGCTTACCGATGCATACCTTTCGGACTATGCAACGCACCCGCTACTTTTCAGAGATGTATGACATTAATTTTTTTATCTCATCAAGAACATCATGGAGGTATTTATAGATGTTTTTTTATTTTTGTTTATTTTTTTGAATTATGTTTGTCTAACCTTGATAGGGTCTTGAAAAGATGTGAAGAGGCTAACCTTATTCTTAATTGGGAAAAGTGCCATTTTATGGTAGAGGAAAGGATAGTCCTTAGTCACAAAATTTCAAGTGTAGGGATCAACGTAGATTAAGCTAAAATAAAAATTATAGAGAAGTTAACACCTCTAATAATAGTTAAGGGAGTTCGAGGATTTCTACGACATACGGGATTTTATTGGTGTTTCATTAAAAATTTTCCTTTAATTGCTAAGCCTTTAACCAAATTTTTAGTTAAAGATGCTCCCTTTAATTTTAATAATGATTTTTTAAATTCTTTTAATAGGTTGAAAGAGGCTTTGGTTTCAACACCAATTATTTCACTTTTGGATTGGGCACTTCCTTTTGAGATCATGTGCGATGCAAGTGACATGCTATAGGGGCGGTGCTTGGTCAGAGGAAAGAAAACAAGCTTCATGTCATATACTATGCAAGTAGAACTCTTACAAAGGATCAATTAAACTACACCACAACTAAAAAAGAGATGATGGTGGTGATTTTTGTTGTTGATAAATTCAGGTCTTACTTACTTGGTTCAAAGGTTATTATTTTCATTGATTATGTAGCAATAAAATATCTCTTGGCCAAGAAGGATGCAAAACCATGTCTTATTTGATAAGTGTTACTTTTATAAGAGTTTGAATTGGAGATTAAAGATAAGAAAGGTTTTGAGAATGTTGTAGTTGACCATTTGTCCATATTAGATGGTTATGAATAAGTAAGGCAATAAGAGGATATCAAGAATGAATTTTCTGATGCTTTATTACTAGTAGTCCAACATTTTAGTGCTCCATGGTTTGCAGACATCACTAATTATTTAGCATGTAGAGTGTTACCTTAAGATTTTTCCTATCAATAAAGGAAGCATTTTCTTTATAAGGTAAAGCATTATCTGTGGGAGGATCTATTTCTATACAAGATTTATAGAGATGGACTTAGTAGGAGGTGTGTCCCTAAAATTAAAATGTTAGAAATTTGGTCTCATTGTTATGATTTTGCATATGGTGGGGCATTTTAGAGCAACAAAAACTGTTGCAAAGGTGTTGGAACATGGGTTTTTTCTAGCCTACTTTACTCAAAGATACCAAGGAGTATATGGAACACTGTGATAAATGTCAAAGACATGGGAATATCTCTGAGAGGAATGAAATGCCACTTACATTAATTCAAGAAGTGGAGATTTTTAATGTTTAGGGATTGGATTTTATGGGTCCCTTTCCATGATCTTTTTAGAACCAATATATCTTGGTTAGGGTAAACTATGTGCCTAAGTGGGTGGAAGCCATTCCTTCACCTATAAATGATGCTAAAGTGGTGATAAGATTTTTTACAAAATTGTTCAGCAGATTTAGAGTACCTCGTGCTGTGATTAGTTATGGAGGCTTGCATTTTTATAATAAATAGTTAGAGTTACTACTCAAGAGGTATGGAGTTCATCACAGAGTTGCTACTCCATATCACCCTTAGACTAACGGTCAAGTGAAGGTCACTAACAGGGAAATAAAGAAAATTTTAGAGAAAACAATGGGCTCTTCAAGGAAATATTAGGCATCTAAATTAAATGATGCTTTATAGGTGTACCACACAATATTTAAAAATCATATTGGCATGTATCCTTACCAATTAGTTTTTGGGAAAGCTTGTCATTTGCCTGTGGAGCTTAAACATCGAGCTTATTGGGCCATTAAGGCACTAAACTTTAACATAAAGGCAACAGGTGAAAAATGTTTATTACAACTCACTGAATTGGATGAGTTTCAATTTCAAGCATATAAGAACACCAAGATTTTCAAGGAGAAAACAAAATGATGGCACGATGCTCATATTTTTAAGAAAGAATTCAAAGTTGGTGATCTTGTTCTTTTATTCAATTCTAGACTGAAGTTATTTTCAAGTAAATTGAGATCAAAGTGGAGTGATCCATTCAAAGTGCAATAAGTCTTCTCTTATGGTGCACTTGAACTCATTAATTCTAAGGGAGAGTGTTTTCGAGTAAATGGTCAGAGGTACAAAGTGTATCGAGGAGGATTTTTGCCTAATGAGAAGGAAACTTTTTTCCTTCATCAACTTTAGTGAACAATTCTCTTTTTGGTCATGCTATAAACCTAAAAATTAGAATTTTATTTTATTTTATTTTTTTTCATTATTTTATTTTTAATTTTATTAGTATTAATTTTCTTCATATGACGTGTTTTTATAATGTCTTGGAATTCTTAATAAGTTTAACAAGTGTGTTATGTTTTCTTTCAGGTTTGACAGGAAAATAATCAATTAAAGTTTATTTGTGCAAGACCAAAATTTTGTCACCATAGCAACTCCACTACTATTGCATCTCTACCAAATTCTCAAGCCTTTCTACGGCACTGTCACCATTGGAGGTCAGCTGCTATCGTAGCATTGTAAAAAAAAAAAACCCAGCATCTTCCTTTTCTTATTATTCACGTTCTCTTTCCCACTTTCCTTTCCTTTTCCTTTCAAATTCCTAATCCCTTAAATTTTCCCTCTTCTTATGTCAGCATGTAATTGAAGATGAAGAGGTAATTGACCTTGCCTAATAGTATAGTGCTCCATTTCCCATCAAAACTCACGAGTAAAAGGTAAGCAATTTTTACCTTAAGAACAATTTCCACTTGCAAATATTTTAAGAATTATATTTTGAGTAAATTAGGCATTAAGGATGATATATATAGATTATGTAGTAGATTAGGGTGGTTTACATTTATTTCTACACCATTTGACACCTATAGAGAAATCATAGTTGAGTTCTTTACCACTTTGCATTTGATTGAAGAGAGTGATAAGCATTTGGGTTTTAGATTATTTGGTAAACATTATCATGTCAATTATGAAATCATGCATCAAGTGTTTGGTTTTCTTAGGAATGGCATTTATCACCCCCCTAAAACTTATGATCTTAAGGCTTTTTGGCATCACATTTCAGGGGAGGATGATTTTAGGGGTGCATATATTACACTTAATGGGTTAATTACTGATTTTCGGTATTTAATCATTCATAAATTTATGTGCTATGCAATTTTTAGGAAAACTGTAGGAAATAAAGTGTTAACCCTAGAGTTATTCATATTGTGGTGCATGCATTCCAAAACTAAAATCTCTACCACGTATTTTATATTTCATAGTTTTTGGAATATTGTGAAATAATCTCATATTGCCATTTCTATGGGTCATATTGTCACTAGCCTTGCTTTGCATTTTGGAGCTTTCAGTCTGCTTACTGCTAACATGTTCCTTATAGAAGCAAGCACATTGCACCATTATCTTCTATCTCGTGCTGAGATTATTATTGGTTAAGATGAGTTGTGGGCATCAGATACTCATAAATGCTATCATTTATAATGTATAATAAAAGATCGAGCACCAATTCCCATTCCAGAGGATGACACTAATGAAGATGAAGAAAATTCTACTACGAATGACAATAATGGTTGGCAAAGAGTCTTGACAAAATTAGAAGCCACGGAAAAGAAAATGGATGATAAGTTTAAAGCAACGGAGAAGAAAATTGATGACTAATATGATGAGCTAGATTATCAGATTGGCTTTCTTAAAAAAGAAATGGGTTACCATAATTATAAGCTTCTCCAATATATCAAATTGTTGGGCTTAGAAGTACCTTCGCCAACACATCCATCTTCACCAAAATCACCATCTTAGGGGAGTTTTTTACTTTCTTTATTTAGTTATGTCTTTAATTTTCTTTTTAATGTTACTTTGTTTTGTGTGTCATATTTATGTTTCACATTGAGGGTAATGTGAAACTTAAGTGGGGGGGGGGGGGTGCTTGTTGCATATTGGAAATTCATGTGTTTTATTTTGCATTTGATGTGTTTTATTTTATTTTAATTTATATAAATTTATTTTATTGTGTTTTATTGCATTATATTCAAGCATAGGGTAGAAATATAATAAATTCTTCCTACAACTTTGATGCTTGCAATTTATCAATTTCGTGAGCTTAACACATTGGCATAATTTTCTTGATTTATTCATTTAATCTCTATTTAATGTTTGATTGGAAGCATTATGAGAAATTTGTGGTTAAAAAGCATATTTTTATACTTTAATAAATATGATGCTTACTCTCTTTTTGAATGTGTAAATGTATATAATTTAAGAGGAATTAGAGAAGTTACGGGTTGGATAGCTTGAGTCATTGGAATTGCTTGAAATTGACATTTAATATATTAAAAAAAAATTTGCTATGGAAGGGAGTTGAAATTTCTTATTCAAATTTATAAATGCTCTTTTACTTCAATGCTCTTTAAAGAGTACAAGTTTTTATGAGTGACCTAAGATTTCTCTTTCTTCTGTGTTCACTGGAATGTCAATATGAGTTTTTAGAGTTTCTATGTTTTTGAGGGACATGACAACTTTACCGAATAGGGACTAAAGATTGGTATTTGGAGGAACAAGATGCTTTTTGATTTTGTGGAGTTGCCACTTAATTTTTAGAAAATTGAGAAAAGAAAGGGACAATATCAGGTCACTCAATGAATATTGCCCCCAGCAAAGTTTTCTAAGTTCGGGGGATCGCATATACTTTTTGACTATTTCTCATTATACGATATTCAATGTATAGTTACTGCAAAACCCTAGTTTCAGTAATAATAGTTTATATAGCATTCACACAATACATCAGATATTGGAAGATAAATTAAATGTATAAGGTTCATGTTCAAGGTAATTGACTTATTTGGTAGAGATATTAGTAGAGTGTTTGGTAATGGTGGATGGGCGTAGAACCATAGAATGAGTTCAAGTATGGTTAGGTTAGGTAAAAGGTGGTGGAGAATTAAAATGGGTAAGGTTAACAATAAGTGGGATAGTAGGAAGAGATGAAGAAAATGGAGGGGATGAGGATGATAATGATTAGGTAGGAACAGTGGTAACAAATGTCGGGTTAGTGATAAAGCTTATGAGTTAGTAGAAGTTGGTGGAGATAAGAGAGTAGGAGGAAGTGTGTAAGATAAGGTAGGAGAATGTGACATACCTGATGGGGATGGAATTGGAGATGAGTAAGGAGTCTATGTCGATGAAGGAACAAGAGGTGAAGGGACCTGTATGGTAATCCAAGGTGATAGGTATTGCAGAGGAGGAGGAGGTATGGAAACATTAGAAATGTTTTTGAATGGAAATTGAGAGTTATCAAATGATGCATGCTGAATAATGTAGACTCAATTTATGTTAATATCAAGACAAAATATTCCACTATAGTTTGGAGATTTGCCAAGATAGACACAAAGTTGACTATAAAAAGAAAATTTATTGTATTATATAGGTGAATATATGAATATACAGTGAAACAAAAAATTTTAGAGTTAGAATAGTCAGGACTTTTATTATACAAATTTTCATAGGGAATTTTATTTTTAAGACTTGTGCTAGGCATATTGTTTATTATTAAAATGGCATGAATGAAAGCATAGACCAAAATTTAAAAGGAATAGATGCATGTGCAAGAAGGGTAAAACCTGTGTCAATAATGTGATGAATTTTACATTCAATAAGGCTATTTTTTTTCAGGTGTATATGGATAGGTGATACAAAGAACAATTCCTTTTTATTTGAAGTATGGATTTAATTTTCAATACTCACCTCCCCAGTCAGAGTGAACTGCCTTAATTTGATAATTAAATTGAGTTTGAACAAAGGATTCAAGTTGTTGAAATATCTAAAACACATCACTTTTATTCTTTAAAGGAAAAATCTAATTAAAATGGGAAAAATCATCAACAAATAAGAAAAAATATTTAAATCCTAAATTACTTTGAATTGGAGATGGCCCCTAAACATCTGAATGAATGATTTCAAAGGGATGTTTGGTATGATGACCTACTAAGGCAAAAAGTAGTTTGGCCATCTTTCCTAATCGACATGAAGAACAGATTAAAGAAGAATTTATTGGTAAATAAGTAGGCAAATAATTATTATTAATAATGCTAGAAATGACAGATTTTTTAGGATGTCCGAGCCGAGCATGCCAAGTATTAAATGAAATGGAGGGGGTGTGAATGTTGGCTTGAGGCATTAGCTTAGAAAATTTGTATAGTCCCTTGTCACTCTTATTGTGTAATAGGATGTCCTTGCTCATCTTGTCCTTCACTAAAAAATAATTAGGATGGAATTCAAAGAAACAATTATTATCAGTTGCAAAATGATGGACAAAGAGTAAAGGATTTGAGAGTTTGGAAACATGAAGAACCTTATTTAAAATCAAATTAGTATTAGTATTTGATAGGCAAAAATCATACCTATGTAAGATATTGGCATAGACTGACCATTACCAATAGTTACTTGATTCTTACCACTATAAGGTTGAACATGTTAAAGGTGTTGGATCATAAGAGTCATATGATGTGTGGCACCCGTGTCGTGTAGCCATTGTACAAGTGATGAAGCATAGGAAGGAGCTGAATAATTTGAAGAATATGGTAGTGCAAAATTCATCGAAAAGACATAGGCAATAATACTATTGTAGATTAGCAGCAAATAAGAGGAAGTTGTGAGGTTAGCTTGAGGACTAACTGTAATTTGTCGAGGTGCATATTGACATTTACATCAATCAGTAGTGTGATTGGAGAAGCCATATATTTGGCACTTCGGCTTGGAAGAGTTATTGTGATTGGAAAAGAAAGGTTGTAGGGATCAGTTAAACGGTTTTGTAGGTTTGAAAGTGAGGAAAGCAGTGTTCTACCTAATTTATCACATGTTTTTTAATTACATTTTAATGAATCTTGAATAAATAATTAATTATATTTAGGTAGAAATTAGGTTTACTTAGGATTAATTTTAGTTTATAGTTTGATTTAGAATTTTATTGTATTTAGTTTAATTTCTATCAAATTAGGAGTTTTTATTAAATTTTAATAAGTATTTCCCTTTTTATAGGCAAGTCTAGAGAGGAATTCCCAAATAGCAAAGGACTAGTGTGACGTGGGTTATGTTATGGCATGCTTATGCCCATGTCCTAGTTTGGAAGCTAAAATAATGCAATATGGCATGCGACATGCCATGATAGAAGCTATGTCCTATTCTATTTAAATTGAAGAATCATGAGAAGGTCAGCACGGGATACAACATGCCATGATGGAAGTCGTGCTATAAAATTAATGACGTGACATGGCCTACATCATCCCGTGTCTAAAACCATGTCGAGCAGAGAAAACTTCCTTTTTGGGAATTGAAGTGCAAGTAGGTTTTCCTTCAGACTTTTCCTATAAATAGGAATACAAAGGAGCTATTAAGGTCAATTGGGAGGAATGTTGCCACTAAGGGAGGTGAAGTGTGGAATTGAAGATTTTAACAAGGATTAAAGAACTAAACATACTTTCATTGAGTTTTATCTTTCCTTCTTCTTCTTTTCTTATGAATTGCTAAATTAATTAGATTTTGGTTTTGGAGTAGTTAGTTAATACTTGTTGGGATTTTTATTTCTTATTAATGATTTGATTTTCAATTAATTTTATGAGTTGCGCTTCATGTCTTGTATTCAATTAAGGGCCCAATTTTTTGCATGTATATGGATAGATTAAAGACACTTGTAAAACTTAGGAACCTTGATCATGAAAGTAGACGAATCTTTTGGGGATCAATAAATTGCTAAGAAACTTAATGAGCCTTAGTTAATTGACATGACCATGAATATAGGCTGTAATTAAGTTTGGTATTTTTAAATGATCTCGAAAGAGACTCTAGGTAATTTGAGTGGTTTACCTTAATTGTGATCAATAAAATAGATTAACTTAATTCCGTAATTTAAGTCGTAACTAGTGAAATAAATCTAATCTCTATTTTATCTCCATTTATTTAATTAGATTAATTAGAGTAAATAGTTTATTTTAATTTATTTATTTTAATTCTTGCAATTTACATTAATTTGTGCTAGCTAGGGAAAATTGATTGACAGTTAGTGCTTAGTACCCTTTCCTCGTGGGAACGATACTCTACTTATTACTTTATTACATGTAACGATCTATACACTTGCAGAATTTGCCTAACAAGTTTTTGGTGCCATTGCTGGGGAAATACATTGCTAATATTAACACCTTTTTCATTTTCATTAGACTAACACTTTATTTTATTTTCATTTATTTTATTGATAAATAATTTTTCATGGATAATGATGAATTTTCTTATCAATTTTTGAGGTCGAATGCATATGATCCTATATATAATGTAGAACATATACAATTTAATTATCTTCTATCTTATTTTTAGGTTTGTAATTAGTGTGGAGAGAACCATGATGGGATATATTGCCCATATTATTCATATTCACCTCTATCACCTCGTTACAAACCATCTTAGAGAAATTATATGGATCATACTTGGAATTATCAATAAGAACCAAAGTTAAATCTTGAGGTAATATTGGAAAATTTCATTTAAGAAATAAAGAAGATCGAAGAATGTTACTTGGAGGACAAGTTGAAGCAATTCATTCAAGCATAAACTAAGGCAAATCACAAATTATAGGAGACTCTTAGGCAACATGAGGAGTGTTTCAAGCATAACACTTCAAAGTTAGACCAAATGGCATGCTTCCAAAAATTTCAAATGTGTGCACCCATGAATTACTCAACGCAACTAGTATAAGGAAAAAGTGTGTGGGATGATGAGAACACTTATGGTCAAAATGATAAAGTCACTTTTGAGTTGTAGAAAGATGATGAGCAAGAAGATATGATCATTAAGGAAAATGAAGAAGTCTCCAAGTGTAAGAATCAATTTGTAGACATTAAGGATAATGAGGTATAAAGTCACTCAACTCAATCTAGAGATGAGTTGGAAGAGGAAAATATGACAATCCTTAAAGCTACATGGGATGAAGATGAGACATTTATAATTGACAATACATATGTTCTACAACCTATTAAGGTCATATATAAGGAATCCATGAAAGGTGTTGGATTGTTTGAGAACTCATATGAAAAGCCCTACATTTTTCAAGCAATTTTAGAACCAAAGATTTGGCATGTGGAGTCTACACTTTACTACTTGGCCATAAGGAAGCTTAGTAAAAGAAAGAAAGGGAAGATACTTTTAAGAACACTTCCTTATATTCGGTTGCAACCTTGATTCAATATATTCACAGGTCAAGCTAATGACCTAAAATTAACGTTTTTTGGGAGGCAACCTAATGTATTTTGATTTATTTCTTTTGTTTAAGTTTATTTTTTTTATGGTTTTTTAAATTTTTCTTAATTCTTGTTATTTCATTTTGTAGGTCATCCAGCATTTGGAGTGAGCATAAAAGGAAGAAAATTCTTACTAAGGAAGTCCTCTTTTTCATTTTCAAATTTTTAATATTTTTTTCATTAAAGACAATGCCATAGATAAGTGTCGGCGAGGATGCCAAATGTTAAGATAATGTTTTCATGTTTTATGTTTGTGTGCATATTAATTAAGTTTTATGTTTGTGTGCGTATTAGTTATATTAAGAAAATAAAAATTTTAAAAAAATGATAAGATTCATTAACTTTCAACTTGATTTCTCCACATTTGTTATAATGCTTATCCTTAAAACTTTTTATTTTGTTTTTGTGCAAAATTAAAGCTTAGTTGTGATTACAGAAAAACAATGTATAAATGAGCATTTTCAATTCAATTATCAAAATATTGAATGGTTTATTAATTATGATTATTGAACATGGTCATTATATATAAAAAATTTAGTTCTTATAACCTAAGCACTGACTGAAAAATGGAATTTGAGCATGATTATAGGAGATTAAATGAAATTATAAAAAAAAAAAAGAAAAATCTATCTTTTTTTTAAGTAAGAGCAATACTTAAATTCTAATATTTTTATGTTCTGAATCTACTCCAATGCTTTAACTAGAGAAAGAGTATCTAAAGGACCCACTTGGCAGTATCCACACTTAGTAGTGTTGGAATGGCAAGGGATTACTAAAAGTGGAAAGATTTTATTAGAGAGAAAAAAGTAATGAGATGGAGAGTAAAACACACTCATCAAATAATAGAAAAGATATTGTGAAATGGAGCGTAAAACACATTCACAACCAATTTTGTTTTCTCCTAAGGTTATGTTCATTAGATTTCAAATAAGTTATATGCTTGGATTGTGATTATTAAATTATTCATATATGGTGTATTTTTGTCTGATTATCTACTTTAGTAAGCGTGTTTTAGTTTTGGTGTTGTCGACTTGTATATCTTAGAATTTGTAATTCTTTGGTTATGATTGAGCAAGTGTTTAAATGTTTGAATCTGATTTTTACTTGAGGACAAGTAAAGCGTTAGTGTGGGGGAATTTATTCTGCCTAATTTACCATATGTTTTTAGTTGAATTTTAATGAATCTTGAATAAATAATTAATTATATTTAGGTATTAATTATATTTAGGTGGAAATTAGGTTTATTTAGGATTAATTTTAGTTTATAGCTTAATTTAGAATTTTATTGTCTTTAGTTTAATTTCTATCAAATTAGGAGTTTTTATTAAATATTAATAGGTATTTCTATAGACGGTGAGGTTTAGTGCGCGTCCAAGATTTTAGCAACCGTGACACTATTTGAGCTCAAGGCTCTAGAGAACATACTAACCACTATCACAAAGACATGGCGTGGAGATGAGGAGTCGCCACCCAGGGTAATAACTGGGACAAATCGAAAAGGTGGTACTTGATTCCTTAAAAGAAAGCTAGCACCACAAACAAGAGATTCAGGATATGGAATACCAACTTCTTTTAGTCTTGTGTTCATTTAAAATTACTTTATGAATTATTATCTTATTATCTATTTACATGCAATTTCATATAAACCCTAAAAACAATCAACTCCAAGGCAAACTAGTCATGAAATATACAAGTAAATAATGCATTCAATAAATCACATAATCCCTAAGTTAGTCTAATCTACATGAATTTTAAATAAATGAGTTAAAGTCTACATATTTTAAATTATAAGTGAACCTAAAGACCTAATTCCTTTTGATTTTAATTAAATGAACTTAAATCTACTTGTTTTAATAAAAAATGGGTCTAATTCTACAAATTATGAAATATTTAAATTAGTGGGTCTAATTCTACATGTTTTAATTAAATGGTGATCTTAAATCTACAAATTATGAAGAAAAAGCTTAAATTAAGTGAGTTAAGTCTAAATTAATTAAATTAAATTAAGTGAGCCTATGTCTAATTAACTAAATGTGCCCAGGGATATTTCTAACCTAAAATTTGATTAATTATGGACCTAAAAATATATTTTAATTAATTAAACCTATTTAATTATTAAGTGAGATGGGCCAAAAGAATTACTAAACTTAAATAAATAAATCAAAGCCTAAAATGGGCTTAAGGTCTAAAACACACAAAAACAATAAATAAGCCCAAAAACAAATAAAAACATAAAAAAACAGTTAAATAAGATCAAACAAATAATTAAATTAATCCTTACTAAAATCCTATTTTATTATTAAGAAACCTAAATTAATCTACTTCTTCCATTAATTTTAAATAATTACCTAATTAAAAACCTAATTTTACTAACCAACTTAATCAAAATAAACATGCAACCACACATATAATTTCACTACCTCCATTATTGGGGCTATTAAATTAATTCGTAAAATAAAATAATTAATAAAATAAAAATAAAAAGCAATAAATAAAATAAAAAACCCTAGAAACTAAGTCTTTACGAGGCTTTATCCATAGTTTTCCACTGACTTCTCATGAATTAATCCCTCCCACATGATCACCATGCATTTTCCTCCATAATCACCACAAAAATAAAATAAAATTATGATTAATGAATAAATTATAATAATAAATCAAAAGAATAAAAATAATCAATAATGTAAAGAAGAAATAAATAAAAAATAGAATAAGAAGAAGATGATGATGCTTATGAGTGATTTGGAGTACTCCTCAGATTTGTAATTCACCGTTCTTGATAAGTTTTTGAATCTTCTTCTTCAAAATTCTTCAAGGATCTTGAATTAATTGATGAATCAAAAGGAATTTTTATAGAAAATAACTCCAAAAAAAAATAAAAAAAGAATTAAAAAACCCTCTTCAAAAACATATTTCTCTTTTTTCTTTCTTCTCCCACCTCCTTCCTTTTTTTTCCTGCTCTTCATCCTCTTTATATAGTGGAAAAAGAACAAGAAAACCTAGCCCAATCCTAACGTGATTCTAATTTCTAAAAATATAAGATTAATACTTAAAATTATATTTAGGAATTTTATATTGATTAGGATTGAGTTAAAAGCTAATTAGGAGTTTTAAACCAATTAGGATTGAATTTAAAAAATAAAAAAACAGACGGAAGAATTCAATTCCGATCGGAATTGGTGTAATTCCGATCGGAATTACATAATTTTGATTGGAATTATGGAATTCTGATAGGTTTTTTTAACATTTAATTACAGAAAGACCCCTAGAAGAATTTATGTTTTGCAATTAGGTCCTAAAAAACATTGCAATTTAGTCTTTAAAAACACTAAATCCTTCCTTTAAAAGATGCATTTAAACCCTTAGAATTTTAAAGATTAAGTATTGAAGACCTATTCATGATGTTTTCATCATTGGAGTCCTTTGCTGCATTTATAATATATCATCCCGAAATTGGGTGTCTACAGTTGCCCCCCTTTGTCACTGTTTGCTAGACAAATTATGGTAAAGTAAAATAGTACCCAATTTCTAAATTAAAAGTTAGGATACTTACCTGCACTCCATGAAGCTTTTGCTTATGAATTTACTATACTCGGACGTACAACATTTCAAATGACATTTCAAATGATTATACTTGGTCGTATAACCTTGGGTGAATGAAACATTTTATACTCGGTCATACAATGTTGACTACACTTGGACGTATAGCATTGAAAAATTACATTATACTTGGTCATATGATGTCGATTATACTCGGTGTATAATCAATTGGAAATACATTGCACTCGGTCGTACAATGTCGATTACACTTGGTTATATAGTCTAATTTAAAAGAAACATCACACTTGGTTGTATGATGTTGATTATACTCAGTCATATAATCAATTGAAGATACATTGCACTCGGTCGTACAATCCTGACTACACTTGGTCATATAGTCTGATTTGAAAAGGAACATCACACTAGGTCGTATGAAGCTGATTGATTATGTGATTATACTGCAATCCATAATTGCTCACGATTAGTTGCAATCCTTCCATTGCTCACTTTTGATGCTAAAGTCCATAACTGCTCCCGCGATTAGTTACAACCCTTTCATTGCTTACTGATGATGTTGTAGTTCAAAACTGCTCGCGATTAGCTGCAACCCTTTCATTGCTCACTGATGATGTTGTAGTCCAAAACTGCTCATGATTAGCTGTAACCCTATCATTGCTCACTGATGATACTGCAGTTCAAAACTGATCGCGATTAGCTACAACCCTTTTATTGCTCACTGAAGATGTTGCAGTCCAAAACTGCTCGCGATTAGGTGTAACCCTTTCGTTGCTCACTGATGATGCTACAGTCCAAAAATGCTCGTGATTAGCTACAACCCTTTTGTTTCTCACTGATGATGCTGCAGTCCAAAACTGCTTGCAATTAGCTACAACCCTTTCGTTGCTCACTGATGATGCTGCAGTCCAAAACTGCTCACTATTAGCTGTAACCCTTTTGTTGCTCACTGATGATGCTGCTGTCCAAAACTGCTTGCGATTAGCTACAACCTTTTCGTTGCTCACTGATGATGCTGTAGTCTAAAACTGCTTGCAAATAGCTACAACCCTTTTATTGCTCACTGATGATGCTGTAATCCATAATTGCTTGCAAATTTTTATCTTTAGTTGTTTGAGTCGAATGCTTTGGATTCTTTGTGCTGACCAATTATCACTTTTATTGACTGACTTTGAATTTTGCTATGTTGATTGACTTTGCAAGTTGAGTATACCCCCTTATGGATTTGAAATTCCTAAAAAATTGTTGATGTTAGTTTTAACAAGATGAATGTACAAAAGTACATTATTACTTTAAAAATTTATAAGAAACTTCATCACTTTGCACGAGATAACATGTACTTAACCAATCTCCTTAATTTTGATCCTCTTGACTATCATTTATTTACCATTCGTAAAGGGCAGAGGCATCATTAACCATTTTATGCTGAGAGCATATTTTTTACCAAGTGAAGAGCTTACTTCGACACCTAAATTCAGAAAGAATCTACTGGACAAAACTTATGGTATTTGAGCATAAATGGATCAGATTCTAAGTATCAAAATAGTCTTTAAATTATTTTTGTGCTTTTCTTCCTTATCCGAGTATTCCCCACCTTTCTCATATTACTCAGCATGGATACCGTTGGAAAGGTCCTTATATAGAGCATTGGAGTAAATAGAGCAATTTTTGGCATGATCCTCTTTTAGTATTACCTTGCCTTTTTTATATTACTCAGCATGGATACTGCTAGAGGTTTTTTGTAGATTCTCTTTCTCATTTCTGAGCATTAGAGTAAATTATGCTTTCTCTTTTTTCTATTCTCCTCTTAGTATTCCTTCGCCTTTCTCGCATTACTCAGCGTGGATATCGTCAAGGGATTTTGTACTCATACTCATTTCTGAGCATTGGAGTAGATTACATGCATATTTATCAATCACAATACTGAAATGATACCTTAAAATTCAATCAATTTATACCACAAGTCCACAGATTTTTCCTTTGCATGTTCTTCCCCTTGTTTAGGTGCAAAACAAGCATTAAATAAATTGGAGTTTAGAAATTCTCAGCATAGAACTGTCAATAAGACATTTGAATTTTGTGAGGCTAATAAAAGAAAGCCACTAAAATCAAAGGTCATGAGATAAATTTTCACACATGATCTCATGAAGTGGATGAATTTCCTTTCAATTTATGAATTTTCTTATTAAGGATTTATTTTATTACAGAATCAAAGGAGATAGAGTTGTGCTAATTCCCTTTGGTATTTGCATAGGGTGAGGTTTTAACGAGTGATTGGCATGTGCTATCTTGCCCATTCTTATTGATGTATCAGTTCCTTTTCCCCTACACAAAATACCATAAGTTAGTATGACCTATTTGCTAGTAAAAAAATTATCATAATGCAATGTTATTCTTTTGCATTCTTCCTTTTCATTATGGTGTTAATGTCTCTGATCACAGGGTCATGATGCTCTATTATCGAAATTGTAGCTTTATCCCATTGATGCTATGGTAGAGGGCTTTATTTCTCTTCCTAACATTTCCTATAAAAGAAAAGATTTAAGAGTTAGAGGTTTTTATTTCATAATTAAAGAAGTTTTCAAAGTGCATTCATCTCAAGTTTTGAGTGCATTCTTCCCTAGCATATTAAATCTAAGGAGCTTGAGCATCCTATCTAGCCTCTTGAAGTTTCTAGGATAATGTTTTTTGGTAGTGTCACTCCTCTTATTTTCATTCTTTTAGATATTTCACATGCGAATACTCTAACTACTTTCCTGTTCTTCCAACACTAATTTCAAATGTTAGTAAGAGAGTATTTGCACAATCTTGTCTAGGCTCAAAGACTTTTATTACACAAAACAAGTATTTCCTAAAAATGCATGCAAGTGTATGCATGCTATATATGATGTGCATGATCCTAATGGGTCTCCTGTTTGAAATAGGGCCACTCTTCAATAGCCTGTCAGTTTGAGCATTGAATGATTCACTGTTGGTACTTCTGATGTTGAAGCTTCTGATTTGATTCATTAGACTGATTACTAGGCTAACAAGTAGGGTCCATGGCTTTACAATAGAGCTTGTGATTGACCAATACACTGTTGAAATTTTCTTTTTGTTATTATTTTTGCTATATAATGATTGAGGTATTAACTCTTACACTTCAATATCCATCTTCGCTCTTTGAATGCAGACACAATTTACCCCTTGAGTTGTATTTTGCTCCCAGTTCCATTTTGGATTCATTTATGTTATTCTAGCAGTCTTTTTTCACTTTTATGTACAAGAGACCCATTTCACTCATTGCTATTGTTGATCCTTTGACTTATTAACCCTATTAGTTGCAATCTCATGTATTGGAGATGTAGAGGAATGGGAAAACTGACCGAAGCAAGTTCTTAATGATGAAATCAACTGGACTTGCACTTTAAAGAACTCTTGAGTAAAATATGAAGCTTGATATTAATGCAATGGTTGATGATAGTTATTGAGCCATTTGAATTCTCAAGGTATAAGGGGACCTTAGGCTTATAAAGAAAATTACAAAGGAAACATAACTTAAATAGTGATCTTATAGCTTTGATTTTAGCTTTCATTATGTAATGTCTTTCCATTTAGATACTTATGCAATATGATAAAGACAAATATACGATATTTGTCAAAAATGATAAATATACGAATATCTCCAATTCAATTTTACTCATTCATTCGGGAAAAAATGAGAATATTCATTACATCACATGACACAACTCCTATAATCAATTAATTCTGATTTTTTCTCTCTAATTTTTCACCTTATTGTTCTTTTTCTTTTTCTCTCTCTTTATTTTTCTTCTCTTTTTTGTCATTCTTCTTATTTTTCCTCAGATTTTGCTCTCTTTAGAAGTTATGTCATGTGATAAAAGACTGTTCTTTAAGTTTACATTTATGCCCATACTAAATGAATCTAATTGAATTAAATTTTTGTCAGACATGTAGATGTGATCAATATCATAATGTGTAGTACCATCAGGATGCATATTACATAAGTGAGCATAATCAGAATTTATATCATTGATCACAAGTTTTAAGGAAACTAAAATTTTTTCAAAGAAGACAATAAGAAAATTTATTTCCTATTTTAGATGCTAAGGATGCTAAGTCTTATGGCAGTTGTCCTTCAGGTGGCTGACATAATAGTTATTCTTACATTTCCTCATCCTTGTTGTCTTGCACCAAGTTCTCAATAACCTATTCCTTGTAGATCCTACTCCCATTCACACCGGGCATATTGACAAGTTCCTTTTCACTGGGGTAATACTTTCCATATCCTTCTTTGATGAAACTCTCATTCAGTGGTTTTGCTTTCTTTCCATCCTTCTATACTTCCACTTTATGTGTTTTGTTGTCTTGTATCTTCTCATCATCAAAGTCCTCACCCCATCCTGTAGGTATAATTGACTTGAAGGGTATGTCAAAAGAAGGTGGTTTAGTGTAAAACACCTTGTAGTCAAACTTACTTGAGGGCTGACCCAACAAATCTTCAACTTGCTTCATATCTTTAGGGGCATCAGGAGATTTCTCATTGGTTTTAAGGTCTAAGTCCTCAAAGGAGTTTAGCACTTCTTTCTCGCTTACTCCTGAGTTGATCATCATAGTTGTTGGAGATGGTATGTTTCGGTAATTTGGGAAAGCATTACTTTTAGTGCTTAGGTTTTCAGGATCTGTGATTTTCCATAGTCTATGAGGTTTTGGATTTCATGTTTGAGGCAGATGCAGTTATCTATGGAGTGTTGGAGGTTTTGGTGGAATTTGTAGTGTTTATTTGCGTTATATCCTGGGATATTTGGATTTGGTGGGTTTGGAGTAGGTAAAGGTTGAAGTAAGCCCTTTTCCATTAGGCACTCTAGGAATTTTGACAAAGGTTGTTTAAAATTTAAGAACCTCCTTAGTTTTTGAACAACATGGACTCCTACAACCCGACTAGTGCTTCCTTGATGTATGCCCCCAGTTGGGTAGCTTCTTGCTCTGGTATTCCCAGCAGCCTTCTTTTTCTCATTTTCGATCTTTTCAACATATAACCTATCATCATAAAGATCTACGAATGTCTTGGGGTTCATCATTTGTAACCTCTTTACTAGATTAGGTGACACATTTTGAGCTATCATCCTAACCTGATCCTTCTCTGCCAATTTTTTCTTTATCATTCCGCTTTATTCATGAACCTAGTTAGAAAATCTGAGAATGATTCATTGGGCTTTTGCTTGGTTAGTTCTAGATCTCTTATGGACACCTTAAGCCTAGTATTATAGTCATATTTCTTTAGAAAAGTAGTGCACAACTCCCTCCAATCTACTCGAATAGACTTCTCTAACCCATGATACTAATTAACAACCATACCCTTTAAGGATAGGACAAACAACTTAGTAACCATAGACAAAGGAGCCATAGTGGTTGTGTATTGACTAAGGTAAATCCTCGGGTCCCTAATACCATTGAACTTCTGCAACTGTGGCATTTTGAATTTATCAAGTAGCTTATCCTCCTCAAATTGCATTACATCATCAAAGTCAAATGGGTATCCTAGGCCTTGTCCCTTTATCACCTCCTCCATCTTAGACATCTTCTAAGTTAATGCCTTCGTTTGTCTAGATTCCAGCTCCTGAACTTACTCAAATGATTCCTTTTTTACTTTTTCAATCATATAACTCTCAATATCATCCAACTTCATTTCCCTAGCATTGTCAATGCTAATAAGTAGTGGACCCATAGCGGGTGGGTTGGCCACAACAAATGGTGCAGCAGTGGCAGGTGGATTGGCCGCGATGGGTGGTGCAACAACAGCAGGTGGTGGCATCAGTCCTACTAGAGCTTATCTTAACTTGCATCATTGCTCTCATATCATCCATCAGTGCTCCTTTGATGTCTTCTAGGGTCTAGTTTCCTCCCTCTTATTTTTCCATTCTTTCAGTTTGCTTAGGTTGCGTAGCTTCTAAATAGAGCGGATTAATAGGACTCCTTTCCAGTCTGCTAAGGATCTCTTTCGCAATTGATTGGGGGCTTGAATCGGTTCTCATTAGTCTGCCACCTTTTTTACTCCAAACACAGTAAGACCCATATGAATCTATAATGGTTGAAAGACAAATGTTAGTATAATGCATGAGATGCATGTATGCATGATGCATGTGCTATGCAACAAGTAGCAAGTAATAAGTTAGGTATACATACATCCTTCTAACCTTATTTCTCCTGCACACATACTCAATGGCGAGTCTCTTTTCCTAGGATTTTTGGTCTTGGACTTAATATCAGCAGGGGATATTAAGAACCGACGCGCATGCCAAGTCTCTAAAAATAGTAAAAGCACAGAAATAACATTTCTAGGTGTAAAAGATTAGCCCAATCTTTATTAATCTAAATGAGATTCTAAAGTATGGGCTTGGGCCTTTACAGATAGAAATACCTCATGGAAACATTCATAAGCAATTTGGGTAGATCCTAGGGGAAATAACTAAGCCATTATATGTGGTTAGGATCCGGTAAAAAGGTCAAGGTTCCCTTAGCAAAATGCCCTCCTTTAGGACTTGAGTTACAGGCCAAGGTCAGAGGGACCTGACATGCTTTACAAACTCGAGAGAAGACTACCCCCTTAAGGACTTGGGTTACAGGCTCTGGTCAGATGAGCCCGACAATCTCTCTTGGATCCAGTTAAGGCTAAGAGTGATAGTTGGCCAATCTACAACCCCATGAAGCTAGTGGAATCATGGAATCATAAACCAATGCCATCGGTTAATAGGGACATGCAGAATGAATGCAATAATAAAATAATAATTAAAAAAATAATTCTAAAGAACACAAGCAGAATCAGTATCTCTTATCCCTAGTGGAGTTTCCACTGTAGATGACGGGGGTTTAGCGTGCGTCCAAGATTTTAGCAACCGCAACACTGTTTAAGCTCACGACTTTAGAGAACATGCTAACCACTGTCACAAAGACATGGCATGGAGATGAGGAGTCGCTACCCAGGGTAATAACTAGGACAAATCGAAAAGGTAGTACTTGATTCCCTAAAAGAAAGCTAGCACAACAATCAGGAGATTCTAGATACGGAATACCAACTTCTTTTAGTCTTGTGTTCATTTAGAATTACTTTATAAATTATTATCTTATTCTCTATTTACATACAATTTCATATAAACCCTAAAAACAATCAACTCCAAGGCAAACTAGTCATGAAATATATAAATAAATAATGCATTCAATAAATCACATAATCCCTAAGTTAGTCTAATCTACATGAATTTTAAATAAATGAGTTAAAGTTTACATATTTTAAATTATAAGTGAACCTAAAGACCTAATTCCTTTTGATTTTAATTAAATGAACTTAAGTCTACTTGTTTTAATAAAAAATGGGTCTAATTCTACAAATTATGGAATATTTAAATTAGTGGGCCTAATTCTACATGTTTTAATTAAATGGTGATCTTAAATCTATAAATTATGAAAAAAAAAAGGCTTAAATTAAGTGAGCTAAGTCTAAATTAATTAAATTAAATTAAGTGAGCCTATGTCTAATTAACTAAATGGGCCTAAGGATATTTCTAACCTAAAATTTGATTAATTATGGACCTAAAAATATATTTTAATTAATTAAACCTATTTAATTATTAAGTGAGATGGGCTAAAAGAATTACTAAACTTAAATAAATAAATCAAAGCCTAAAATGGGCTTAAGGACTAAAACATACAAAAATAATAAATAAGCCCAAAAATAAATAAAAACATAAAAAAAATAATTAAATAAGATCAAACAAATAATTAAATTAATCCTTACTAAAATCATATTTTATTATTAAACAACCTAAATTAATCTACTTCTTCCATTAATTTTAAATAATTACCTAATTAAAAACCTAAGTTTACTAACCAACTTAATCAAAATAAACATGCAACCACACACATAATTTCACTACTCCCACTATTGGGGCTATTACATTAATTCATAAAATAAAATAATTAATAAAATAAAAATAAAAAGCAATAAATAAAATAAAATAAAATAACCCTAGAAACTAAGTCTCTACGAGGCTTTATCCATACTTTTCTATGGACTTTTCATGAATTCATCCCTCCCACATGATCACCATGCATTTTCCTCCATAATCACCACAAAAAAAAAATTATGATTAATGAATAAATTATAATAATAACTCAAAAGAATAAAAATAATCAATAATGTAAAAAAGAAATAAATAAAAAAATAGAATAAGAAGAAGATGATGATGCTAATGAGTGATTTGGAGTACTCCTCAGATTTGTAATTCACTATTCTTGATAAGTCTTTGAATCTTCTTCTTCAAAATTCTTCAAAGATCTTGAATTAATTGATGAATCAAAAGGAATTTTTATAAAAAATAACTTAAAAAAAGAAAAAAAGAATTAAAAAACCCTTTTCAAAAACACGTTTCTCTTTTTTCTTTCTTCTCCCGCCTCCTTCCTTTTTTTTTTCCTGCTCTTCATCCTTTTTATATAGTGGAAAAAGAATTAGAAAACCTAGCCCAATCCTAACGTGATTCTAATTCCTAAAAATATAAGATCAATACTTAAAATCATATTTATGAATTTTAGATCAATTAGGATTGAGTTTAAAGCTAATTAGGAGTTTTAAACCAATTAGCATTGAATTTAAAAAATAAAAAAAAATAGATGGAAGAATTCAATTCTGATTGGGATTGTGCAATTCCGATCAAAGCCAACTAGAATTACATAATTTCGATTGGAATTATGGAATTCCGACAGGTTTTTTTTAACATTTAATTATAAAAAGACCCCTAAAAGAATTTATGTTTTGCAATTAGATCCTAAAAAATATTGCAATTTAGTCCTTAAAAACACTAAATCCTTCCTTTAAAAGATGCATTTAAACCCTTAGAATTTTAAAGATTAAGTATTAAAGGCCTATTCATGATATTTTCATCATCGAAGTCCTTTGCTGCATCCATAACACATCATCCCGAAATTGGGTGTCTATAATTTCCCTTTTTATAGGCAAGTCTAGAGAGGAATTCCCAAATAGCTAAGGACTGGTGTAACGTGGGTTACATTATGGTATGCTTATGCCCATGTCCTGTTTTGGAAACTGAAATAATGTAGCATGGCATGTGACACACCATGATAGAAGTCATGTCCTATTTTGTATAAATTGAAGAATCATGAGAAGGTCAGCACGGGATGCAACACGCTATGATGGAAGCTATGCCGTAAAACCAATGACATGACTTGGCTTACATTATCTTGTATTTGAAACCATGTTGAGCAGAGAAAACCTCCTTTTTGAGAATTCAAGTACAGTAGGTTGTCCATTAGACTTTTCCTATAAAAGGGGATACAAAGGAGCTATTGGGGGAGATTAGGAGGAATGCCATTATTAAGGGGGGTGAAGTATGGAATTAAAGAGTTCAATAAGGATTAAAGAACGAAGCGTGTTTTCAATGAGTTTTATCTTTCCTTCTTCTTCTTCTTCTTCTTCTTCTTCTTCTTCTTCTTCTTCTTCTTCTTCTTCTTATTTTCTTATGAATAGCTAAATTAATTAGAGTTTGATTTTGAAGTAGCTAGTCAATACTAGTTAGGATTTTTATTTCTTATTAATGATTCGATTTTCAGTTAATTTTATGAGTTGTGCTTAATGTCTTGTATTCAATTAAGGGCCTAATTGTTTGCATGTATATGGATAGATTAAGGACAATGAAAGTTGAATGATTTATTTGCTCATAGACTTGTAAAACTTAGGAACATCAATCATGAAAGTAAACGAATCTTTTACGGATCAATGAATTGCTAAGAAACTTAATGAGCCTTAGTTAATTGACGTGACCATGAAAATAGGCTGTAATTAATTTTGGTATTCTTAAATGATCTTGAAAGAGACGTTTTGTACTTTGAGTGGTTGACCCTTAATTGTGATCAATGAAATAGATTAACTTAATTCCATAATTTAAGTCATAGCTGGTGAAACAAACCTAATCTCTATTTTATCCCCATTTATTTAATTAGATTAATTAGAGTAGATAGTTTATTTTAATTTATTTATTTTAATTCTTGTAATTTATATTGATTTGTGCTAGCTAGGGAAAATCGATTATCAATATGTTCTTGATACCCTTTTCTCATGGGAACTGTCTCGACCCAAAACAGGGACCATGACCGGCGCTAGGGAACGGGAATTCTTTCGAATCCGAAACCCATAGTAAGCCTAAAAATAAAATAAAATGCAATAGTAATAACAATATATAATGCAGCGGTAATAAAAATTATAAATATCAAAATGATATCCATATCTCATATATAGATAAATTCTTTGATACAAACCTCGGTTCAATTTCTCAAAATACATAACTTACACAAATATAATACATAAAACCCATAATTTATTTACAACTACTGCAGTGTCTAGATTATGAAAATAAACTCAAGACTCAGATAAGCAGTTTACATAAAGAAGCCGGGGCGGAAGAAATCCGACGTACAGGCCTGCTACTGAGGTTTGAAGACAATGACTCTCCTGAAAAATTAGTCAACGGAGGGGAGTCAGACCTCACTGAGTGAATTACTATAATATATATACATGCATACTAAATGCCAATGCACACAGTCAAAAGTATATATAATATGTATATATACAGGCAAATCCACACAGATGCAAAAAAATCATTTTATATATTTTATTGAAAATCATTATTTATGAAGGATCAAATAGAACCCTAGAATATCGAAACCTCAAACAGTGTTAGACAACACTCTAGCCATACAGGCTCACTTATTCTAAAATATATCCACTTAATCCAGTTAGACAGTAGACTGGTCCCGAGACACTAAGTCAACCGAGCTCTAGCAGTCTGACTGTCAGTGTGATTGGCCCCGAGACACTTGGTCAACCGAGCTCCAGCAAGCATACCTCCAAACCATATCTCACACATCAAATAATCATAACCAATCAATATCCACAAATGGTTAGTAGTATAGCCTAAATGCTATAAGCATACCGGTACGTACTCGGTCCTAGTGCTGCCCACTAGGTAGCACGTTCTATCGATATCCTTCATTTATAAATATAAAACATACATTCACAAATAAATGATGCATGAACTTAAATAAAATAGCAACATAAACCATATATATACTGGAAATATACCAAAAATAAACCAGGTATATTTTGAGTATATATACGTCAAATAAATCCAATCAAATTATAAATTAAGTTAGAAATATATTTACAAACATTTTAAATATAATTTATTAACAAAACATGCATATAATTCAAATTATATAGGAAATAAACCAAAATAAACTAAAAATAAACTTAGGTAATAATTGAATTATTCATGCATAAATAATCAAAGTAAAACATATTTTTCTAAATCATGCACCCTAAACATATATATATAATATAGTAACTCACACTTAGTGCGCTCCTCCAGATGGGTCCGACGGGCCTGGCCCACTAGGCCTCGGTCTCGGTGCAACTAAACAAACAATAACGACAGAAATCAGAATAAACCTAACAGAAAATCCTAGAACTCGATCTAGAATATTAAATACAGAAACAGAAGTAGGGTTCGACCGGATATCACGTTTTACGAGAATTCTACCAAAAATTTGGCAGAACCTCCCCTGTAAAACGGACATCTCTCTACTCAAAGAGTAGAGCCGACCCTGCAAAGAAACACACTTCGAAAAACAGGCTCAACACACAACCAAAATCCCTCGGTCGGACTCCAAACTACAGTCTACCGACCGGGGTCTACAATCACAAAATAATTTCAGAAATACCAAAAATACCCTTATATCATAGAAATTCATTTTATAAGTAGAAATTACATAATTAGCCTTAAAACACAGTAAAAACCGATAAAAACTCATTTTATCGTATATTATATATATAATTAAAAATAATTCACGAAAATTAGTTTTAATTAGTTAAAAATACTAAATAATTTGTAGAAATCATTTTTATACCTTAAATAACTATTTAAATCAATTAAATTACATTTTTAGTCAATTTAGGATAAAATTACGAAAATACCCTTATATATATAAATATACTAAAATTACTCCAAAAATTCACCAAAAATAGTATAATTATCCAAAATTAATTTTCTCAACATATTTATCAATAATATCAATGATTAAACTCAATTAACCAATTAATTTCAATTAAAAACACAATTAACCTAATTTTCCCAAAATTACATAAACCTAAATAATTCAAAATAAATACATAGAAATTCATAAAAATTCCAAATAAATTTCTATAATTCATTTTAACACCTATATTTATCTTAAAAAACAATTTCATAATTTATTTAATTAATTTTCGAAAATTAGAAAATAATATTAAAATATTCAAAAATACCCAAAAATCAAAATAATTCCCAAAAATTCTACAAAAATTCATACATGTAGATTAAGCTAAGGGGAACAACATTTGTGAAGGAATTTATAATGAATCAACAAGAAAAATTCAAAAAAAATCAAAAACCTAATTCGGCCAAATTGAGAAAAATCGAAAAACAAGAAATTCAAGGCCATTTAAGCTCAAACCAAAGCTAGAATCATGATTACTGTTGTTAGAGGAGTTCAAAGACACCGGAAACGTGATGTTTGGTGGCCGAAGGAGGAAGACACGTTGGAGCTTGGACTCTCGGCCAAAAATGGCAGAAATGGAGCTAGCCGGCGCCGGGGAAGAAGACTAGGGGCGGCGGAGCAGCTGGAAGTGAAGGTGGCACAGTGAGAGGCACACTGACGGTAGGTGGTTGGAAGTTGCAGCGGTGAAGGGGAGAAGGGACGGGTTTCGGGAAGAAAGGAGAAAGAAGAAGAAAAGAAAAAGAAAAGAAAAAGAAAAAGAAAAAAAAGAAAAAGAAAAAATAATATAAATATATATATATATATATATATATATATATATATATATATATATATATATATATATATATATATATATATATATTATAATATGGTGTATAAATAAAATACTTGGAAAAATTTGCACACCACATATTTAATATTCTAATAATTTATATACTACATGAAAATAATTAAATAACAATAAACTAAATAAATAAAAAATAAAATATTAGGGTAATAAATTAAATCCTAATTAAATAAATATATACACACATAGGCTTTATTTAGTATTTTAAAAATATATATGAATTCATGCAAGTCCGTAAATCTATTTAAAATAATTAATAGGAAATTATTTACGTGAAAATTTCCCCGAAAATGCAAGTCCCAGGAAAATTTTACGTAAGGTACTTAAAATAATAATAAAAAATTAAAATTAGCTTTAATTAAATAAAAAACTCATAAAAATTTCATAAATATATACAAAAATTATTAACACTACATATCCCGATGCAGTATAAAAATATTTAAAAATACGGGATATTACAGTCTTCCCCCCTTACAAGAATTCGTCCTCGAATTCTAGAAAATAGGATCAAGAAGGAAAGAGATACGGGTAAGAAGCTCGCATCTCAGCTTCAGTCTCCCATGTATGCTCCTCAACTCTGTCGCTATGCAATAGAACCTTGACCATCGGAATCTGCTTCGAATGCAACTGTCGAACTTGAAAATCAACGATCGCCACAGGTTCTTCCACAAACGTCAAATCTTCACTCAGTTCTACACTGTCGGGCTGCAACACGTGTGAAGGGTCTGAGATATACTTCCTCAGCATCGAGATATGAAATACTGGATGCACCTGTGACATACTCGGAGGCAAAGCCAACCGATATGCAACAGTGCCAACTCTCTCCAGAATCTCAAACGGTCCGATATATCTTGGTGCTAACTTACCCTTCCTGCCAAATCTCATCACACCCTTCATAGGAGATACCTTCAAAAAAATAAAATCTCTAACCTGAAACTCCACATCTCTACGCTTAGGATTCGCATAACTCTTCTGCCTACTAACTGCGGTCTCTAATCTGCACTTAATCATGACGACTTTCTCTGCAGCATCCTAAACCATCTCAGGTCCAGTCAAAGCTCTCTCACCAATCTCATCCTAACTCAACGGGGATCTACACTTCCTTCCATACAACGCCTCATATGGTGCCATGCTAATACTGCTATGGTAGCTGTTATTATATGCAAACTCTACGAGTGGCAAATGATCATCCCAGCTACCTCCCAAATCCAAGACACACATCGTCAACATATCTTCCAGTGTCTGGATCATCCTCTCAAACTGACCATCTGTCTGAGGATGAAAAGCAGTACTGAAGTCCAACCTAGTGCCCATCGCTTCCTGCAACTTCTGCCAAAAACGAGAAGTAAACATTGAACCTCTGTCTGATACAATGGACACAAGTACTCCATGAAGGCATACGATATGCTTCACGTACAGATTCGCCAATCTGGCAACAAAATAAGTGGCTTTCACAGGCAAGAAATGTGTAGACTTCATCAATCTGTCTACAATCACCCAGATGGAATCGTATCCATCCTTTGAACGAGGTAAACCGACCACAAAATCCATAGCTATCCTTTCCCACTTCCACTCGGGAATAGGAAGAGGCTGAAGCTTCCCAGAAGGCTTCTGATGTTTGACTTTTACTTGCTGACACGTTAGACACTTAGCAACATAATCAGCGACATCCTTCTTCAATCCATCCCACCAGTACAAGTCTCTGATACTGTGGTACATCTTAGTAACACCTGGATGTACGTTATAAGTTGTAGAGTGTGCTTCCTCTAGGATCTCTTCTCTCAAATCATCCACATCAGGAACACACAATCTACCACTGATCCATAACACACCATCTTCATCGAGTGTGAAATCAGTGAACTTCCCTGCTTAAACATTCTCTGCAAGCTCTTCTAGAATAGGATCTCGGCTCTGAGCTACTTTAATCCTATCCCTCAGTATAGATCGCACTTTAAACTGAGCTAGCAGTCCACCTGATCTATTGATCTTCATCATCAGACCTTGATCCACCATCAGATGCAACTCCTGGATCAATGGTCTCCTCTCAACATTGATGTGAGCAAGACTGCCTAAGGACTTTCTACTCAAGGCATCTGCTACTACATTAGCCTTGCCCGGATGATATAAGATCTCGCAATCATAATCCTTCAACAGTTCCAACCATCTCCTCTGCCTCAGATTCAGATCTCGCTGCTGAAAAATGTACTTAAGGCTCTTGTGATTAGTAAATATCTCACAAGTCATCCCGTACAGATAATGTCTCCAAATCTTCAAAGCAAAGATCACTGCAGCCATTTCAAGGTCATGTGTAGGATAGTTCTGCTCATACTTCTTCAACTGCCTTGAAGCATAGGCTATCACCCTTCCATTCTGCATCAACACACAACCAAGGCCAACTCTAGAGGCATCATAGTAAACTGTGAACTTATCCACACTATTAGGCAAAGCTAACATTGGCGCTGTGGTCAACTTCTCCTTCAACAACTGAAAACTATTCTCACACGCTTCTGACCACTCGAACCTAACATTCTTCTGAGTCAAGTGAGTCATAGGGGCTGCTATTCTGGAAAAATCTTGCACAAACCTCTTATAATACCCGGCTAAACCCAGAAAACTCTGAATCTCTATAACAGAAGTCGGTCTAGGCCACTCAGACACTGCCTCAATCTTCTGTGGATCAACCTGAATACCTTCTTTAGACACTACGTGTCCAAGAAAAGAAACACTCTCCATCTAGAAATCACACTTTGAGAATTTAGCATAAAGCTGATGATCTCTCAGTGTCTGTAGTACAATCCTCAAGTGATATACATGCCCCTCCATACTCCTCGAATATACCAGTATATCATCAATGAAGACTACCAAAAACTGATCCACATATGGTCTGAATACTCTGTTCATCAGGTCCATAAAAGCTGCTGGTGCATTAGTCAAACCAAAAGACATCACCAGAAACTCATAATGGCCATATCTAGTGCGGAATACTGTCTTAGGAATATTAGCTTCACTAATCCGCAGCTGATGATAACTCGACCTCAAGTCAACCTTAGAAAAGAACTGTGCACCCTGTAGCTGGTCAAACAAGTCATCTATCCTCGGGAGAGGATACTTGTTCTTCACTGTCACCTTATTCAGCTCTCTGTAGTCAATGCACAGTCTCAGGGTACCATCCTTCTTCTTCACAAACAGGACTGGTGCACCCTAAGGGGAAACACTAGGTTTGATAAAACCTTTATCCAACAACTCTTGCAACTGCTCCTTCAACTCTTTCAGCTCTGCAGGAGCCATTCTGTAGGGTGGCATAGATATAGGAGTAGTACCTGGAACCACATCTATACAGAACTCAATCTCTCTGTGAGATGGTAAACCTGGCAACTCCTCGGGAAAAACATCAGGAAACTCACAAGCAATAGGAACATCTGTGAGTGACAACTTCTCCATTGAAGTATCCCTGACCAATGCCAAATATCCCTGACATCCTTTCCTCAATAACTTCCTAGCCGTAATAGCAGAAATAAGATTCTGAGGTACTGAACTCCTATCACCCACAAACTTAAACTCTCCTTCATTAGGAATTCTGAAAGTCACCTCTTTATTCCGACAATCTACCACGGCATAGTGCTGAGATAACCAATCCATACCCAGAATAACATCAAACTCCATCACGTCCAACAAAATCAAATCAACGGGTAATTCTCTATCTCCCAAGAGAACTGGACAACCAGAAAGAACAATATCGGTGTCCAAAGAATCGCTCAGAGGAGTGGCAACGGACAAAGGAAAAGCCATCCTCGAAGCTTGCCAACAAGATTTAGAAGCAAAAACGGAAGAAATAAACGAATGCGTGGCACCCGGATCAAACAAAACCCATGTATCCAGGTAACAGACAGAAACAATACCTACCACGACTGCATTAGATGCCTGAGCATCCTGCTGAGTAAGGTGGAAAACTCTGGCCTGACCTCGACCTCCCTGCTGACTGGTAGAAGCCTGGCCAACACCTCTGGCACCTCCTCTAGTACCTCTACCACGACTCTGCTGTGGAACAATCTGAGTGGAACTCTGATGCTGGGCTGGAGGTAACTGAAATGGCACGGGTGCAGCACTAGCAATCGACTACTGTGGGAATCACGGAATCTGCAGCTGCTGATACCCGGAGTAAGGACACGATCTGGCAAAATGTCCTGTCTGCCCGTATCTGATGCATGTCAGTGGTGTCAGATAACACAGTCCCTGATGGACTCTACCACAGGTCTGGCATACATTGGCCGTTGATCCAGAACTACGACCACTGCTGCTACTCGAAGCACCTGACCCAAATCTGAACGATCTACGCTGACCTCCACGACCATGTCTACTACTCTTATGCACTCGCTGCTGCTGCCTCTGACTCTGCTGAGTCTGACCCCGCTGCTGACTACTCGAACCAACATGAAAACTTGAATATGGAGTAGCCTGTAATCCACTCGACTGAACTCCCAGCTGGTAGTAATCAGGCATCACTCCCTGCCTAACTAGCCTCAGCTCAATCTCCTTGGCTAACTCAATCACAGACTCCAGAGTAAGGCCTGCTGTAGGCATATCAGCAAAAGCTGAACCCAAACTAGTGACATAGGTAGTGACTGCGAAATACTAATCTCGCATCAGATCCTCTGCATACCTACCCAGTTGAAGAAACTCTCGGGTGTACTCCTCTACAAATCAATCACCGCGAGAAATACTGGTCAGTCGAAGACGATAGCTCAAACGAAGAGGCTCTGGACAGAATCTCCTCATAAATCGTTCTCGAAATTGAGCCCAGGTCATCGTCATCATGTAAGGTTGGATCATCTGAATAAACCAATCTAGGGCTGGTCCCTCAACAGACAACTCTACAATCATGATCCGCTGATACTCGGTATGAGCAGTCTGAGTCCTCGTCTCAATCGCGTGCAGAAAATCTAACGGATCGGAAGTACCATCGAAGGCAATCCTGCCAACTCGGGCATAGAACAAAGCTGCCTCAGGGTCAAACATACCCTGCTGATAGGCAGGCTGAACAGGCGGAACAACTGGAGGAACAGGAACATTAAATTCAGGCTCAACAGGCTCCTCGTCCTGTAACTGTCTCTGCCTACGGCAACCTGCCGCTCCTCGAGGTTTACCTCTGCCATGACCTCTACGTCTAACTGGCTGCTCAGGAGGTAAAACCTCATCCTGAAAATACTCGTCATCCTCGACCTCAACGACCGGTGGAGTGACACGTGCTCACCTCCTCATTCTGAAAAGATAAACGAAAAGATTCAGACAAAACAGACAACGGAGGAATAATGCAGAAAACTAAGCAAGGAATACTTATCAAGACATACTCGAACCTAATTCACTGCAGTAGTTCAACAGAAAACACAACTCTGAAAACTAGGGCCACGATTCACAAAACTAAGCCCTGACACAGAACTCCGCTCTGATACCAACTTTGTCACGACCCAAAATAGGGGCCATGACCGGCGCTAGGGAACGGGAATTCTTTCGAATCCAGAACCTGTAGCAAGCCTAAAAATAAAATAAACATGCAATAGTAATAACAATATATAATGCAGCGGTAATAAAAATCATAAATATCAAAATGATATCCATATCTCATATATAGATAAATTCTTTGATACAAATCTCAGTTCAATTTCTCAAAATACATAATTTACACAAATATAATACATAAAACCCATAATTTATTTACAACTACTGCAGTGTCTAGATTATGAAAATAAACTCAAGACTCAGATAAGCAGTTTACATAAAGAAGCCGGGGCGGAAGAAATCCGACGTACAGGCCTGCTACTGAGGTCTGAAAACGATGACTCTCCTGAAAAAATTAGTCAACGGAGGGGAGTCAGACCTCACTGAGTGAATTACTATAATATATATACATGCATACTAAATGCCAATGCACATAGTCAAAAGTATATATAATATGTATATATACAGGCAAATACACACAGATGCAAAAAAATCATTTTATATATTTTATTGAAAATCATTATTTATGAAGGATCAAATAGAACCCTAGAATATCGAAACCTCAAACAGTGTTAGACAACACTATAGCCATACAGGCTCACTTATTCTAAAATATATCAACTTAATCCATTTAGACAGTAGACTGGCCCCGAGACACTAAGTCAACCGAGCTCCAACAGTCTGACTGTCAGTGTGATTGGCCCCGAGACACTTGGTCAACCGAGCTCCAGCAATCACACCTCCAAACCATATCTCACACATCAAATAATCATAACCAATCAATATCCACAAATGGTTAGTAGTATAGCCTAAATGCTATAAGCGTACCGGTACGTACTCGGTCCTAGTGCTGCCCACTAGGTAGCACGTTCTATCGATATCCTTCATTTATAAATATAAAACATACATTCACAAATAAATAATGCATGAACTTAAATAAAATAGCAACATAAACCATATATATATATACTGGAAATATACCAAAAATAAACCAGGTATATTTTGAGTATATATACGTCAAATAAATCCAATCAAATTATAAATTAAGCTAGAAATATATTTAAAAACATTTTAAATATAATTTATTAACAAAACATGCATATAATTCAAATTATATAGGAAATAAACCAAAATAAACTAAAAATAAACTTAGGAAATAATTGAATTATTCATGCATAAATAATCAAAGTAACACATATTTTTCTAAATCATGCACCCTAAATATATATATATAATATAGTAACTCACACTTAGTGCGCTCCTCGAGATGGGTCCGACGGGCCTGGCCCACTAGACCTCGGTCTCGGCGCAACTAAACAAACAATAACGACATAAATCAGAATAAACCTAACAGAAAATCCTAGAACTCGATCTAGAATATTAAATACAGAAACAGAAGTAGGGTTCGACCGGACATCATGTTTTACGAGAATTCTACCGAAAATTCGACAGAACCTCCCCTGTAAAATGGACATCTCTCTACTCAAAGAGTAGAGCCGACCCTGCAAAGAAACACACTTCAAAAACAGGCTCAACACACAACCAAAATCCCTTGGTCGGAGTCCAAACTACAGTCTATCGACCGGGGTCCACAATCATAGAATAATTTCAGAAATACCAAAAATACCCTTATATCATAGAAATTCATTTTATAAGTAGAAATTACATAATTAGCCTTAAAACACAGTAAAAATCGATAAAAACTCATTTTATTAGTAAAATCGTATATTATATATATAATTGAAAATAATTCACGAAAATTAGTTTTAATTAGTTAAAAATACTAAATAATTTGTAGAAATCATTTTTATACCTTAAATAACTATTTAAACCAATTAAATTACATTTTTAGTCAATTTAGGGTAAAATTACCAAAATACTCCTATATATATAAATATACTAAAATTACTCCAAAAATTCACAAAAAATAGTATAATTATCCAAAATTAATTTTCTCAACATATTTATCAATAATTAAACTCAATTAACCAATTAATTTCAATTAAAAACACAATTAACGTAATTTTCCCAAAATTACATAAACCTAAATAATTCAAAATAAATACATAGAAATTCATAAAAATTCCAAATAAATTTCTATAATTCATTTTAACACCTATATTTATCATAAAACACAATTTCATAATTTATTTAATTAATTTCGAAAATTAAAAAATAATATTAAAATATTCAAAAATACCCAAAAATCAAAATAATTCCCAAAAATTCTACAAAAATTCATACATGTAGATTAAGCTAAGGGTAACAACATTTGTAAAGGAATTTATCATGAATCAACAAGAAAAATTAAAAAAAAAAATCAAAAACCTAATTCTGCCAAATTGAGAAAAATCGAAAAACAAGAAATTCAAGGCCATTTAAGCTCAAACCAAAGCTAGAATCATGATTACCGTTGCTAGAGGAGTCCAAAGACACCGGAAACCTGAAGTTTGGTGGCCGAAGGAGGAAGACACGTTGGAGCTTGGACTCTTGGCCAAAAATTGCAGAAATGGAGCTAGCCGGCGCTGGGGAAGAACACTAGGGGCGGCAGAGCAACTGGAAGTGAAGGTGGCACGGTGAGAGGCACACCGACAGTAGGTGGTCGGAAGTTGCAGCGGTGAGGGGGAGAAGGGACGGGTTTCGGGAAGAAAGGAGAAAGAAGAAGAAAAGAAAAAGAAAAGAAAAGAAAAGAAAAAGAAAAAGAAAAAAAGAAAAAGAAAAAATAATATAAAAAAAATATATATTATAATATGGTGTATAAATAAAATACTTGGAAAAATTTGTACACCACATATTTAATATCCTAATAATTTATATACTACATGAAAATAATTAAATAACAATAAACCAAATAAATAAATAATAAAATATTAGGGTAATAAATTAAACCCTAATTAAACAAATATATACACACATAGGCTTTATTTAGTATTTTAAAAATATATATGAATTCATGCAAGTCCGTAAATCTATTTAAAATAATTAATAAGAAATTATTTATGTGAAAATTTCCTCGAAAATGCAAGTCCCGGGAAAATTTTACGTAAGGTACTTAAAATAATAGTAAACAATTAAAATTAGCTTTAATTAAATAACAAACTCATAAAAATTTCATAAATATATAAAAAAATTATTAACACTGCATATCCCGATGCAGTATAAAAATATTTAAAAATACGGGATATTATAGGAACGATACTCTACTTATCACTTTATTACTTGTCATGATCTATACAATTGCAAAATTTGCATAACAACAAAGGGAGCAGTGGTAAAATTTGAGGTAGAAAGGGCATAACTTTTAAGCAAAATTTCTTGAGAAATTAATTGGCCATAAAATGTAGAGAAAGTGACAGGTTCTGCCCAAAGATTGAGGGTCGAAATAATGGGCTAAAATTCCATTAAAATGTTTCAGTAAATAATTGCATTAAATTTTGAAGATGAGAGAGGTTTACCTACTATTACCAACTCATCGGACAAAACCTTGGCTTTTTGAAAATATTGAGCAATGCCCATATCATGTTTCTTGAGTTCCGAAAGTTCAACATAAATTTAGAGTTATTAGTTATGAGTTACAAAGCCAAAATAAATTTTTAATGCTCTTCATGCTTATAATGATGTTTTACAACCAATTGTATAGGTGTAGGTAGTGGGGTTAAATACAAACCCAAGTGTTTGGCAACCATGACACTTTGTGAGCGTAGGGCTTACTAGGAAATACAAGATGGGCTTGGGGTCTAAAAGAGAGATGAAGTCACCACCCAGATAAGATTTGGGACACACTGTACAACATCTGGATTCCATAGAGGCCCCTAAAAGCCGTTATCAAATATCAGGTTTAAAAACTAGGTATGGGCTTTTGGAATGCCCACTGAACCATGCTATTGGCCTCCTTGTGTGTTTCCTATTTTATTACCTTTGATTATTAAATTGTTTTCTTATTTAATGTGGATTGCAATAGTTTTTGATTTTATATTTTAGTCCAAGTTTGCATTTTAGTCATATTTTCATGCTTATGTATTCAATATAAATAAAACAAATAACAATAATTTACAACCATGCATTCTAAATAAATGGGGGAAGGGATTAAGAATTACAATATTTTATGCAAAGAAACATAAAATAAACAAAAAATAAACTACTTAATTGTACAAATAAAACCTCTCAAGAACTAATTAACGGAATAACTATTTGATAATTAAAAATTACTAAAAAATTCCTGCAATAAACACAAGTTTATCCTTTCTTATAAAACAACAATATTATCTTACAAAAATAATCAACAAATAATATTCATAGGAAATAGAAATAAACTCATAACATAGTCTACAAATAACACTATAATAGTATACAATAATAATATTAAACAATATAGTTATCATGCATAAAATCATGATATATGACAAGACAACCATAAGAATCATGTAAAATATAAAAATGAACATTAAAACACAAAGCAAAATTGTGCAGGATCCTAACTAGAGGCATCGACTCTTGATCAGGAGGAGATTTTAAATCACCTCAACGTGAAAGGGCGATGCCTCTATGAAGAGGCGTTGCCTCCTCAACAGAACCAGAGACATACTACATTTCTTAGCTTATAAGAAACTCAATATTTAGGCAAATAAATTAAGACCGATACAAAAATGCAAAGATAAAATACCAATACTTAGTCTTTCATACAATTATACTTCACATATGACCTTAATAAGCAATAAAACTTAAGATAACAAGCAAAAGAGTAATAAATCAAAGCTTTTAATGAAATGAAGAACTTAAAACTTAAAATAAGGGACTCTTACTAATTTAAATGAAGTTGATGCTCCTAACTAAGCCCTCAAAGCTTAGTTGGTTAATTTGAATGCAAGAGAGCCTTCATTCTTCTCAAGAAATCAAATCTTTTGATCAAAAAGTCCCCTTTTTCTTTTTCCTGTTCTTCTCTTTTTTTTTTCTTTTTTCTTTTTTCTTTTTTCTCTCTATTATTCTTTTTCAGAGACTAAAAGTCCAATAACAAGCCAAAAGTAAAAATAAAAAATTCCTTTCTCCTATGCCCACCCCTCTCTTTTAAGGTCTCTCCCCCTTTTGCTTTTTCAATTCCTAAGCAAACCACTCTCACCTTCTACCCCACTTTTTTCATCATTCCCCATGCCTCTCTCTCTTTTTCCTTTTCTTTTATGTCCAGGAATGTCTCAAATCTAAAGCAGGTGAGCCTTAACTACTGCCATTAATGGAATTTAATAATATAGAGTGTAGTTGTGAAGAGGCGTCGCCTCACTGATGCCCAGGATGAAGAGGCAATGCCTCTTTATTGAGGCGATCACCTTTTCACCCAGGCTAAGTCTAGGCCTTTGGGCTAAAAGGCAACAGGCTTGAGCTTTTGAGGCTTAGGCTTGGTGTTTTGGGCTTCAATTTAGCATTTGGGCTTAGAGGCTTGGTATTTAGGCTTTTGGGTCTATTTTAACGAAGTTTTAGGATTTTCTTGCATTCCAAACTTATATTTTCTCATCATCGGGCTTTCATTGCTAGCCGATCAAACTAAAGGTATACACAGTTTGCCCTCTTAGTTTTTTGAAAAACCAAATTTCTGGAAATCAATTTTTTGAAAAAGTAACATGCAGATGAAAACATTGAGGGATAAGAATGACATACCTAACCTTCAAGCTTCACTCAAGCTGACAACTTTAGGAATTCAAACCCAAGAGGTCAAAATTTTATTCAAAACGTGACCATGATCCTCAGGTTTTTCTGGCCCGATCAGCCACTTATTATAATTTTACATAATTCCCAAGTTTTTTTGGCTCGAGAAGTCACTTAATAGAAGAGATGAAAACATAACCGTGTTCCTCGGGTTTTCCTGCCTCGATCAATTATTCATTATAATTTGTCATAAAACTCAGGTTTTCCTAGCCCAAGAGTCACTCCATTATTCAAACTCAATCATATGCTATTTTAGAAAGGAAAATGCACTTTGGGGATTCAAACCTGACTAGACACTCCTTGTGATGTGCACTTCAGGGATTCAAACCTGATCTAATGCTTTTTCTGCTGTGCACTTTAGGGATTCAAACCCGACCAAATGCTTTTTTTTTTCACGCACTTTGGGATTCAAACTCGACCATATGCTTTTTTTGCCATACATTTTGGGGATTTAAATTTGACTGGATGCTTTTTATTATTGATGCTTTGATCAGAATATCTTTAATTATATATATCAATTTCGGGGTACACCCAAGAAGTGAAAAAAAAATTTTTGTTCCCTTTTTTTTGCTCCATTAGGGAGTATATTTCTAATGGTTTTCATTCTCTTTTTATTTAGCAGCATCAATTGTTTTAATTGGCTTTCAAAATTTTGATACTCAGGGATTTTAGATTCTAGGAGAACCCTTAATGACTGAATCTCAACCTCAATTGGCAATATAGCCTCACACCCATACACTAGAGAATACGGAGTAGCTCTCGTTGATGTTTTGGAAGTGGTCCTATATTCCTATAATGAGAATTACAGGTAGCTTGCCTAGTCTTTGTAGTTCTTTAGTACCTTGGCTAAGATCCTTTTCACATTCTTGTTTGCCACTTCTACCACTCCATTCGCTTGTGGTCTATAAAGAAAAGATCTATGATGTTCAATCTTATATTCCTCCAACAAAGTGGCTATTTATACTTTAAATTGAACACCATAATCAATGATGATGTGATAAGGCAACCCATATTTGCAAATTATATTCTTTTCTATGAACATTGCCATATGTTTGGCTTTAATAGTCATGATCGATTATGCTTCGACCCACTTAGAGAAGTAGTCGATTGTTACTATAATATAGTGATGATTGTTAGATGCCTTTGGCCTTATCTCTTCGATGATATCAATTCCCCATATTGCGAATGGCTAAGGAGAGGTCAATCCTTGAAGTTCCATAGAAGGTAAATGGCTTACATCACTAAAAACTTAGCAATTATCGTATTTTTTTTTACATATTTCATATAATTTGCCTCTATAGTTAGCCAGAAGTACCCTTGATGAGTTATTTTCTTAGTAAGGATTTTTCCATTCATATATGGTCCACATATACCCTCGTGAACTACTTCCATGATTTTTCATGCCTCATCTTTATAAACACATCTCAAATGTACTCAAGTTGGCATCCTCTTATATAACATCCTATTATGGCTGATGAATTGTAGACACAGCATCCTCAGTAACATTCTTTCTTTTCTATTGGAATCATTAAGGAATTGTCCTATTTTAAGATACTATTATAGATCATGAAACTAAGGCTTCTCTGTCAGATTAATCGGCATTATTATAATCTATTCATAAAATAGAATCTGGGACTTTACTAGTATAAGGGGCTTAATCTCTACCTACTTTCCTCCTTCCTATGTTGAGGCTAGAGTACCCAAAGCATTTGCCATCTGATACTCTTCCCGTGGCAAGTGCATGAATCTACATTAGGTGAAAGATAATAGAATCGTGGGTGAATTTGCATTGGATTCATGCACTTGCCTAAATTATATTTCATTCCTCCTCTTCTTTGATAAATATATTCTTAAGGTTATCACATGTGCCTAAGTTAAATGATTCAGTTTGCAAAATGATCATCATAAACATAATAACCACTAGGGAAAACATCACATAAATAAGCAAAGTCAGACCTTATTGCATTAACTTTAGAAAATAAAATGACATCAATTTTAAATAAGTTGGAAAGAGAAATGTTAAGGTTATAACAGAAAACATCCATAATGGAATCAAGAACATAGGATTCAAACATGAATTCCTCTTCTTGATCAGCAGCGTCCTTCAGCTCCATTGTAGGAATATCTGTTTATTATTATGGAGTCAGCACCAATTCCTTCATCATCAACTCCTCAACAGCAACTTCATTGATTAAAGCCATGAACCAATTTCTCAGCAATCATCAAAGGATCAAGAGCTCCTCTGTAGGGATAGTTAGCACCTTCCTCTACAATGTTTGCTATAACATCTTCTTCTTTAGTTTAGCTCTTACTTTATTAATCCTAAACTTTGCCTCAGCTTCTTTCTCTTCATCAGACTCATATGCTTTTGGATACCTTACCCTGTACTTTAAGGTTAACACTTTAGGTTCAACAAACTTAGGTGGGTGCTGCTGATTCTTCCCTAAACTCGTTCTAGGCATAAAGTTCATGCTCTTCATCATACTCATAATTCTTGAATTCAACTCATGTTTATAGAACACATAAACCTTGAAACTTGAACTGACTAGAATTTCACTGAGGTTAACTTTAAAGCAGTGGTAGCATCTTTGGTTTCTGCCACAATAATGACTACTCGTCCCTCATATGGAAATTTGATCTTTTAATGGATAGTAGACAACACCCCCTAGAGGATGAAACCATGACGTCCCTAGAAGAATGGCAAAGGTGACAGGAATATCAATGACATGCAAGTTGACATAAACTTCAAAAGGTCTAGTCTTGACCAAAGCTTTAAAAGTTCTCTCAACTGGCCTCTTTGTATTATCATAGGCCTTGATGATCACATCATATGGCTTTAAGTCAGCTACTGTTAGTCCTAACATTGGGAGAATTTTTAAAGGACACACATTAATAATGGACCCATTATCAATAATGACACAACAAGTCAATTTCCCTTTTACTTCAACCTTAATGAATAAGGCTTTACTGTGGTCTCTACCTTCCAAGGGTAGGTCATTATCTATAAAAACAATTACCCTTAGAGGGCTTTCTGTCAGCGAATCCACCATTTATTATGGAGTGTGTGTTGAGGGGATCTTTTTATGACCAAGGGCCATAACCAGTGCTTCCTGATGGGCTCAAGAGTTCATAAGCAGTTCCTAAACACTAGCTGGGGCTGACATGCTGGCAGCTGAGGTGCTTGTGGTTCAGATTCCTAGAAGCTTTCATCAGAGATTTAGTTCAGAAACTAGGTAGGGGCTTTTGAAATGCCCACCCAACCTTACGGTTGGTCTTTGTGTGTGTTTTGTATTTTATTACTTTTGATTATTAGATTAGTTTCTTATTTAATGTGGATTGCAATCATTTCTAATTTTATATTTTATTCCGTGTTTGCATATTAGTCCTATTTTCATGCTTATGTCCCAACATTCAATATAAATAAAATAAATAATTATAATTAAAAACTATACATTCCAAATGAATGGAGAAAGGGATTAAGGATTACAACATTTTATATAAGGAAATGCAAAATAAACAAAAATAAACCATAAATAAACAAAAAATAAACTACTTAATTATACAAATAAAACCTCTCAAGAACTTATTAATGGAATAACTATTTGATAATTAAAAATTACAAAAAAATTCTAGTAATAAACATAAGTTAATCCTTTCTCATAAAACAACAATATTATTTTACAAAAATAATCAACAAATAATATTTATAGGAAATAGAAATAAATCACAAAATAGTCCATAAATAACACAATAATATTATACAATAATAATATTAAAAAACATTATAGATGGTGGGGTTTAACATGTGTATAAGATTTTAGCAATCGCGACACTGTTTAAGCTTAGGGCTCTAGAGAACACACTACTATATCACAAAGACATAGCGTAGAGATGAGGAGTCACCACCCAGGGTAATAACTGGGACAATTTGAAGATGGTGATAACTCGATTCTTTAAAAGAGAGTTAGCACCACAACTAGGAGATTCTGGATATGGAATACTAACTTCTTTCAGTCTTTTGTTCATTTAGAATTACTTTATTAATTTCTAAATTATTCCTTATTTACATACAATTTCATTTAAACCCTAATTTTGCATACATCTAGCTCCAAGGCAACTAGTCATGAAATGACACATAAAAATTGCATTCATATAATAAGACGTCCCTAAATTAGTCTAAACTATGTTAATTTTAATTAGGTTAGCTAAATCTATATTTTTTATTTACAAGTGAAATGGAAAACTAAATATGGGCCTGCATTTTAATTAAAAGTGAATTTCTTTCTATTTATTTTAATTATCTAAAGCGAGCTTAAATCTATTAATTTTGTAGAAATGAATTGGATTATATTTGAATAAATGATCCTAGTTATAATTAATTTTAATTTAAGTGAAATGATCATAAATCTATTTATTTTAAAGGAAAAGAAAAAAAAATGCTTTAATGGATTGGGCTATATCTAAATTAATTTTAATAGCTAAAAAGTGGGTCTAAGTCTAAATTAACCTAATGAGCCTAAATTGATTTTAAAGTTAATTAAATCTAAATCCAATTTAAAAATCTATTAATTAATGAGTTATAACCTAAACGTGGGCTTGGAGCCCAAAATGCACAAAAATAAATAAACAAGTCCAAATAATAAAATAAAGCAAATAATGAATAAAAAACATACATTCAATGATTTCTAACCTTAATTTTAATTATATGTAATCTAAATTAATCTAAAGCCACCATTGATTTTATTAGGGTTTTACCAAATTGAACCTATTTTCTAGCAGAAAAATAAAGGGTTTCATTATTCCCACTACTGGGGCTATTACAATTCTTAAGCATGTAAATTAAACTAATTAATTACATGCTCAAATAAAACAAATAAATAGTAAAAAAGAACATAAAAAAATATTACAAACCTAAAATCTAATTAAAATGGTTACAGATTTAAATCCATAGTATCTTATGGATTTTCATGGATTTTCCTCACGTATTTACGCCACAGTTTTGGTTATGCCCATCACAATCAAAATCACAAAACAAAATTCAAAATAGAATAAAAGAATTAATAGATAAAATAAAATGAAATCAAAATTAAAGAAAATAATAAAATAGAAGAAATAGAAAAAAAATGGGATGATATTGTGCAGTTTGATTGTCCTTTAAAGTAGGAATCACAGTAGACAGTGAGGTTTAGCGCGCGTCCAAGATTTTAGCAACCATGAGATTGTTTGAACTCAGAGCTTTAGAGAACACACTAACCACCGTCACAAAGACATGACATGGAGATGAGGAGTCGCCACCCAGGGTAATAACTGAGACAAATTGAAAAGGTGGTATTCGATTTCCTAAAAGAAAGCTAGCACTATAACTAGGAGATTCTGGGTACGGAATACCAACTTCTTTCAGTCTTATGTTCTTTTAGAATCACTTTATGAATTACTATATTATCCTCTATTTACATACAATTTCATATAAACCCTTCTTCTAGAAATTAACTACAAGGCAAACCAATCATGAGAATACAAGTAAATAATGCATTCATTCAAACATATAATCCCTAAGTTAGTCTAATCTACATTAATTTTAATTAAATAAGCTAAATATACATGTTTTTAATAAGTGAGCCTAAAGGGCCTAATTCCTTTTAATTTTAATTAAGTGAACCTAAGTCTATTTATTTTAATTCTAAAAAATGGGGCTAAATCTACAAATTATGAATTATTTAAATTAATGAGCCTAATTCTATATGTTTTAATTATAAGGTGATATTAAATCTACAAATTATGAAAAAGACTTAAATTAAGTGGACGAAGTCTAATTAATTAAATTAAATTAGGTGGGCCTATGTCTAATTTACTAAATGAGCCTAAGTTATCTCTAACCTAAATCCATTTAATTATGGAACTAAAATTCATTTTAATTAATAAAACCTAAAAAAACCTAAATTTATTTAAGTGGATTAGAATCTAATATGGGCTTAAGGCCCAAAACACATAAAAATAAATAAACAAACCCAAAAATAAATAAAACATATTAAAACAATTAAATTAAAGATCAAACAACTAATTAAATTAATTTCTTCTAAAAAAACCCTAATTTTCATTAACACACAACCTAAATTAATCTACTTCCACCATTGATTTTAATTAATTACCCAATTGAAACCCTAATTTTACTATCCAATTAATCAACATAAACATGCAATCACACACATAATTCCACTATTTTCACTATTGGGGCTATTACAATAATCTATTGAAAATAATAATGAAAATAATTAATACAACCCCAAAAAATAAATAATAAACTAATAAAAAACCTAAAAAATAAATCTAGCTACATGGTCTTATCCATTGCATTCATGGACTTCTTATGAGTTTAGTCCTCCAAACATAATCATCATGTATTTTCTCCATAATCACCATAAAAAAGAATAAAAATTATGATTAGTGATTAGATTATAACAATAATAAAAAAATTAAAAATCAATAAAATAAATAAAATAAATAAATAAAATAAATAAAATAAAATAAGAAGAAGATGATGCTTATGGATGATTTTAATGGAGTGCTCCTCAGATTTTGTAAAATCACTGTTTTTGATAAGTTTTCGAATCTTGTGTTTCAAAAATCCTCCAAGGATCTTCAATTAATCAATTAAGCAAAAGAATTTTTTTTGTAGAGAACGCAGATACTTTTTTTCTTTTTCGTCCCTCTTCTCTCTTTTTCGTTTTTTCCTCCTTCCTCTCTCTCCTTTTTTTTTTTCAAGAGCCAAAACACCTCCTTTTATAGTGAAACATCCTTCAAACCCTACGTATAAATTAATTCCTAAAAGACTTATATTTCCTTAAATATCAAAGATAATTTTAGACTAATTAGGACTCAATAAAAGACTTTTATTTTCTGGAAAATTTGAAAACCAGAAGAAAAAGGTCTAATTCTGACCAGAATTGTGTAATTCTGATCGGAATTATGTAATTCCAATCAAAATTACATAATTTCAATCGGAATTATAGAATTCTGACCTTTAATTACAAAAAGGTCCCTAAAGTATTTAAGTTTTACAATTAGGTCCTTAAAAAGCATTGCAATTTAGTCCATGAAAACATTAAATTCTTTCTTTGAAAAATGCAATCAGACCTCTGACGTTTCAAAGTTCAAGTATTAAAGACCTATTCATGACATTTTCATCATTGGAGTTTTTTTTTCGCATCTATAACTCATCATCCTGAAATTGGGTGTCTACAATCATCGTTGAAAATTGACTTCTGCATTGATTTTGGATATCCTTGGATGTAATTGTGTTTTTAAAACTCATGAACATATCTCTCTTTTTAATTTGAAAATTTTTTAAAACTCCAGTAGTGTGCAGTGTCTCATTATTTTTTCTAAAGCTGCCTTTTTTTCATAGGGTGTTCTTCTTTCCAGTAGCGTTTGCTCATTTAATCCCAAAAATCCCCTTAATCTAGGAGTCTCAGCTCCTAATAAATCATTTATCTTTTGATAATAAAAACAAAGCCTATCTAAAAATATACAAAAAAAAAAACATGGTTTAATAGGATAATTACATTTTTTTAAATATTTTTTTAACCAATCAAAAATTAAATAAATGTATTTTTCAAAATTAAAATAAAAACATCGCTAATTGGAATTATGGAAATTCGATCAGATTTCTATATTTTTTATCTGAAATCTATAAGTTCGATTAAAATTACATATTTTTGGTTGATTTTCTGTAAATCCAATCAACCTTTTTTTAACTTTTAATTATAAAAAGGCCCTTGAAGAAAATTCAATTTTGCAATTAAAGCCCCACAAAAAACATTGAAATTTTGTCCGTAAAACTCACAATTTTAGTCCTAAAAAAAGTCCAAAATCAATATACAAAGATTAATTTTAATCAAATTTTCATTATAGGAACTCTCATCACATCTATGCATCCTAAAATTAAGGGCTTACAAACATAGTAATCATGCATAAAATCAAGATATATGATAAGATAACTATAAGAATCATGAAAAATATACAAATGAACATTAAAATTCAAAGCAGAATTGTGCAAGATTCTGACCAAGCGGTGATGCCTCTTAAAAGAGGTGTCGCCTCTTGACCAAGAGGTGATTTTAAATCGCCTCAATGTGAAAGGGTGCCACCTCTATGAAGAGACGTCACCTCTTCAATAAAAATAAAGACAGACTACATTTCTTATCTTATAAGGAACTCGATATTTATGCAAATAAACTAAAACTGATACAAATATGCAAAGATCAACTACCAATACTTAGTCTTTCATACAATCATGCTTCACATATGACCTTAAATAAGTAATAAAACTCAAGAGACTAAGAAAAAGAGTAATAAATCAAAACGTTTAATGAAATAAATAACTTGAAACTTAAAATAGGGGACTCTTACTAATTTGAACAAAGTTGATGCTCCTAATTAAGCCCTTGGAGCTTAGTTGGTTGATTTGAATGCTTTGAATGCAAGAGAGCCTTCCTTATTCTCAAGAAATCAAGTCTTTTGATCTAAAAGTCCCCTTCATCATCATCATCATCATCATCTTTTTCTCTTCTTTTTCCTTTTTCTTTTTTCTTTTTTTTTTCTCTTTATTTTTCTTTTTCAGAGACTAAAAGTCTAGTATCAAGTAAAAATTAAAAAAAAAGTCCTCTCTCCTATACCCACCCATCTCTTTTAAGGCCTCTCCCCTTTTTGCTTTTCCAATTCCCAACCAAACTACTCTCACCTTCTTCCCTACTCTTTTCACCATTCTCTATGCCCCTCTCTCTTTTTTCTTATTTTTTCATGTTCTTTTATGTCTAGGTATGTCTCAAATCCAAAGTAGGTGAACCCTAACCGTTGCCATTAATGGCATTTAATACTGTAGAGGGTGGTTGTGAAGAGGTGCCACCTCTTTAATGAGGCATTGCCTCAGTGATGCCCAGGATAAAGAGGCGTCACCTCAATGATGCCTAGGATAAAGAGGCAATGCCTCTTCATTAAGGCGATCGCCTCTTCACCTAAGCTAGGTCTAGGCCTTTAGGCCAAAAGGCAACAGGCTTAGGCTTGGTGTTTTGGGTTTGAATTTAGCATTTGGGCTTAGAGGCTTGGTGTTTAGGTTTTTGAGTCTATTTTAGAGAAGTTTTAAGCTTCCATTACATTCCAAATTCATACTTTCTCATCATTAGGCTTTTGTTGTGGGCTGATCAAACTGAAGGTGTCCACAATAGGAGAAGACTACTTCGAGTAGGGGTGAAAGGATCTAAGATAACAATAATTAATCTTGCTTGAACCATAAGGTGTATTTAGGATTGATAATGGATTCATTTGTATTAGTAGAAGAAGTAACCATAGTAGATGGTAAAGGTGTACCATCAATTAAATTGGTCATATTGTGAAAGTTAAGAAGAGGAAAAAATTAGGTTTTCCTGAGAAAGAAGTTTCGGGAGGTTAATTTTATGGCAAAGGTATAGCTTGTGGAGGATACCGAAGGTGTAGAAGAATTGGAAAAAATAGGAACAAGTTGAGTTGCCATTGTTGAAAAGCTTTAATACCAAGTGATGAATAGATAAGAAGAAATATATTTGTATATGTATTAATGAAAAATAATGATGTTTACTTGTTGTTGTATATATATAACAATACAAAGAATATAGTAAATATTACATAACAGCTAAAGAAAATCGATGGCTATTAGAGATAAGTGTTATAGACTTTGAGTGGAGGTTGAAGTCATGCTAACAAGATCCTCCATGTTTGGAACAAGCATTAGAAGACATGGTGGATGCATATTTTGCACCTCTTAAAGCAAGTGAGCCTAGACTCGAGTTGTCCATTAAGCTAAGAGAAGCTTTTGCTTAAAGTAATAGTCATTAATTACATGTGTTGCATGTTTAAATTAATTACGTATCCAAATGGATAAGCCATCAATTTAATTATTTATATTTTATAAAAGAACTATATGATAAGATAATAAATTAATTTTATGTCTTATTTTTTAAAATATTTGGCAGATTATACATATGTTCCTAATATGAATAATAAATAAATAAACATAGAAAAGTCCTTGTAAGAAGATATATAACAATTATGTAAACGAAAATTTCTATAAAGATAGCTTAATTAAACAAATAAGCTAACACTATTTATTTTAAAATGTTGAGAAAAATTAGCAATATGTATTTGAGATTTATTCCATATGAAAAATAAGAAAAAATTTGTTAAGCTATATAATTCTTTATTTACTACATATATCAATTTGGAAATGTCAGTTGTATTTTTGATATACACCATTCATGCTGTTGTTTATGCTGTTATTTGATATTTAGCTCTATATGTTGTATAGTTGATTACAACTACTTATAATTATTGTAGTTAAGAACTTTATAATGAATGCAATATTCAATTTATTACCATATATTGACATCTCTAATTTGGTATCAGAGCTTAGCAAAAATGTCTTCTTCTTCTTCATCTTTAACTAATTCTTCTTCTTCTTCTTCTCTAACCGTATCAAACACCTTTATTGCTCCCACCTTCGGGTCGTCACCCTCTTTTATCATACCTTCAGCCAATATTCATTAAAGTTTCTTAATTAAATTAACCTTAAAGAATTATATCCCATGGAAGTTACAATTTACTCCACTTTTCAATTTTTACAATCTTCATGGGATTGCTAATGGCACCAAAGTTGCACCACCAAAAGAAATTATTGACTCTGAAACAAATCAATCTATTCTTAATCCTATATATTCTTCTTAGTTTGCTAAGGCCCAACTTCTCTTTTCCTGGTTACTTTCATCAATTACCGAGGTAATTTACCCTCAACTCATCAGACTAAACTCTGCTTCTAAAGTTTGAAGAGCTTTGGCTTTGGCTTATGGTGTAATAAGTCATGCATAACGTACACAACTCCACATTGAATTATGCAATATGTATAAGGATGATAAAATAGTGTCTCAATATCTTTATCAAGCAAAGAGCATTATGGATTCTCTTACCCTCGCTAGATAAGCTATCTCAACCTCTAAATTTAATGCCTTTGTTTTTCAAAAATTAGGGGCTAAATACAATGGTGTCATTAGCACTCTCCAATAATGCACTAAATCAATCTCTTTTAATGAGTTTCATGGGCAGTTAGTGGTATAGGAATTGCTCTTAAAATCCCAACAATTATTGCTACCTTCTACAAATATAGTCCAACTCTCACACTCTTCTCTTGGTATGTCAAATTTTTGCTTCTCTCTTGGGCATACTGGTCAGTATGGTGGTAGAAGAGGGTATCAGTCCTCGCCCTCTTCTTGCTAAATCTGTGGGATGTCGAATCATATGACATTAACTTATTGTTGTCATTTTAATACCACTGTAATCCTTAGTAGCGCTCTGGATAAAACTTTCAGCCTCGCCAATTTTCAGATTTTTAAAACTCTACATTTGATTCATTAAACATAATTGCTACTCATTTGACTGAGTTACTGGATCACTATGATATACTTCCTCTCCCATCAGATGCTCCTATGTCTGATTGGTATCCTGATACCGGAGCCACTCAACATGTGACTTTAGACACCACTTCTTTTAAGCATCTCTAATGAATACTAAGGTATGGATCATTTGATTGTTGGTAATGGTGCTGGCCTTTCTATTTCACATACTAGTACTAGCTATCTACCCTCTTTTGCATAAACACTTTCATTACAAAATGTTTTGCATGTACCATCTATCATTAAACAATTATTGTTTATTCATAAACTTTGTCATGATAACAATTGCTTCTTTGAATTTTACACTGATCATTTTTTTTATGAAGGATGAGGAAACAAAAAAACACTACTTTGAGGAACAAATGACCTAGGTCTCTACAAATTAAAGGCATGCCTTCTACACCAAAGCTCATAAATGTCCCTGTCTACTTGGCTACTTTGGAAGATTGGCATGCATGACTAGGGCATCCAAATTACTTTACAGTTCCTTGTTTAATTCATAATTTTCAATTACCTTATTCTTCTAATAAAAATAGTGTCAATAAATGTGAAGCAAGCTGTTTGGGCAAACTTCACCATATGTCTTTAGGATTAATAAATCATCGTAGTACTCAACCACTACAATTGATTCACTAAGATGTTTGGGCTCCTACCCCTATGCTTTTTTCTTCAGGCTATAAATTTTTTGTTATTTTCATAGATGATTATTCTTTTTTTACTTGGTTATATCATTTAAAGTATAAAAGTGATGTTTTTCCAATTTTCAAACATTTTTAATCTCTTATGGAAAAATAATTTGATTAAAAAATAAAAGCCTTAAATTTAGACTGGGGAGGATAATATAGACTTTTATAAAAATATTTTCAAGAACAAGGCATTGTTTATAGAATCACATGCCCACACACCCATGAACAAAATGGTAACTCTTAAAGAAAAATAAGGCACATCATAGACATCGCTTTAACACTTTTATGGCACTATGGTGCTACTTTTAAGTATTAGGAATGTGCTTTTGAAACATCCATTGTTTTGACTAATTGTCTTCCCACAAGTTCACTTGCTTATAAAATTATATTTCAAGTTTTGTTTAACAAAACTCTAGATTATTCTTTCCTTAGAGTTTTTGGGTGTGCCATTTACCCTCTACTCATACCTTATAACAAGCAGAAATTCTCTTTTTGAATAAAGCAATGCATTTTTTGGGTTATTCCCCTCATCATCTTGGCTATTGGTGTCTTAACAAATCCATAGAAAAATTTATATTGCATGCCATGTCGACTTTGATCGATTTTTTTTCCTTTTTTCCATACCACCTGCTCCATAGTTAATTCAAATACACCACAAGTCAACATGTCTAATGCACCATGGTTGCAGATTACACACACCATTCCTTGATCTCCAAGTACTATTTTCCATCCCAACTCAATCTCTACTTCTTCTCCTCTCTCTTTATCTAATCCAACCACTTCTTCTACCTCATATACACCTTCCTTATCTTGTATTACCCTATACCAATCTTCTACAATAAATTCACCATGTTGTTATCCTGATCAACATGTTTTTAATCCAAATGGAATTGATATTTTTGTTGATATGCGTAATCATCAAACTTCTCTTATCCTGCCTCCACCTTTACTACCCAAATCTTAACCACCTTAATGCACTCATCATACGGCATTATGACTTTCCACCCTCAAACATAAACCTATAGCCTATCTCATTGAAAGCCAATCTCCACCTTTGTTTGCCATTATCGAATTTACATCCTTTGCTAAAGCCAACACTATACCATCTTGGCATAAAGCCATGGAAAAAGAGATGCATGCTTTATATAAAAATAACACTTGGACTCTAGTTCCTCCTTTTTCTCATGCTAATGTAGTGAGAAATACATGGATATATAAAATCAAATGGAAAGCTAATGGTATTATGGAAAGATTGAAAGCTAGATTGGTGGCTTATGGTCCTACCTAATAATATGGGTCGGACTATACCGAAACCTTTAGTCTAGTTCTTAAACCCCAAACCATTTGCATTGTTATTTGACTTGCCTTAGCTAATGGTGTTCTTAAAGTAGTTAGATATTAGTAATGCATTTCTCAATAGAGAATTGTAAGAAAATGATTATATGGTACAACCTTAGGGCTTTGTTGATAAACTTCATCCTAACTATGTTTGCAAGCTTTATAAGTCCTTATATGGACTTAAACAAGCACCACGTGCATGGTATTAGAAATTGAGTAATTTTCTTCTTTTTATTGGGTTTGAGGACTCTACTGTTGATAGCTCATTGTTCATATACAATTATGATTCTTACACTTGCTTTTTGCTTGTATATGTGGATGATGTCATAATTACTGGGAATAATGTTGCTCAGGTTTAAAAGCTCATTGATCAATTGTTTATTTTTTTCATTACAGGATTTGGGCAATCTCCATTATTTTCTTGGTGTTTAGGTTCAACTGTGTACTAATGGCTTGTTATTGTCTTAACAGTCTTATATTTTGGATGTCATTAAAAATGTAGAAATGATAGCTTGTAAATCATGTGCAATACTAATGATCACTAGCTCTCCTTTATCAAAAAATCAAAGCACATTCTTGGCCCCTAATGAAGCCACTAAATATTGAGGTATTTATGGCAACCTCTAATATGTGTCTTTGACCCGTCTAGACATTAGTTTTTCAGTGAATAAACTTTGTTAATTTATGAGTTTATGCACTAACCAATGGACATTCATTATAAATCCATGAAACGAGTATTATGGTGCTTGCAAGGTACTTCTTCTTAAAGTTTATTTCTATCCAAGCATTGTTCTTCTTCCTTAATTGCCTATAGTGATGCAAATTGGGTGGGTTGTTCGAATGATTGCCACTCTATAAGAGGCTATCTCATTTATTTTAGTTCAAATTTAATTACTTGGAATTCTTGTAAGCAACACACAGTTGCTAGGTCATCAACTAAATTTGAATTCAAAGCCATTGTTGATGTAAGTGTAGAACTCAAATGGCATCAAAGTTTGCTTAATGGACTTGGGGTTAAACTTTCTTCTCCACCACACATTTTGTGTGATAATATAGGAGCTGCCTACTTATCTTATAATATAGTCTTCCAAGCATGTATAAGACATGTGGAAGTTGACTTCCCTTTTGTGCACAACTAGGTTCACTGCAAAGAGCTTACTATTTCATCTTTATCATTTTTGGATCAGCTAGTTGATATCATAATGAAACCCCTTTTTGCTCTAGTGTACAAGTTCTTTTATGACAAGATTTAGTTGCTTCCATATCACCCTTCAGCTTGAGGGGGGTGTCTATTGTATTTCGGATATGTACCAGTTATGTTGTTGTTTATGCTGTTATTTAGTTATGTTGTTACTTGATATTTATCTCTATATGTTGTATAGCTAATTATGACTACTTGTATTTAAGAACTATATACTGAATACAATAGTCAATTCATTCCTATATATTGACATCTCTGATTGGAAAAATGCATAAATGATGGAGAAAAAAATTAAATTTTATCTCAAGTTGGACTTAATAATTATAGAGACACGGTTTAAGCGATATCAATTTGTAGATGGCAGGATTTAGCGTGCGTCCAAGATTTTGATAACCGCGATACTGTTTGAGCTCAAGGCTCTAGAGAACACACTACTATATCACAAAGACATAGCGTGGAGATGAGAAGTCACCATCTAGGGTAATAGGTGGGACAATTCAAAGGTGGTAGTAACTTGATTCTCTAAAAGAGAGTTAGCACCATAATAGGAGATTTTGGATATGAAATACTAATTTCTTTCAGCCTTATGTTCATTCAAAATTACCTTACTAATTACTAAATTATTCCCTATTTACATGTAATTTCATTTAAACCCTAATTTAGTGTACATCTAACTCCAAGGCAACTAGTAATGAAAAAGCATATAAACAATGCATTCATAAAATGCAACGTCCCTAAATTAGTCTAATCTACATTAATTTTAATTAAATGGGCTAAATCTACATGTTTTATCTATAAGTGAAACAAAGCTAAAGGTAAGCTTACATTTCAAGTTAATTACTGAGCCTAAGTTTACTTGTTTTAACTCTAAAAAGTGAGCTTAAGTCTATTGATTTTATGGACAATTAATTTGGATTGAATTGGATTTAATTAGTGGGCCTAGTTCTAATTTAATTGTAATTTAAGTGAAAAATGAGCTTAAGTCTATTTATTTTTAAAAGAAATGCTTTATGGGTTGAGCTAAGTCTAAGTTAATTTTAATTAAACTAAAGTGGGCTTAAGCCTAAGTTAACCTAATGAGGCCTAAATTGATGTAATAACCCTAATATTTTAAATTATTTATATAAATATTGAGGTTTTCAACGATATTAATTATCTTATTTTATGTTGTTATTATTGATATATTAAATTGTACATTTAAGTACTAAATTTAAAATTCTATTAAGAACTAATAATAATTTTTATTTCTATGTCATTTTATTTACATGCACATACATTATTACTTTAATTGTCATTATTTTATATGGCATTATTATTATTATTATTATTATTATTATTATTATTATTATTATTATTATTATTATTATTATTATTATTTATTATTATTATTAATAGCACTATTTTGAACTATGGTTATTTTATTTTGTTGGGTGTGTGTATTATGGGACTTGAATTAAGTATATATATATATATATATATATATTGTGTGGTTAATGTTAAGTAGTGTATATATATATATATATATATATATATATAAAAGAGAGCCTGGTCAACCCCCTATTTTCTCTTCCTCCTTCTTTCTTTCTTCTCCTTTTCACGCCATTTTCTTTTCCTGTCACTGTTCACTCGAACCAGCAGCCTCCCAACCTACTGGATGCAGCCATAACCACCCTCATTCCTTCTCCATCTGCTTCTTCTTCCTTTCTTGTCATCTCTACATTAGCAACAAGGAACAACACCAATAGCAGTGTGAAGATAGCAGCAGTGTGGAGACTAGCAGTAGCAACAACACCAAAGATCAGCAATAACAACAGGTCTAGTTCCTTTAGTAGCCCTTCCCTGCACCTGGTTTTCAATTGTGGGTGAGTTGTGTGAGTTAGTGGTTAGTTAGCTTTAGGTTGATTTGATTTTTTTTGTTGATTTTTATTATATTTGTTAATTTTACAAAATTTATTTTAATTATTTGGTTAATTTTTGGTTTGATCTATACATATATTAGTTGATTTAAATTATTTAGGGTTGATTTTGGTTAAGGGTATATAAAAAATGATTTAGATAAATTAATTTGATTTTATGGAATTTTGTATATTTATTTGGATATTTTAAGTTTTATGTATATTTTGTTAATGTTATTAATTAATTATATTTGGTTGAATATTTGAGTTAATTAGGGTTAATAAATTAAGTTTGTAATTTTAGTATGAATAAAATAATTTTTGATAATTTTATTTAATTTTTGAGGAATTATTATGTTTATATGAATATTGAAATTTTGAGGGTAATTATGTAATTTGGTTGAAAATATAGTTAAATTATATTTTAAATGGTTTTAGAATTTTATAGAGTATTAGAATAATTTTTATAAATTAATTACTATTTTTAACTAATTAATTCTAATTTTTGCAAATTATGTTCAATATTAAATTATTTATTGTTTTGTGATTTAAATGAGTTTTTAATTAATATTATAGTATATTTAAACTATTTGAACAATGAAAGTTTGAATTTGACTATATTATATTGAATATTTGGAAAGTTGGGTTTTTATTAATATTATATTATTATTTGATATTTTATTAAATTATGATGAAAAATAAATGTATTTAGTGTTTTGAAAATTGAATAAATTATATTATGATTTATTGTTAATTTTTATAGTTTTTGGTGATTTTATTATATTAATATTTAATATTTTCTTATTTGTATTTTTGTGAACCTCTGTTGGGAATTGTGTAGCTCGGGATCCCAACCCGAGGTGTTGAGCTACTGTGGAGTGTGTTTACTTGCAGGATTGACTCTACTTCAGTAGAGTGATGTCCGTTTTATAGAGAAAACTCTGCTGAATTTTTGGTAGATTTCTCGTAAAACGTGACACCGAGTCAATCCTAAATTTGTTATTCTGAGTTCGAGTCGAGTCTTCCTTAGAAATTCTAGAAGTTAGGATTTTATTTTTTGATTGTCATTTTCTTTTTTTGCCTTTTAGCCGCCCCTCCAGTCACGTCTACCAGTTGAGGTCGAACACGATGTGCCAGAGGAGCACTTTTATCTTGTAAGTTAATATTTGATTTAAGTGTCGAGTCTTTTAATTTAAATCATACTAAATTTTGATGAATTTAATTTTTATGAGATTCTAGTTGGCATTCTTTATATGATATTGCATGATTTAATTTATAGTAATTATTATTTATTGTAATTTTTCTTATTTTATTTATTTACAATTATTTTAAATAAACCATAGTAGAACGAGCTATGGGTTTCATCAAGACCGTGTGCGCACTGATAAAATATGTAATTATTAATTATATAACTGGGGCCGATGGTCTGGTGATGCTTTGCTCTCGGACACAGCAAGTAGTATAATATTTGTTTATTCAATAAATATTGGGGCCAAAGGTCTGGTGATGTTTTGCTCTCAGACACCGCCAGTATAATTTGGATTAATATTTATTAAATCACTAGGGCAAAAGGTCTGATAATGCTTTGCTCTCGGACACCGCCAGTGATATTGGATTAAGTGATATGATTGTGGCTGTGCATCCTGGCGATGCTTTGCTCTTGGGATCCAGCAATCTTGGATATAAGTGACTCTTATGACTGTTATAAAAATTGATAAATCGAGTTCTACCTAATTTTTATACTGAAATGTTTTAAAAAGCATTTAAATATTTATTTCTTTCCTTTGAAAAATGGATTTCTTATATGTATATTAAATGATTTGAATAAAATTATAAATATATTATATTTCCTTAAAAACTTATTTTAAAGGAGATTTTCAAACCACATTCATTTATTTATTAACTTACTCAATGAGGTCTGACTCCTCTCAATTTATTTTTTTCAGGAGTTTAGGATTTTCCAGTTAGGCCTACTTCTCTTCGCTGTGTAGCTTCATCACCGGCTATTCTATATAGGTCTACTTAATTGTGTTGTATTTATATTCATGTACCGCAGTAGAGAAAACTGTATAACTGCATATTTTTTTTTAGATATTATATATTTGTAATCTATGCACTGAGATATTATTTTGTATAACGGATGATGTTATTTTATATATGATGATAGTATGGATTATTTAAAATAAGAAAAATCAGTTTGATAATGTGCATTGTGATTTAATTATTTATTGTAAAGCTTCAAAGTTTAAATATTTCGCGTTTTTCTTTTAAGGCTTACTACGAGTTTCGGTAGATTTATGCTTTTCCATTTCCTAGTGCCGGTCACGTGCCATTGGGTTCAGGTTGTGACAATTGATTTTAAAGTTAATTAAAACCTAAAATCCAATTAAAAGCATATTTTAAATGGGTTAATCCCAATTGTGGGCTTAGGGCCCAAAATGCACAAAAATAAATAAACAAACCCAAATATCAAATTAAATCAAATAACAATCAAACATACATACTATGATTTCTAACCCTAATTTTACATGCAACCTAATTAACTAAAGCCACCATTAATTTTAATTAAACTTTTTACCAAGTGAACCTAATTTACTACTTAATTTTAAAGTGCAGAAAAATTAAATATTTCATTATTTCCCAATATTGGGGCTATTACAATGATTTATTGAAAAATTATAATAAAATTATACAAATCCAAAAATAAATAAATAAAAAAGACATAAATAACAAAAATTAACAAAATAATAAAACCCTAATAATCTACATAAAATTAGAACATGATTTTAATTCATGACATTCCATGGACCTTCATAAGTTTTGTTCTCCATAATGAATTCATGCCATCCCGTCCATAATCATTAAAAAAAAAAGTTAAATGAAGAAATAAAAAAAAAAGGAATGAAAAGAAAACAACAAAACAAAACAATTTGCAAACTAAAAGTTGTACCAAATGAAGAATAAAAAAAGGAAACAAAAACATAAATGAAACAATGAACAAATGGATAAAGGAAACAAAACCAGAAAAAAAAACAAATTATGCTAAATAACAAAAAGAAATGGTTGATGATTAATTGATGGTCAATCTATTCTTGTACTTTGGTTGTGTGATTTTTCTAGTATTCACATTATTCCATCCATCATCATCAACATAATCACACAAAAAAGAAAAAAAATTACACAAAATAAAATCTAAATCAAATAAAATCAAAATCAAGTAAATAAGAATAGTAAAAAAATTAAAAATATATATATAAAGGAATAGAAGAAGATGATTTTATGGATGCAATATTGATTGTCCCTTAGAGTTTGATCAACCTTTGATGGAAACCTGTCGCTTTTTGTATTATCTATGAGTATTAGTTTTTAATTGGATATGATTTTATGGTAAAAAACTATAAGTATATAAAAAAAATCAAGGAGAAAATACTATCTTTTGGCTCTTGGCTAAAATCAGAAGAGTAGAGGAAAAAAGAATAAAACCCTAGAAGCCTCCCTTGTGAAAAAAGAAAATGATAAATATATAGAACCTTAGTCCTGTAACCTTACGTTAGATTCAAGATAAATATTCAAAAACAAATTATTCTTATCATTTATTCAATAAAAAATATATTTATCTGATAAAAGCATATTTATCAAATAAAACAACCAATAAAAAATAAGTGTAAAAATAAAATAAAATAAAATAAAATAATAAAAAATTATGAAGTGCCGATCGAAAGTGTGGATTTCCAACTAGAAATCTACATTTTCGATCGAAAATCTACATTTTTTTATTAGAAATATAGATTTCTTATGGCAACCTTTTTTTTTTTTTAATTTTCACTTTTTTTATTTTTGAAATTTTTTTAAAAGAAATAATTAAAAATGAAATTTAAAGGTAAGTCCTAAAAAAATAATTTATAATTTATTTCAAAACCAATAAATATAATTTCATAATCAATTTTCATCATTGGGTCCTCTGTCACATCCAAACTTAAATCATTTAGAAATTGGATGCTTACAGTTGCCCCCCTTTGTCATTATTTGCTTAACAAACTGCAGTAAAGCAAATAAGTATACAATTTCTAAAAAGTCAGAACACTTACTTGTGTGCTGTAACTATGCATAACACTATGCAGTGTTGAATGTGATTTAAGGAACACTAGAATTCCTATGGAATTTCTAGCTATGATGTTATCACTATGTTCAGTGAATAGAAATTGACACTGTGTTCAGTGCATTTTGAAAATAGACTATAGTTTTGGCGGAACATATAGCGGTGATGCTATCACTGTGTTCAGTAATAGTAGTTAACATTGTGTTCAGTGTATTTTGAAAACAGACTATAGTTCTAGGGGAACATATAATAGTGATGCTATTACTATATTCAATGAATAGCGGTTGACATTGTGTTCAGTGTAATTTGAAAATAGGCTATAGTTCTGGTGGAACATATAACGGTGATGCTATCACTGTGTTCAATGAATAGCAGTTGACACTACATTCAATGTATTTGAAAACAGGCTATAGTTCCGTTGGAACATATAGTGGTGATGCTATTACTATGTTTAGTGAATAACAGTTGACATTGCATTCAATGTATTTTGAAATCAGGCTATAGTTCTTGTGGAATATATAGCGGTGATGCTATCATTATGTTCAATGAATAGTGATTGACACAGTGTTTAGTGTATTTTGCTATATTCCCTATGGGACATTTAGTGATTATGATTTTCACTATATTCTTTATGGAATGTTTAGCAAAAATATGATATAACTATTATGTAGTGTCTAGCTAATTGTACTATAGTTCCTATGGAACGTCTAGTACTTGTGATTGAAAGTTTTGCTATATTTGCTGTGGAACATTTAGCAAAAATATACTATAACTATTGTGTAGTGTCTAGCAAAAGTGATTGAAGAAAAGTGCTATAACTACTATGTAATGTCTAGCGAATTGTGATTTGAAAGTGATCAGCTGCAATCCATCCATTACTTGCTAGCTTTTATAATGCTATAGTCCATTACTACTTATGATTAGCTACAACCCTTTTATTGTTCATTGATGATGTTGCAATCCATAATTACTTGTAGTTAGCCGCAACCCTTTCATTGCTCATTAATGATGCTACAATCTATAACTGCTTATGATTTCTTTGAATTTCTGCATTGATTGATTTGATCAATTACCTTCATTGCAGTTAATTTTGATTGACTTGATAGTGCTAGTGCTGATTCCAAATATTAGGTTTATCTTCTTCTGGACTTGCTGTTCCTAAAGACTTGTTGAAGTTAGTTTAGCATGATGATTGTTATAAAAGGTACTTTTTTTTTTGAAAATTTATGAGAAAATTCATCACTTTATCACTAGATAATGTGCACCCAACGAATCTCACTAGTTTTTATTTTCATGACTATCATTTATTTGCCATTTATAGAGGTCAGAGGTATCATTAATCATCTTATATTGAGGGCATCTTTTTTACTAAGTGAAGAGCTTAATTTCACACCTAATTTTAGAGAGAATTTGCTAAATAGAACTTATGGAAATTGAGCATAAAAAGATCAAATTATGAGTACCAAAATAGTCTTTGAGTTATTTTTGTGCTTTTCTTCCTTATCCAAGTATTCCCTCGCCTTTATGATATTACTCAGTGTGGATTCCATTGGAAAGGTCCTTTGCATACTCATACTCTTACTGAGCATTAGAGTAAATAGAGTAGTTTTTAGCATGGTCCTCTTTTAGTATTCCTCTGCCTTTCTCATATTACTCAGCATGGATACTATTAAAGGTTTCATTTTAATACTCTTACTCATTTATGAGCATTGGAGTATATTATGCTTGCTTTTATTTTGATTTTTTTAGTATTCCCTTGCCTTTCTCATATTACTCAGCATGGATACCATCAAGAGATTTTGTACTAATACTCATTTATGAGCATCAGAGTAGATTATATGTACATTTATTATTCAAAAGACTAAAATGATATTTTAAAATTCAAGAAATTTATACTACAAGTCCATAAATTTTGTTTTTTTCATTTTCTTCCCCTAGTTTAGGTGCAAAGCAAGCATTAGATTGATTAGAGTTTATAAACTCTAAACACAAAACTATTAACTGATCATCTAAATTCTACGAGGCTAATAAAAAAAAGCCATTATGATCAAAGGTCATGAGATAGGCTTTTTGCATATGATCTCGTGAAGTGGATGAATTTACATTCAATTTATGGATTTTATTATTAAGATTGTACTTTATTACATAATCTAAGGAAATATGGTTTTGTTACTTCCTTTGATTATTTTGATGAGTGTTTGGCATTTGCTTTTTTGCCCATTCTTATTAATGTATCAGTTCCTTTACCCTTCTTCATTCTCTTTTGTTTTTCCTTACCACAAAATACCATAAGTTAGTATGGTCTATTTGCAAGTGAAGAAATTTTGTCAAAATGTAATATTATTCTTTTTCATTCTTCCCTTTTGATTATGATGATGATGTCTCTAATCATAAGATCATGATACTCCACCATTGAAGTTATGGCTTTAGGTTGCATTTTTATTTCTACCATTCCATTAATATAATGATAGAGGGCTTTATTCCTCTTATTGATATCTCCTACAAAAAAGGTTCAGGAGTTTGAGGTCTTATTTCATGATCAAATAATTTTTAGAGTGCATTCATTTCAAGTTTCGAGTGCACCCTTCCCATTTTAGGGTTAACGCATGCATTACTAACATGTTGTACCTTTTCATTGTCACTTTCTACACATAATATTAGTCTTGATATTGTGAAATTTTGATCTGACTAGTCAGGAGTTGATTGAGGTTCTCTAGGCATTCAATGCCCTATCTTTTGGTTGAGAATTCTTGTTTCAGAGGTATAGTTAGGAAAATCTATTGGAGTAGATTCCCATTAACCTAAATGAGGTACACTTGTCTTTTACTACTCTTCATGTTATTGACTGTCTTTTGCATTTATAGTTTATGGGAGAAGGTTTTTCGTTTATTGAGACTCTAGGTGATATTCCAAATGATGCTGCAAATAAGAATATAGAGATGGATGTTGAGTTTGAGGAGCTTGAGACTCCTATCCAGTCCCTTGAGGTTACCAGGATGATGCTTTTACAAGTATCAATGTCGGTGTTATTCCTTTACTGGATGGGCCCATGCTTATTAGGCTCCTGCGGTTTAAAGTCCCATTGAGCACCAGGTTTACCTTGATAGTGTTTTCCTTTTTTTAGATGCTTCCTATGTGAACATTTTGACTAACTTTCTATACTTTTACAACACTAATTTTGAATGTTAGTAGCAGAGTATTTGTACAATCTTATCTAGGCTCTAAGACTTTTATTATACAAAGCAAGTATTTCATAAAAAATGTATGCAAGTGTATGCATGATATACATGATCCTAATAGGTCTTTTGTTTAGAGTGGAGCTATGTTGCCAACCTTGGAATATGAAATGGAGGTGCTTTGTCATCAACTTATAGATTTGAGCATTTGATGCTTTAGGGTTGGTACTTCTGATGTTAGAGTTTCTGATACAGTTTGTTAAATAAATGACCAGGTTGTGCTGTATTGATGAATTACTAGTTATTGCTTATAATTTACTTCTTTCTGCCCCTAAAACTCATATACTTCAGTGTTCCATCTTTACTCTTTGAATGCAGATTGACTGTTTTATCCCCAACTTGCCCGTAGAGTTACATTTTGACCTTAGTTTCATTCTGAATTCATTAACACTATTCTAGTGGTATTTTCATTTATGTGTAAGAAACTCAGTTTGTTTATTGTTGTTGTTAATCCTTTGACTTACCAACCCGATTAGTTGTAGTCTTATGTACAGAAGATGTAGAGGAGTGGGTGAACTGACTGATGTGAGTTTTTAGAGCTAAAATTAATTGTACCTACTCTTCAAAGAACTCTTGAGTAGAATATAAGGTTTGATGCTGATGTAACAATAATTACAAGACAATAGTTGTAATGCAAATTATTGGACCACTTGGATTATTTAGGTACAAAGGGACACTAGATTTACAAACAAATTGATAAAGGGGTGACAAGAAGAGAAAATATAACTAAAATAGTGATCTCATAGCTATGATTTTAGCTATTATTATGTATTGTCTTTCCATTTAGATACTTATGCAGTATGATAAAGACGAATATGCAATATTTGAACAAAAACTTCATATTCAATTTTACTCATTCATTAGGGCAAAAATGAGTACATTCATTAGTCCTTCTAGATTTTGTCACTAATTATTTCTCTTTCACTTTTGTTTCCTTAATTTTTACCTGATTGGTCCTTTATGTGTTTTCTCGCTTTTAGTTCCTCTTTTTTCTTTTCTTTTTTTTTTAAATTTTATCTCTTCAAAAGTTATATCATATGATATATGAATGTTCTTTAAATTTGCATTTGTGCCCATGCTAAATGAATCTAATTGAATTGTATTTATGTCAAACATGCAGATACAATCAATATCACAATTCACAGTACCATCAAGATGCACATTACATAAGTAAACATGATCAGAATTGATATCATCGATCACTAAAACAAAACAAGTTCTAAAGAAGCTAAAATGTTATTCAAAGAAAATAACAAGAAATTTATTTTCTATTCTAAATGCTAGGGACATTGATTCTCAAGGTGGCTGACAAAGTGGCTATTCTTGCATCTTCTTGCCAACTGTCTCCATGACTTCATCTTTCTGTACCTCAACTATTTATTTTTCTTTCTTGTCTAGCAGATTCTCATCATCAAACTCATTACCCCATCCCGTAAGCATAATTGACTCAATGGGTATATCATAAGAAAGTGGTTTAGTGTAGAACACCTTGCAGTCAAAATTCCTTAAGGGCTTTCCTAACAAATCTTCTACTCTTTCCATATCTTTGGGGGCATTAAGAGATTTCTCATTGGTTTCGAGGTTTATGTTCTCAAAGGAGTTTAACACTTTTTTCTCACTTACTCTTGAGTTTCATGATTTTTTCAAAGTCTATAAGGTTTTGGATTTCTTGTTTAAGGCGGGTATAAGTATCTATAGGATGTCCAACTACTTAGTAGAATATGCAGTAACTATTTAGGTTATAGCTAGGGACATTCAGGTTTGGTGGTTTGCAAAATGTTAAGGGTTAAAGCAGGCCTTTTTGTATTAGGCGGTCTAGGACTTTGGACAAAGGTTAATTAAAATTAGGGAATCTCCTTGGTTGTTGAATAATATGCACTTCCACAACCTAGCTAGTGCTTCCATGCTGTGTGCCCCTAGTTGGGAAGTTCCTTGCCCTAGTAGTTATAGAGCTTTTCTTCTTTTCATTTTCCATCTCCTTAGCTTGCAATCCACCATCATAAAGGTCCATAAATTTTTTAGGATTCATCATTTGTAACTTTTCAACTAGATTAGGTGACACATTTTGAACTATCATCCTAATATGCTCTTTCTCAGCTAGTTTATTTTTCATTAATCCTGCCTTATCCATGAATTTGGTTAAAAGGTTTGAAAAAAAATCATTAGGTTTTTGCTTAGTCAATTCCAAATCCTGAATAGACACGTCCAACTTATTAGTATAATCATACTATTTTAAGAAAGCAGTAAATAATTCTCTTCAATAAGCCTGGACAACTTTTTCTAACCCATGGTACCAGTTCACAACCATTCCCTCCAAGGATAATACAAACAACTTAGTGACTACTACTAATGGGCCTTTAATGGTGCTCATAGTGGTTATATACTGACTAAGGTGGATCTTTGGATCTCTAGTTTTATCAAACTTTTACAACTGGGGTATTTTAAATTTCTCAGGCAATTTATCCCCTTCCATTTGCAACATATCATCAAAATCAAATGAGTATCCCATGTCTTATCCTTTTATCAGCTCCTCTTTGCTTTCTCTACCATGTAGTTTTCAATATCCTCAAATTTCATCTCTATAACAGGTACATTCTTAGCAACATTTAGTGGTGGTTCCCCAATATTATCATTATTAACAGGTAGATTATCCGTGATATATGGGACAACAATAGCAGGTGGTATAGCAGCAGCAAGAGGTGGTGCTAACCCAACCAAAGCTTGTCTCAGTTCATCTTGCATCATTGTTCTCATGTCATCCATCAAAGCTCCTTTAATGTCCTCTAAGGTCCAGTTTCCTCCTTGTTATTGTTCCATCTCTTCTGTTTGAGTTGTTGGAGTTGGTGTAGCTTTTAGGTAAAGTGGATTAACAGGGCTTTTTTCTAATATTCTAAGGATGTCTTTGGCTATTGATTTCATATTGAATTGGTTCTCACCACTCTGCTACTACTCTGTTTCTAAATATAGGAAGACCCAAATGAATCTATGATGGATGAAAAATGAAGTGTTAGTATAATGCATGATGCACGTGTTATGCAACAAGTAGCAAATATCAAGTAAAGTCAAGTAACAAGTCAAGTGTACATACATCCTTCTAACCTTATATCTCCTATACACGAGTTTAATGGTGAGTGTCTTTTTTTAGTATTTTTGGTCTTAGCCTTAATATTAATAGGGGATATCAAGAACCAACGAGCATGCCATATCTCTAAAAGTAGTAAAGCATAGAAATAACATTTCTAGCTATAAAAGATTAGCCCAATCTTTATTAACCCAAATGGGCCTCAACCGGTATAGGCTTGGGCCTTTATAAATAGAAATACCTTATGGCAACAAACACAAGCAATTTAGGTAAATCCTAAAAGAAATAACTACACCATTATATATTGTTAAGTCTGGTGAAAAGTCAAGGACCTTTTAGCAAGATGCCCTCCTTTAGGACTTGAGTTACATGCAAAGGTTAGAAGGGCTTAACATCCTTTGCAAACTTGAGAGAAAACTACCCCCCCTTTAGGACTTGGGTTATAGACTCTAGTTAGATGAGCTCGGTAATCTCTCTTGAATTGAGTTAAGGCTAAGAGTGATGGTTAGCCAATCTCTAATCCCATAAAGCTAGTGGAATCATGGAACCATAAACTAACGCCATCGATTTACAAAGACATGCATAATGAATGTAAGAAGAAAATAATAATTAATAAAATGATTCTAGAACACAAGTAGAATCAATATCTCTTATCCCTAGTGGAGTCACCACTGTAGACGACAAGGTTTAGCATGCATCCATGATTTTAGCAACCATGACACTGTTTGAGCTTAGGGCTCTAAAGAACACACTACTATATCACAAAGACATAGTGTGGAGATAAGGAGTTGCCACCTAGGGTAATAATTGGGACAATTCAAAGGTGGTGGTTACTCGATTCTCTAAAAGAGAGTTAGCACCACAATTAGGAGATTCTAGATACGAAATACTAACTTCTTTTAGTCTTGTGTTTATTCAGAATCACCTTATTAATTACTAAATTATTCGCTATTTACATGCAATTTCATTTAAACCCTAATTTAGCATACATTTAACTCCAAGGCAATTAGTCATGACAAAGCATACAAATAATGCATTCAAAAAGCACAACATCCTTAAATTAGTCTAATTTATATTAATTTTAATTAAATAGGCTAAATCTACATGTTTTATTTATAAGTGAAATAAATCTAAAGGTGAACCTACATTTTAAGTTAATTAATGAGCCTAAGTTTACTTGTTTTAATTCTAAAAAGTGGGCTTAACTCTATTGATTTGGATTTAATTAGCAGGCCTAGTTCTAATTTAATTTTAATTTAAGTGAAAAATAGGCCTAAGTCTATTTATTTTTAAAAGAAATACTTTATGGGCTTAGCTAACTCTAAGTTAATTTTAATTAAACTAAAATGGGCTTAACCCTAAGTTAATCCTAATGGGGCCTAAATTGATTTTAAAATTAATTAAAACCTAAAATCCAATTAAAAACATATTTTAAATGAGTTAATCCCAAATGTGGGCTTGGGGCCTAAAACACATAAAAATAAACAAACAAGCCCAAATATCAAATTAAATCAAATAATAATCAAACATGAATTGTTATATCATGGACCCTTGTTCATATTGCAATATGAACCAATAGCCATTGCACGTGCGAAATAAAAAACATTCGCATCTTTTATTTTTTTTGTCAACGTCTTTTTTTTGTCACACAGATTCATTGACCTTTACTTGCAGGTTCAATGAACTTGCAGGTGAAGATCAATGAGTCTGTAATATATTCATTTACCTTTACCTACATATTCATTGATCTTCATCTGAAAATTCATTGATTTTCTCCTATAAATTCATATCCATTTACAAAGTCAAAACCTAAAACATTAAAAATAAAAAATTAATTACACCATCTCTAACTCATTTCATCATCATTATCCATTTACAGAGACAATATGGGCATACAAAAACCAAAAATATTATTCAACTCAACTTGACTATACAATTCAGAATGAAAAATAAAGAAAAAAATCCAACTCATGACCTTCTCTAGTCATCACTATGATCTTCTATCAAAAGAAAAAGAGTGGTGATGATTTTAATTATGTGAAGGAGAAAAAAAATGTAAAGAGAGTGCATTAGACCAAAAGTTAAACTTTTTATTAAATTTTATTTTAATTAGTTAATTTCTCTTTATACTTATAATAATTAATAGGTTAATTGATCAAAATAATGAAGTTCATTGATCTTCACTTATATGTTCATAAGAATTAATGAATTTCCAGATCAAAATCAATAAGTCTGTTGCAAGTTCATTGACCTTTGCCTATAGGTTCAAATAAACATGCATGTTAAGATCAATAAATTTTGCAATAGATTCACTGACATTTACTTGCAGTTTCACTAACCTTCACTTGCAAGTTCACTAATCTTCACTTGTAGGTTCACAAACCTTTACTTGTAGGTTCATAGACCTTCACTGCAGGTTTACATTCAATTTAACCTTTATTTAATAACACATTAACTTTCAATCAATAACACATGAGTCTTTTCATTACAACTAATGAATTTATATGCACAAAACTAAACAAATACAACAAAATCAAATATAAAAAATACAAAAAAAAAAAGAAGAAAAAGAAGAAGAAGAAAGAGCAGTTATATACACTGGATACTTTACTCTCAGAGAGTTTGTGACCTCAAGGATGGTGAACTCATGATTGGAGCATATGTACCTTCTAATAGCTTGTGCATGCTCAAACAAGAATATATGGGCACTGCACACATCATCAAATGCACGGCTCATCTTCTAGTTATTCATTTATAAAGAGTGTCATAATGGTGAGAAAAGAAGAAGAAGGATAAAAGCAAGAAGATGCAGATATTAATAAAAAAAGCCAGAATGTGAGGAAAGAAGAACAAAAAGAGCACGCCCAGAAGAAAAAGAAAAAGAAAAAGAAGAAAACGTAAAAAAAAAAGAGTACGAGGGCAAAAAAAAAAAATGCAAGCTTAAATCACACGTATGAGGCACACATAGCATCATGGATAGGGGTCCATGATATAATTTGCGATCAAACATACATACTGTGATTTCTAATCCTAATTTTACATGCAACCTAATTAACTACAACCACGACTAATTTTAAGTAAACTTTTACCAAGTGAACCTAATTTACTACTTAATTTTAAAGTGTAGAAAAATTAAATATTTCATTATTTTCCACTATTGGGGCTATTACAATGATTTACTGAAAAATTATAATAAAATTATACAAATCCAAAAATAAATAAATAACAAACATAGAAATAAAAAATTTACAAAATAATAAAACCCTAATAATCTACATAAAATTAGAACATGGTTTTAATTCATGGCATTCCATGAACTTTCATGGGTTTTGTTTTCCATAGTAAATTCATGTCATCCCATCTATAATCATAAAATACAAAAAATAAACTAAATAAAGATTAGCAACTAAATAAAATAAAAAAGTAAAATTAAATAAAAATAATGAAATAAAAAAAATGATATATATATATATATATATATATATATATATATATATATATATATATATATATATGTCACACAACTGAATTAATAAAATAAAGAAAAAAGTTAGACGAAGAAATAAAAAAAAAAACAACAAAACAAAACAATTTGCAAACTAAAAGTTGTACCAAATGAAAAATAAAAAAAAATGAAACAAAAAATATGGATGAAACAGTGAACAAATGAATAAAGGAAATAAAACCAGAAAAAAAAACAACAAATTATGCTAAATAACAAAAAGAAATGGTTGATAAATAATCAATGGTTAGTACGTTCTTGTACTTTAGTTGTGTGATTTTTTCAATATTCATGTAATTTCACTCATCATCATCAACATAAACACACAAAAAAAAAGTAATTACACAAAATAAAATCAAAATTAGGTAAATAAGAATAATAAAAAAAATTTAAAAAATAGAAAAGAGTAAAAGAAAATAATTTTATGGATACAATATTGATTGCCCTTCAAAGTTTGATCAACCTTTGATGGAAGCTTATGACTTTTTATATTATCTGTGAGTATTAATTTTTAATTAGATATGATTTTATAGTAAAAAAACTAAAAGTACGTAAAAAAAAAATCAATGAGAAAACACTATCTTTTGGCTTCTGGCTAAAATCGAAAGAGTAGAGAAAAAAAGAGTAAAACTTTAGAAGCCTCCCTTATGAAAAGAAATGATAAATATATAGAACTTTAGTATTGTAACCCTACGTTAGATTCAAGATAAATATTAAAAAATAAATTGTTCTTATAATTTATTTAATAAAAAATTTATTTATCTAATAAAATATATTTATCAAATAAAAAACCAAAATAAAATAAAATAAAATAATAAAAAATTACGGAGTGCCTGCCAAAAGTGTGAATTTCCTACTATAAATCTATATTTTCGATCGGAAATATAGATTTCCGATGGCAACTTTTTTTTTAAAATTTTTTCTTTTTTTTTTTTTGAAATTTTTTTTAAAGAAGTAATTAAAAATGAAATTTAAAGAGGAGTCCTAATAAAATAAAATAAAAATAATTTATAATTTATTTTAAAACCAATAAATTAGATCTAATAAATATAATTTTATAATCAATTTTCATCATCGATTTTTCTTTCATATTTAATTTTCAATTATCCAAAAATTGAACGCTTATACAACTCTTGTTAAATCAGCTGATAGGGATATATATAGTTAAAAATGGACACTTATTAGTCCAGTAGCAATCATAGTGAGAATATAATTTTCTTACGGAGGGTGATTATCACATCAAAGTGTGTTAATTTTTTTTTTTATGTTTCTTTATTTTTTTTAATGTGAAAGGTACATTTTTAAAAAAATTTCAGATGAATGAAAATATAATATATAAAAATTGATTCTTGATATTATTAAAAAATTTTGCCTGTGAAGTGAATTAAAAAGAATCACACATTGCTTCTTCATTATTGTAACATAATCGCAATCAAATGGCTGCAAATCTATTTGCATCCTAATTAATATGTATGTCTCTGGCATGCGCAAAGTCTCTGGCATGCGCAAAATGCAGGTGTATAATACATATTTATGACTAAGTGCATGTTGCAGCTGGTTTATAACGCCACATGATTATATATAAATACTCTACCTCAATCCTAGGAATTACCAAATTATAAGGTACCATTTTCTGCATAGGCAAAGATTGTGTTCGGAAACAATTAATACTCGTACATAGCCAACAATTTGAAAAAAGCAAGCCTGAGAGCATTAACTCGTCCTCTTCACAAATCTCATTTTGTCCCTTATTGTGTTAAAAGCCCATGCTTCATCAACAGTTGCACTAGCCCCTGCTTTGGTGACCTTGACGATGAGGTTAGTTGTTTTGTAATTATCTATTTTATTTTTATTTTGATATTTATATATTTTTTTAAACTGTAGTAACTCATTGAAGAGAATGGAAATTCTAAATAAACAATGAGCCCTCAATGCTATAAATAGTACCATGGTAATTAATATAAGTATTTATAAGTTATTCAATATGTAGTTTATGTCTATAAACATGTCACCAACTATTAATTTATACGTGATTTAATTAAGTATAAGTATAAGAACTTCAATTATCATGTGTTATCAGATTGTCTACCTTAATAAATTGTATCGGTTATGGAAAACAGATCCACCAGTTGATTTAATTCTTCACAGCAAATTATGCATATTATTGTACTAAATAATGTTGGTGAAATAGTATAAAATCACTTAATTAACTGGTATATATTTGATGTCAGGAAATTGTTATCTACATTAGGGTGCAATACACTGAACAATTGAATTTATAACATAAAAATTCGTGTAATACAATTATATGGTGTAAAATATTTGACTTATACGACACACATCTAATTATAATATGTAATACTTTTGGTGTATATAAGAATTTTCCATTAATTTTATATTATATGATGTTAGATATTTAAATATTAATTTTTTTTTTTGAAATTTTTTATATTTTATAGATAATGTTGTTAAAGTAAATGAAATTATTAATATTATTTTTTTTTTCTAATAATTCTCAGGGAGTTCGGGCGTGATTTGTTAATAAATCGTTTGCATCAAAGGTAAATTTTAAGCCTAATGCATTAGTAGCTTTTGAATTTGTTTTGTTTTTTTTGTCAGTATGCTCCCTTAACTTCAAAATTTATACCATTTGGACACAATAACTTTTCAAAAATAAAAATTTTCAACATTTTTAAGACTAATGAAATATCTATATAATGTTTTTATAAGTTGAAATGAAATTATTTAAATATCTAAAACTCAATAAGAAAAATGTTTATTAGTCGTATTTTTAGTAAGATAATATATTAAAATACTTAATTTATAAGTAAAAAAAATAAACTGACAAAATGTGTTTAAGTTAAAAAAGTCATAGGTGTATTAAGCCTTTTTTATTACCAGGATTCAGCATAAACTAACAGATTCAATTCATTTTTATGTTCTAATTTTCTGAAGTAACGATGTGCAGTGGGATCGTCCTTGTTTGGAAGAAGCATCAGAAGACATGGTGGATGCACATTTTGCACCTCTTAACGCAAATGAGCCTCGACTAGAGTTGTCCACTAAGTTAAGAGAAGCCTTTGCTTAAACGGAAAAGGTCTGCTCTAATTTCACATTGGTATCTCGATTTTTTTTTTTCCCAATTGGAACTCTACATTTGAAAAGTTGAGCATATTGAAATTTTATTAATTATAATCGAATTCTATAACTTTTTTTAGTATAATTAAATCCTATAAATTAATAAAAAAAATAATTTTAACGGATGCTAACAAATTAAATTGATAATTATTTTAAAAGTTTTTCAACGTATAAAATAATTTTTTTACATTTTTTTTAAATTTTTAAAAATTATAAAATTAAGTGATATAAATTTCAAAAAATGACTAATGACTAACTTTATTTGTTATTTTAAATATCAAATTGATAATTGACCTAAAATTTAATTTTAATGGTTGAATAAAATTTTTTAAATTTTATTCATTATTTTAAATTTTTAAATTTACATAATAATTTTTAAACCTACACAATAATTGATAAAGAAATTTATTTTATTCAACTATTAAAATTAAAATTTGGGTCAATTATCAATTCACTATATATGTTAACGAATAAATTTGGTAATCTTTTTTAAATTTATCTCACTTGATTTTAAAATTTTTAAAAATTTAGGAATTTTTTAAAAAAATTCAAGAAAAATTTATTTTATTGGTTGAAAAAATTTTAAAATTTGATAATTAGGTTATATATATATATTTCTAAAAAAAAATTATCAATTTAATTTGTCAATATCTATTAAAATTAGGTTTTTATTATTTTATAGGATTTAATTGTATTAAAAAAAGTTATAGAATTTTATTGTAATCAGTAAAATTCTAATATATTCCACTTTTCAAATGTGGAGTTCTAATTGGAAAAAAAAAAAAAGAATCAGAATACCAAAGTGCTCTTAGAGCATAAACCCAGGATGCAAATTGGACTCTTTCCCTTGCTTAAATTAATAGTCATCAATTGCATGTGTTGCGTATTTAAATTAATTACATATCCAAATGGAGAAGCCATCAATTTAAATTTATTAATATTTTATAAAGGAACTATATGATAGGATATTAAATTAATTTTATGTCTTATTTTTTTCTAAATATTTGGTAGCTTACATGCATATGTTCCTAATATCAATAGTAAATAAATAAATAAACATAGAAAAGTCTTTGTAAGAAGATATATTACAATTATGTAAAAGAAAAATTCTATAAAGATAGCTTAATTAAACAAATAAGCTAACACTATTTATTATGAAACGTTGAAAAACATTAGTAATACGTATTTGAGATTTATTCCATATGAAAAATAAGAACAAAGTTTTTAAGCTATATAATTCTTTATTTACTACATATATCAATTGGAAAAAAAATGCACAAATGATGGAGGAAAAATTAAATTTTATCTCAAGTTCGACTTAATAATCATAGAGATACAATTTAAGCGAGATCAATTCCCTGTTAAATTAGCTGATAGGGATATATATATATATATATATATATATATATATATATATATATATATATATATAGTTACAAGTGGACACTTATTAATCCAGTAGCAATCATAGTGAGAATATAATTTTGTTATTGTGGATGATTATCACATCAAAGTGTGTTAATTTTTTTTTTTATGTTTCTTCATTTTTTTAATGTGAAAGGTGCATTTTTTTTAAATTGCAGATGAATGAAAATATAATATATAAAAATTGATTCTTGATATTATTAAAAAATTTTGCCAGTGAAGTCAATAACAAAAAAAAATCACACATTGCTTTCTAAAAATTTCTTCATTATTGTAGCATTATTGCAATCAAATGGCCGCAAATCTATTTGCATCCTAATTAATATATAAGTCTCTGGCGTGCGCAAAATGCAGGTGTATAATAAATATTTATGACTAAGTGCATGTTGCAGCTGGTTTATAAATTGCAATTTTTTAATTTTTTTGCCTTCTGTAATGTACTTTATTGTGTGAAATTTGATTCGCATTTCAATTGATCAAGAATTACATTTTTATTTTTTCATTTTTTTCTAAAAGAAAGTAATTAGGAATTCAATATTCATGTTCGAAAATAGAAACATACATAAGCAATTAGTGATCAATAATCACATGTTTATGGTAGCTTAGAGGTGGTCTTAAAAAATGTATGGAGATTGACATATTTTAGTCTCCTTAAAGATCGTGGGTTTATTTTCATCTATTTTTAAAAGAAAAATGGTCCTTATTTTATTGTATTTTTTGACCTTCTTGGTTACTTTGGCCACAAAGTTGAGTAAAATTGGTTCAAGTCCTGATGAGCTAGTCTGCTACTCAGAATCGAGTCTCACACATATTACAGTATGTCTTCCAATGAGAAGATTCCAATTGGCAAATTTCAGCTAAACCAGTTGACTCGACGAGGATTTTGAATCATGAACCTGACTCATCGTTTCAACTTGAGGAACAAAACATCCTGACAAGACCATATGAATGTTATTACACGCCACAGCATGTCTTCCGTGACAAGACTCTAGATAATCATGCTATTTCTTTCCCAATTCTTTTTTTTTTTTTTTTTTTAATGTCTAGCTCTGAACTCACTAACTTACCATCAGAATTGATATATCCAAATCTTGTGCCGACACATTCGCGCAATTTAATAAAATCTAACCAATTAACTCAAACAAGAAGCTATCCATTAACCATTAATAAAAAAATAATATATTTCCAGTCATTCAACAGAAAAATTCAAAACATGTTTAAATTAAGCCAAAAAAAAAGAAAGAAAGTGGCGACCATGTTCCCACGAGATTCACAGAGGGTCGAGCTGATGTTTATATATATATCACTTGTTTTAAGTTACCATTTTCTGCATAGGCAAAGATTGTGTTCAGAAATAATTAATACTCGTACATAGCCAACAATTTGAAAAATGCAAAGCCTGAGAGCGTTAACTCGTTCTTTTCACAAATCTCGATTTGTCCCTTATTGTGTTAGAAGCCTATGCTCCATGAACAGTCGCACTAGCCCCTGCTATGGTGACCTTGACAATGAGGTTAGTTGTTTTGTATTTTTCTATTTTATTTTATTTTTATTTTTATTTTTATTTTTATGCTTATATATATATTGTATTTAAACCACAGGTACTCATTGAAGAGAATGGAAATTCACGAACAGTAATTCTAAATAAACATCGAGCCCTCAATGCTCTTAATAGTACTATGGTAATTAATATATGTATTTACAAGTTATTCAATATTTAGTTTATGTTTATAAACATGTCACACTATAAGGAATTCTTTCATTTTAACCAGAAGTTTTAAATTCGAATTTTGAATACATAGCTACTTTATATTTGTTATCCTTCGGAATCTGATCCGAATCGAACGAAAATTAGTTTGGATGTGATACGGACTTAAAGATATATCTCACAATTAGAACCCTCTCACAATTGGGGTCCTCCCAAGACACTTCGTGCTTAGACAAAAAAAAAAAAGTTATCAACTATTAATTTAGACATGATTTAATGAAGTATAAGAATTTTAATTATCATGTGTTATCAGATTGTCCACCTTCATGAATTGTATCAGTTATGGGAAGCAGATCCACTAGTTGGTTTTATTGTATTGAAGGTAATTATTCACAACAAATTATGCATATTATTGTATTAAAAAAGGTTGGTGAAATAGTATAAAATCGCTTAATTAACCAATATATATTTGTGTATTTAATTTATTTAGGGCAATGGAAGGGCATTTTGTGCAGGTGGGGATGTTGTTAATGTATATAGATTAATCAGTCAAGGTGAGCAACAATATAGCATGTACATATATAATTTCAATTGATATATAAATACTTTATATTATATCAATTCTACATATATATTAGAAAATTTGGATTATTGAAATTAAAATCTTTGCACTTTTTAGTTGTTTCAGCTAGTTCCAATTTGTTGATTAAAATGTTGATGGTGCGTTGTGGCTGTATGCAGGGAAGGAGGAAGAATGTAAAGAATATTTTAGAGCACTGTATAGTTTCATGTACCTCCTAGCTACTTATTTAAAGCCACATGTGAGCTTTCTACCACAATTATTACATCATTAATAATTTATTTTTAAAAAATAATTTCGTTAATTTAAATTATGAGAAAATTACATAATAAAACAAATAAAGTAATATCTCTCCCATCTATAAGATCAGGCATAAAATCAGTTTTCGACAAGAATATGAGCTGTTTGATTCATATATCACTTAATAAAACATAAAATATTACATCTAAAATTAAATACAATTACTTGGTATTTTATATATTAAAATTAAAAAAAAAATTTAACTTCCATTTGATTCAAGCTCAAATGATCTCCAATGAAAATTATTAATTAAGATATAATCTGTTCAAGCCAAAAATATTTAATCTTAATAATCCTTGTGGTAAATGAAGGTGGCAATCTTGGATGGCATTACAATGGGTGGAGGTGCAGGAATTTCTGTCCATGGAGCCTATAGAGTAGCAACTAATAAGACTGTAATCGCTGATACATACACTTTATATATAATTTGCTCTAGTTTTTAATATTTTTCTATATATATAATTTCAACAATTGCTGCACAGATTTTCGCTATGCCTGAAATCCGTATTGGCTTCCATCCGGATGTTGGGTCGTCCTATTTTCTTTCACGTCTACCTGGTCACTTGGGTAAGTCTTATTTTGTGCAATTTCTTAATAAGTTGAGGTACTAAATGATTCTGCATGCTAGATTAATACTTTTGATCCTAGTTTCTGCATGTATCTGATGCTTTAATTGCACGTTTATTTTGTCCTCTTTTCTTCATTTGTAGGGGAATATCTGGGTTTAACTGGAGACACTTTAACTGGGGAAGAAATGCTTGCTTGTGGACTTGCAACTCACTACTTAAGCAGTGAAGAAAGTCTCATCAGTTGTATTTATTTATAGTGAAATTTTTGCTTACATTTAGAGTACTACACTCGATCGATAGTTAGATGAGTTATAACATAATATATTTTTGGTTTTTAATATTTGGTTAATAAAAATATAAACTATATATATATATTGCAAATGATTTAATCGTTGGGTGTAATACGACCAGAGAGTAAGTAAGACTTTCCCTCGTTCGTATGCACATCCGCTACATATCATGTAACTAACATTTTGTTATTTATTTTAACAGAGGCTTTCTTCTATGGACGAGCAATTTGGCAAGTTGACTAGGAATAACTTTTCTGCTATAGAAACTTTACTGGCAAGAAATACTGAACATGCATTTCCAAAAGATGAAAGTATTCTTTATAGGTACGTATCCGTGCTACATGAATATCATGCGTTCACTGTTGATTACATTGTAGAACAAGCTTGAAACAAAAAGTATATAATTGTTCTCACAAATCTATTTTCTTATCGTTCCAGGCTTGAGATGATAAATAAATGTTTTGGTCATGGCACAGTTGAAGAAATTGTGAATGCACTGGTAAGAATCCTGCTCTAGATTGGAATTTAGATAAAAATAATAAATCATTTTAAGGTTTAGTTCAATTAGTAAAATCTACATGTACAGTCGAAATGATATACTTACATCCACAGCAATAAAATAAGTTAAAATTATAAGAGGTGCATTCAACAAAATGAATTATTAATAGTCCAATTATTTAAAATTAATTTTTAGTAAACATATTATAACACAAAAATGATAATTATAGTGGTCTGCTTTGTGTAAATTGACGTAAAAACAAAATTTTCAATTACTTGTCAGGAAAATGAAACAGAAAAATCAAATGACGAATGGTGCACATCAACGCTCAAGAAACTAAGAGAGGCGCCACCTTTAAGCTTGAAAATCTCCTTAAGATCTGTAAGCTTTCATGGGCTCATGCATACACATTTCTTTTTAGCTCCCACTAAAATTTTTCACAACTCAGCCCTTAATTTCTGATTAATTAACTTCGATGAATATAATAGATACAAAAAGGTAGATATCAGACTCTTTCACAGTGCCTTGCCCGCGAGTATGGGATGACAGTCCAGGCAATTTCCGGGCAGATTTCCGGTGACCTTTGTGAGGTACAAGGCAATGTTTAACTCTTCCTCACAAGTATATATAACATGCACTGCAACTCTTGTTAATGAATTTACTTTGTTATTAGGGAATTCAGACACTTTGACTTACAAATATACTCAGTGTAGATAAAATTTTCATATGATGTTAGATATTTAAGCATTATTATATTTTTTTGTTTTGAAATTTTTTATATTTTATAGATAATGATGTTAAAGTAAATGAAATTATTAATATATTTTTTTCTAATAATTGTCAGGGAGTTCGGGCACGATTCGTTGATAAATCCTTTGCACCAAAGGTAAATTTTAAGCCTAATGTATTAGTAGTTTTTTTTTTTTTTGGTCAGTATGCTGCTTTAACTTCAAAATTTATACCATTTGGACACCTTAGCTTTTCAAAAATAAAAATTTTCAACATTTTTAAGACTATTGAAATATCTACAAAATGTTTTTGTAAGTTGAAATGAAATTATTTAAATATCTAAAATTTAATTAAAAACGTTTATTAGTCGTATTTTTAGTAAGTTAATATATTAAAATAATAAATTTATAAGTTAAAAAAGTCATAGGTGTATTAAACCTTTTTTACTGTCTGAGATTCAGCATAGATTAACATATTCAATTAATTTTTTGAGATAACAACATTTGCAGTTTTAAAAGTTATATAATTTTACCACTAAATCCTAAATGTTTAATTTTTAATAATAAAGTTCTATAGATTTTAAAAAGTTTTTCATTAGTCAAACTAATTTTACGTTAGACAATCATTAAAATTAAACTTTTTTTTTTTTTTACATTTTAGTCCTATAACTTGTAAATTTTTTATATTTTCAATAAATAATTTTATTTTTATTTCTAATTTATTATATTATTAAATTTTCATAATAAATGTATTTACTCAATAAAAATAGTATCAAAAGATTAAAATTATCAATTTTTCTTTCTTAAATTATTATTTTCAATAACAATAAAAAATAAAATTAATCATGTATTATTTTAATAATTTAAAATAAATAATTTTAATTAATATATCATATATGAATAAATTTTTTTATATTTACATAAATTCAACTAGTTTTGTCAACATTATAATTTGTGTTAGATTTTAAATATCTATTGAATTCAATTGTCTATTTTAAATTCAATTGAGTATAAACATTATTTAAAATATAACACAAATTATAACATTGTCAAAATTGATTGAGCTTCATCCATATAAAAAATTTATTCATTTATGATATATTAATTAAAATTATATATTTAAAAAATAGAATTTAGTTTTAAGTGAGTTATATGGTTATTAAGTAGTTATTAAACACTAAGAATGTTGTTATCACTAAAATAATATCAATTGTGATATTATTGAATATATAATTTTAATTAATACATCATAAATGAATAAATTTTCTATATGGGTAAAACTCAATCAATTTTGACAATATTATAATTTGTGTTATATTTTAAAAAATGTTTAAATTCAATTGAATTTAAAAAAGATAATTAAATTCAACAGATATTTTTGAAATTTAAGACAAATTATAATGTTCACAAAACTAATTGAATTTATGTAAATATCAAAAATTTTATTTGTATTTGACTAACAAATTTTTTTAAAAAAATTTATATAATTTAATTTTTAACAATTAAAAATTCATAATTTAATTGTAATCATTAAATAATTTTTAAGAATGTAAATGTTGTTATCCCTAACTTTTATGTTCTAATTTTCTGAAGTAACGATGTGCAGTGGGATCCTCCTTGTTTGGAAGAAGCATCAGAAGACATGGTGGATGCATATTTTGCACCTCTTAAAGCAAATGAGCCTGGACTAGAGTTGTCCACTAAGTTAAGAGAAGCCTTCGCTTAAATTAATAGTCATCAAGTGCGTGTTGCGTGTTTAAATTAATTACATATCAAAATGGAGAAGCCATCAATTTAAATTTGTTTATATTTTATAAAAGAACTCTATGATAGGATATTAAATTAATTTTATGTCTTATTTTTATCTAAATATTTGGTAGCTTATATGCATATGTTCCTAATATCAATAGTATATAAATAAATAAACATAGAAAATTCCTTGTAAGAAGATATATTACAATTATGTAAAAGAAAATTTCTATAAAGATAGCTTAATTAAATAAATAAGCTAACACTATTTATTATGAAATGTTGAAAAACATTAGAAATATGTATTTGAGATTTATTCCATATGAAAAATAAGAAAATTTTTTTTAAGCTATATTATTCTTTATTTACTACATATATCAATTTGGAAAAAATGCACAAATAATGGAGAAAAAAATTAAATTTTATCTAAAGTTGGACTTAATAATCATAGAGACACAATTTAAGTGAGATCAACTCCATGTTAAATCAGCTGATAGGGATATGTGTGTGTATATATATATATATATAGTTAAAAATGGACAGTTATTAATCCAGTGGCAATCATAGTGAGAATATAGTTTTCTTATGGAGGGTCATTATCACATCAAAGTTTGTTAATTTTTTTTTTATTTTTTGTTTTTATGTTTCTTTATTTTTTTAATGTGAACAGTACATTTTTTAATTTTCAGGTGAATGAAAATATAATATATAAAAATGATTCCTGATATTATTCAAATATTTTGCCAGTGAAGTCAATTAAAAAAAAAATCGCACATTCCTTTCTCTAAAAGTTTCTTCATTATTGTAGCATAATTGCAATCAAATGGCCGCAAATCTATTTGCATCCTAATTAATATATAAGTCTCTGGCATGCGCAAAATGCAGGTGTATAATAAATATTTATGACTAAGTGCATGTTGCAGCTGGTTTATAACTTTCAATTTTTCAATTTTTTGCCTTGTGTAATGAACTTTATTGTGTGAAATTTGATTCATATTCCATGTTATGACCCAAACCGAAAGTTATGACCACTGTTAATGAATAAATATTCTTTTGAATTCGGAATCCGTAACAAATCTTAAAAATAAAAACACATGCAATAAATAAATAAAAATACACCAAAATTAAAATTTTAAATGGATATAAAAATAAATACTTAAATGTCATATTATAATAAAATATTCATAAAATATTATGATACAGAATTCTCAAAATTTAAAACAATACACTACTGATTTAATAATATTACTAACACAGTTTTCTAGAATACAATAAGAGTTCAGATTATAAAATTACATAATTTAGCCTAGACTGAAGAAGACTGACATAAAGCACTACTGGTGAGGTCTGAAGAAGAATCTCCTAAAAAAATGTTGAGGGGAGTCATATCTCACCGAGTGAATTATTATAATATATATATATGCAACCTAAAATCATATACAGTCAAACATCAGTATAATAATATACATATGCACACATTTCACACAAATGCTAAAATCCACTTTTATATATAATAAATACAAAAAATATTTATTCAAGTGATGGATCAAATGGAACCCTAACATATTTGCAACCTCAATCATAAAATTAATAGCCAACTGACTTATCCAAAACTCTAAGTATTCATTTATCTAACTCAAGGTAATAGATTGGCCCCGAGTACACTAAGTCAACCGATGATCTGCAGCTGCCCTTTCCAATAACCAATAATGTCCATATTCTCATTCATAATCAAACATCAGAATTTCAACCTAATTTTATCATATTGTTGCGCAACAGTCTTAGCGTAGCCCACTATGTAGCACGTTCTATTGATATTCTTTATATAAGTCACGTATTTATGGAAAATAATAAAATGCATCATTTAAAACATAATGACATTCACCATAGAAAAATATACCATTATATACCAAAAATATATCGAACATATACTAAAAATATTTCAAATATATATGTCACATATAAACCAAAATACACCATAAATATACTAAAAATATACCAAATGCATATTAAGGATATATCAAATATATACGTCGTATATATATCGAAATATACTAAAAAATATACTGAATATATATGTCGAGTATATGTCAAAATATACTGAATATATACCAAAACATACTAATATATATATATATCACATATATGCAAAATATACTAAAAACATACTAAGCATATATGTCATATATACCAAAAATATACTAAATCATTTAATGAAATAACTCACAAGTTTGCGGTCCTCGAGAGTGACTCAACGACCCTAGTCCGATAGGCCTCAGTCTCGACACAACTACAAAAATAAATAATAATAAAATTAGAATAAATTCCTAATTTATACTTCTAAGAATTCTAAAGGAATACTCAATCTAAGAATCAAAACTTAACCAAAAACCAGAAACTGAGGATCGATTCAATGTCACATTTTACGAGAATTCTACTAAAAATTTGGCAGTCTTCCTTGTAAAACGGACATCTCTCTACTGAAAGTAGAACCAATCTTATAAGAAAACACACTTCTATATATATAAAGCTCAACATCTCACAAATTCTTAACCGAGGTTCACAATTTACTAAAAATCAATATTAAATAATAAATGTAATAAAAATCATTAAATTCCATAAATATCAATAAAATACCCAAATACAATATATTTAATTAACAAAAGCATTAAATATAATTATTTTCACATTAACTAAATAAAATCTCAAATAAATTATATACTATTAATAAAATCTAATTTTTCAAATAATCAACATAAAATAGTAAAATTCACAATTAATTGCTCAAGTAGGTTATATATATAATAAAAAAGGTTAAAAACTTATTTAATCACAAAAATAGTCAATAAATTTATTATTTGAATATATTTTTGAAAATTAGTATTAATTAGTTAAAAATAGTAAATAATTCATAAAAATTATTTTAATACCATTTATTATTCCAAAATTATTTAAAACATATTATTTAACTATAATTTCAATAAAATTACACAATTTACCTATAAATTCAAAATTCACACAATACTAAATATTATTAAAAAAAATTAATCAAAATTACTAAAAATTAGTGAATTTTTATTTTCTCATTTTCAAAGTTAATAATTTAAATTAACTATACAATTTATCATATTTCTATACAAAATATGTTAATCACATAATTAATAAAAAATTATTTTTAATTATTAAAAATTCAATAATTACCCATAATTCAAATAAATTAAAAAAAAAACCAAAAATATATTTGAGAAGCTTAAGTTGCATACTTCAACACTACTAAAAGGAATTATCAAGAATCAAACACAAACAAGCTTAAGAAAATAAAAATCTAAAATAGGCATAAACTAAACTTAGAGATAACTCATAATCCGAACGTCATAAGCTTAAACCGACTTGAGAATTGAGAAGTACACATTGAAAGGAGTCTAACGAGCCTAAAAACTCTATCTAAATCGACAAAAAAATCCATTGGAGTACTATAGCAAGCTCACAGTTTCTCACAAAAATCCAATGACCGAAGGCTCCAGACGATGTCGGGAAAGTAAGAGGAGAAAGTGGCAAGCTTGGTGGCAATCCATGGTGGCTGATGATGTGCTGGTGAAGCTCAGGTTGTGTTGACAATGAAGGATGTAGGGGAAAGAAAAGAAGAAGAAGAGGAAGAAAGAAAAAAAAAAGGAATGGGTGGGAAGATTTGACCTGATTTGCTTTTTGACCTTTCTCTCTCTTTCATATATATATATATATATATATATATATATATATATCACACACACAACACATAGACACATACATGCACACATATAATAGAATACTAGCACTAATAATAATAACCATAATAATAATAATAATAATAATAACAACAACAACAACAACAATAATAACAATAATAATAATATTAAGGCATGCATAAAATAATACCATTAAAAATAATAACAACAATAATAATAAAAGTAATAATAATAATATTAATTCCCAAATAATTTTCTTTATATAAGAAAATATTTAAAATAAAATAATTAAATAATATTCACCAATATTAATATTTAAAAATTTAAAATATTATTAACACTGCATATTTTAAAATATATTTTAATAATTTAAAAATATTGGGTTATTACAATTTTTCCCCTTTACAGGAATTCGTTCGAATTCAAATAAATAGAAACAATAACTCATCGAGGAAAGAGGTAAGAGTGGGTAACTCAAATCTTAGCTTCAGTTTCCCAAGTGAGCTCCTCCACGTTATTGCTTTACCACAACACCTTGACCATTGAAATCTGCTTCGAACACAACTGACGAACTTGATAATCTACTATCGCGACTGGCTCCTCCTCATATGTTAATTTTTTGTTCACTTCCACACTATTAGACTGTAACACGTGCGAAGGGTCTGAAATGTACTTCCTCAGCATCGAGATATGGAATACTAGATGCACTTGAGACAAATTCGAAGGTAAAGCCAACCGATATGCAACCATGCCCACTCTATCCAGAATCTCAAATGGTCCAACATATCTCGATGCGAATTTTCCTTTTTTACCAAACCTCATCACACCCTTCATTAAAGACACTTTTAGAAACACATATTCTCCAACCTGAAACTCCACATCTCTGCGTCTTGAATCTGTATAACTCTTCTGTCTGCTAGCTGCGGTCTCTAATCTTTTTCTAATCACAGTAACCTTCTCCGCTGTATCTTAAACCATCTAAGGTCCAATCAACGCTCTTTCTCCAATCTCATCCCAACTTAGAGGGGATATACACTTCCTTCCATACAAAGCCTTATACGGTGCCATCCCAATACTGCTATGATAGCTAGTATTATATACAAACTCTACAAGCGGTAAATGATCATCCTAGTTACCTCCAAGATCCAATACACACATTCTTAACATATCTTCAAGTGTTTGGATCATCCTCTCAAATTGACCATTTGTCTGAGGGTGAAAAGAAATACTGAAATCAAGTTTAGTGCCCATTGCTTCCTGTAGCTTTTGCCAAAACTGAGAGGTAAACACTGAACCTCTACAAAATACAATGGACACAAGTACGCCATGAAGGCACACAATATGCTTAACGTATAGCTTTGCCAATTTAGCTATATAATAAGTGGCTTATACAGGCAAGAAATGAGCAAACTTGGTTAACCTATCCATAATCACTTAGATGGAATCATATCTATCCTTCGAATGAGGTAACCCAACTATAAAATCCATAGCAATTCTCTCCCACTTCCACTCGGGAATAGGAAGAGGCTAAAGCTTCCCAGAAGGCTTCTGATGTTCAGCTTTCACCTGCTAACAAGTCAAACACTTAGAGACATAAGTAGCTATATCTTTCTTTAATCTATCCCACTAATACAAATCTCATATGGTGTTGTACATCTTAGTAACACTTGGATGGATGCTGTAGGCTGTAGAATGTGCTTCCTCAAGGATCTCTTCTCTCAAATTATCCATATTAAGAATACATAATCTACCATTAATCCATAAAATGCCTTCATCATCAAGTGTGAAATTAGTGAACTTCCCTACACGAATATTCTCCTTAAGCTCAACTAGAATAGGATCTTGGCCCTGAGCTACCTTAATCCTATCTCTCAACACTGACTTGACTCTAAACTGAGCTAGCAGTCCACCTGATATACTAATCTTCATCATCAGGCCTTAATCCACTAACTCATGCAACTCTTGGATCAAAGGTCTCCTCTTCATACTAATGTGAGTAAGACTGCCTAAGGACTTTTTACTCAAGGCATTTGCTACCATATTAGCCTTACATGGATGATAAAGAATCTCACAGTCATAATCCTTCAGAAGTTCTAACCATCTCCTTTACCTCAAGTTTAGATCTCTTTGCTAGAAAATGTATTTAAGGCTTTTATGATTAGTGAAAATCTCATAAGTCACCCTATCCAAATAATGTCTCCAAATCTTGAGAGCAAAGATCACTACATCCATCTCTAGGTTGTGAGTAGGATAATTCTATTCATGCTTCTTCAACTGCCTCAAAGCATAAGCTATCATCCTACCATTCTACATCAACATACAACTTAAGCCCACTCTGGAGGCATTACAATACACAGTGAACTTATCTACTCCATTAGGCAAAGCCAAAACTGGAGCTGTGGTTAACTTCTTCTTCAGTAACTGAAAATAGTTCTCACAAACATCTAACCACATAAACTTCACATTCTTTTGAGTTAAGTGAATCATAAGAGCTGTAATTCTAGAAAAATCATGCACAAACCTCCTATAATACCCATTCAAACTCAAAAAACTTTGAATTTTCATGACTGTCGTTAGTCTGGGCCACTCAGACACTGCCTCAATCTTTTATGGATTAACTTGAATACCATCTTTAGACACTATGTGTCTATGAAATGCAACACTCTCCAACCATAAATCACACTTTGAGAATTTAGCATAAAAATGATATTCTTTTAATGTCTGCAGTACTGTCCTCAAGTGATATACATGCTCTTCTATACTTTTTGAATATGCCAGTATATCATTAATAAAGACTACCATTAATGGTCTGAATACCCTATTCATAAGATCCATAAATGCAGTTGGTGCATTAGTCAACTTGAATGACTTCACTAGAAATTCATAGTGGCCATATCGAGTGCGAAATGCCATTTTAGGAACATCGACCTCATTGATATGCAATTAATAATAATCCAACCTTAAGTCAATCTTAAAAAAGAACTGTGCATCTTGAAGTTGATCAAATAAATCATCTATCCTCGAAAAAGGATACTTATTCTTCATTGTCACCCTGTTCAGTTCTCTATAATTAATGCACAGTCTTAGGGTACCATCTTTCTTCTTCATAAATAGGACTGGTGCACCATAAGGAGAAACACTAGGTCTAATGAAACCCTTATTTAATAAATCCTATAACTGCTCCTTCAACTCTTTTAACTCTATAGGAGCCATTCTATAGGGCATCATCAAAATAGGAGTTGTACTTGGGACCACATCTATACATAACTCAATCTCTCTGTAAGGTGGTAAACTAGGTAACTCCTTAGGAAAAATGTTAGGAAACTCACAGGCAATTGGAACATCTATGAGATGCAACTTCTTAACATAAGTATCCCTGACAAGTGCCAAGTATCCCTGACAACCTTTCCTCAACATCTGTTTAGCCATGATAGCGGAGATGAGATTCTGAGGTGCATAACTCTTATCACCCATAAACTTAAACTCTTCTTCATTTGGAATTTTGAAAATCACCTCTTGACTCCAACAATGCACATCGGCATAGTGCTAAGACAACCAATCCATACTAAGGATCACATCGAATTCCATAACATCCAACGACACCAATTCTACTGGTATTTCTCTACCTCCGACTAACACTCGACAACCAAAAAGAACAACGTCGGTGTCTAATGAATTGCTTAGAGGAGTGACGACAGATAAATAAAAAATCATCCTTGAAGCTTGCCAACACGACTTTAAAGTAAAAATAGGGGACATGAAAGAATGTGCAGCACTCAGATTAATCAAAACTCTAGCATCCAAGAAAATGTAGAACCCAGTCTAGGGCTAGTCCCTTAACAAAAAACTTGATGATCATAATCAACTGATACTTAGTGTGAGCAGTCTGAGTCCTCGTTTCAATAGCATGCTAAAAATCCAAAGGATATGAAGTCCTATCAAAAGCTATATGGCCCACTCTGGCATTGAATAATGCTGCCTCAAACATACCCTACTGATAGATAGGTTGCATCTGCAGTACAATTAGAGGTATAGTAGCTTCCTCGTACTTTGACTCTATAGGTTCTTCATTATATAGCTCTCTCTATCTATAGCAACTACTGCTCCTCAAGGTCTACCTCTGTGCCTTGCTGGTGGCTTACAAGGTAAAACCTTATCTTGAAAGGACTCATCATCCTCGGCCTCAACAACTGGTGGAGCAACACACATTCGCCTACTCATTTTAAAAAAAATAAAAATAAAAATAAAAAATAAAAAACCAGTGGGATATAGACAAATAGACAATAAATAAACTCCCTAATGATTATGTGAAAAACCAAATCAAGGAAAACTTACCGAAGACATAGTCAAACCTAATTCAGTGCAGTAGTTTTAAAGAAAACATGACTCTGAAAACCTAGGTCTACAACACTAATAACATAGGCTCTGATACTAACTTTGTCAATATCCAAACCAGGAGTCATGACTGGCGCTAGGGAATGGGAATACTTTCGAATCTGGAACTTGTAGCAAGCCTTAAAAATTAAAACACATGCAATAAATAAATAAAAACATTAAAATTATAAATTGATATAAAAATAAATACTTAAATGTCATATCATAATAAAATATTCATACAATAATCTGAAATAGAATTCTCAAAGTATAAAACAACACACTACTGATTCAATAACAGTACTATTGCAGTTTTCTAGAATACAATAAGAGTTCAGATAATAAAATTACATAATCTAGCTGGGGCTAAAAAAGACCGATGTAAGGCACTACTGGTGAGGTCTGAAGAAGAATCATTTGAAAAAACTATTGAGGGGAGTCAGACCTCACTGAGTGAATTAGTATAACACACACACACACACACACATAATAAGAGTTCAGATAATAAAATTACATAATCTAGCTGGGGATGAAAAAGACCGACATAAAGCACTAATGGTGAGGCCTAAAAAAGAATCTCTTGAAAAAAATATTGAGGGGAGTTAGACCTTACTGAGTGAATTAGTATAATATATATATATATGCAACCTAAAATCATATATAGTCAAACATCAGTATAATAATATACATATATACACATTTCACACAAATGCTAAAATCAAATAGAACCTTAACATATTTGCAACCTCAATCATAAAATCAATAGCTGACTGGCTTATCCAAAACTCCAAGTATTCATTTATCCAACTCAAGGTAGTAGACTAGCCCCGAGTACATTAGGTCAATCGAGGACCCGCAGCTGCCCTTTCCAATAACTGATAATCTCCATATTCTCATTCGTAATCAAACATAAGAATTTCAACTTAATTTTACCGTATTGTTGCACAACAGTCCTAACGTAGCCCACTATGTAGCACGTTCTATTGATATTCTTCATATAAATCATGTATTTATGGAAAATAATAAAATACATCATTTAAAACATAATGGCATTCACTATAGAACAATATACCATTATATACTAGAAGTATACTTAACAAATACTAAAAATATTTCAAATATATATGCCACATATAAACTAAAATAAACCATAAATATACCAAATGCATATTAAGAATATATCATATATATACGTCGCACATATATCGAAATATCCTATATACTGAATATATATGTCGAGTATATGTCAAAATATATTGAATATATATCAAAACATACTAACATATATATTCACATATATGCAAAATATGCTAAAAACATACTAAGCATATATGTCACATATATATCACATATACCAAAAATATACTAAATCCTTTATTGAAATAATTCATGTTTAAACTATAATGAAAATATGCAAGCTCACTTTCATCCATCCTATATGCAATGCATATATAAAATAATAACTCACAAGTTTGCACTCCTCGAGACTAACTCAACAGGCCTGGTCTGATAGACCTCGATCTCAGTGTAGCTAGAAAAATAAATAATAATAAAATCAAAACAAATTCCTAATTTATACTTCTAAGAATTCTAAAGGAATACTTGATCTAAGAATCAAAACTCAACAAAAAACCAAAAACTCAGGATCGACTCGACGTCATATTTTAGGAGAATTCTACTGAAAATTCGACAGAATCTCCTCTATAAAACGGACATCTCTCTACTAAAAGTAAAACTGATCCTGCAAGAAAACACACTTCTATATACACAAAAGCTCAATACCTCGGGTTAAGACCCCAAACTACACAAATTCCTAACCAAGGTTCACAATTCACCAAAAATCAATATTAAATAATAAATGTAATAAAAATCATTAAATTCCATAAATATCAATAAAATACCAAAATACAATAAATTTAATTAACAAAAATATTAAATATAATTATTTTCACATTAACGAAATAAAATCTCAAATAAATTATATAATATTAATAAAATCCAAATTTTCAAATAATCAACATAAAATAGTAAAATTCACAATTAATTGCTCAAATAGGTTATATATATAATACAAATGGTTAAAAACTTATTTAATCACAAAAATAGTCAATAAATTTATTGTTTGAATATATTTTTGAAAATTAGTATTAATTAGTTAAAAATAGTAAATAATTTGTAAAAATTATTTTAATACCTTTTATTATTCCAAAATTATTTAAAACATATTATTTAACTATAATTTCAATATTACATAATTTACCTATAAATCCAAAATTCACATAATACTAAATATTATTCAAAAATTAATCAAAATTACTAAAAATGAGTAAAAAATTATTTTCTCATTTTCAAAGCTAATAATTTAAATTAACTATAAAATTTATCATAATTTCTATACAAAATATATAAATCACATAATTAATAAAAATTTATTTTTAATTATTAAAAATTCAATAACTACCCAGAATTCAAATAAATTCAAAAAAATAAACTAAAAATATATTTGAGAAGCTTAAGTTGCATACTTCTACATTAATAAAAGGAATTATCAAGAATCAAACACAAAAAAGCTTTAAAAAAATAAAAACCTAAAGTAGAAATAAACTAAACTTAGAGATAACTCACAATCTGGACGTTGTAAGCTTAAATCGACTTGAGAATCAAGAAGTAAACATTGAGAGGAGTCTAAGGAACCCAAAAACTCGAGCTAAATTGACCAAAAAATCCGTCGAAGTACTATACCAAGCTCACAGTTTCTTGTAAAAATCTAATGATTGAAGGCTCCAGACGACATCGAGAAGGTGAGAGGAGGAAGTGGTGAGCTTGGTGGTGGCATGCGGTGGCTGACGGCGTGCTAGTGAAGCTCAGGTGGCGTCGACAATGGAGGATGTAGGGGAAAGAAAAGAAGAAGAAGAAGAAGAAGAAGAAGAAGAAGAAGAAAAAAAAAAAAGAAAAAAAAGAAAGTAAAAGGAATGGGTGGGAAGAGTTGACCCGATTTGCTTTTTGACCTTTCTCTTATATATATACATATACACAACACATAGACACACACATGCACACATATAATATAATACTAGCACTAATAATAATAACCATAACAATAATAACACATGTAGAAAATAATACTATTAAAAATAATAACAATAATAATAATAAAAGTAATAACAATAATACTAATTCCCAAATAATATCCTTTATATAAGAAAATATTTAAAATAAATAAATTAAATAATATTCACCAATATTAATATTTAAAAATTTAAAATATTATTAACACTGTATATCTTAAAATATCTTTTAATAATTTAAAAATATTGGGTCATTACATTTCATTTGATCAAGAATTATATTTTCATTTTTCATTTTTTTCTAAAATAAAGTAATTAGGAATTCAATTTGATACTAGACGAATGGTCATGTGTTGCACAAATAAATACAATTATTGATAATTTTATTTTGGGATTTTTTCGTAATAGACCAAAAATAAAAAAATAATATCAAAAGCCATATTGACCAAAAGTATTTTCAAAAATAGCTTTAATTTTTTTTTTCAAATCTAGACCATAACTCTTTTAGAAATTGTTTTTACTACAAAGATACAAGGCATTTTTAATGGATGTAGTCAATTCTTACGTTTGGGGAGGTTCTAGTTAGAATTCAGTTATGTCAACTTAAAGATACAAGGCATTTTTACTGAAATGAATTCATGCCTCAAATGGCATGATTTTGCAAGAATTCGATTCCTACACATGTTAGTACTTGCTATTGTATTTTTGTAGTGTGCACATGAAGAAATAAAAAAAAAAAGCAATAACAAATAACAAAAGCAACAACAATGAAAAATAAAAACAGCAACAACACTAAAAAAACAACAATATTGAAAAACAAAAAGTAACAATAAGCAATAACACTGAAAAATAAAAAGCAAAACACTGAAAAAAGTAATAATACTAAAAAGCAGAAGCAACAAAAAGTAACAACACTAAAAAAAAAAAGCAACATAAAGTGACAAAAAGCAACAACACTTAAACATAAAAAAAAATAATAATACTGAAAAAGCAACATGATGTGGACCATATGACTTTGAATTTCTTAGATGAATTTGATTGAAAGTTAATTTTAGTAATTGCTATTGTGTTTTTGTAGTGTGCATATAGAGAAACAAAAAGCAATAACACTAAAAAAATAAAAAGCAACACCATTGAAAAAAAAGCAATAACAATGAAAAAAAGAAACAACATAAAGCAATAAAATTGAAAAAAAAAAGCAACAACATTGGAAAATATAAGCAATAAAAAGCAACAAAAAGAAAAAATACGGAAAGCAACAAAAAAAAAAACAACATTGAAAAACAGAAGTAACAAAAAGCAACAATACTAAAAAAATAATAACACTGAAAAACAGAAGTAACAAAAAATAACAGTACTGAAAAATAATAAGCAACATAATGTGAATTAGGTGGCTTTGAATTTCTTGGATGAATATCTTAGACAATTCCTTTTCTTGTATGTTACCACCATCAAAAGCTTTTTTTTTTTACTAGTCATATAGTCTTTTTAATTTCAAGAATTTTTTTAATAAAAATTTTAATAAATTAAAATTCACATAATAAATGAATTGAAAATTAGTATACACTTTATTTAATTATTTTACTATATAAATAAAATAATAAAGTTTAAATAGGTAAAAATAAATTAGTTCAATAATTTTAGTGAAAAATTAATAATATTTAAAAGAGGAAATGATGATAGGTGTCTCAAATTTGAAAAGTTAAAGTTAAAGGGAGTTGGCCTCAGTTTCAAAAGAATTTTAAAAAAAATAATCAAAGAAAAATCAAAATATCATTCATACAAAGTACAAAGAAAATTGTTTTATGCATCTCTCTAAATAATTATATATAATTTCATTGTACATCAAATTTCTTTGTTGTGCATAAAAAGATTATTGTATCCTAAACATAACAGAAGATGCAAAATGATGATAATGAACCTCTATTATTTAGCCTCTTATGAATGGAAATGCAAATGCAACCCTTCTTGATTCAGGAAACTTATTCTGAGTACAAGTCAAGAAATAGTTCATCATGTTATGATCAATATTTATGTATTAAATGAAGATTCATTTCCAAGGCCAAGGCCGATTGAGCTACTTTAATTTCTTTTCTTTGGTAGTAGCTTAATTTTTATATACTCATTGCAAAGGGAAGAAGTTATATATAATTGATTTAAGGTTGCATTTATTTTCATGTTTAAAGCATCTAAGGATCATCAACATCTTCCCTCCTCCCATCAAAATTCAAGCCTAACTCTTTAAAGCTTTACAACTTCATTTCTTTTCATTCCATTCATTTCTTTACATTATATCATTGTTTGAAACTCATTATATGGCTTGCATGTAGCTAGGTAACATAAAAGAAGCATGCACGTAGAGGTAGAGATACAATACAAATAGTTGTACATGGACAAAAGAGTAATAGAGTGCATGTTATTGTTACAGCTCTCATGAGTTAGCAAAGACTAAAAATAAAAAGTAAAAGGATGCTAGCCTAAGAAAGAAAATGCAAAGACTACTTTTGAAAAAAAAAATGGAATGGACTGGATCATAAAAGAAAGAAATATGGTCAAATGAGCCATTTTATGAGAAAAGTGAAAATGATGGCGGTGATATTCCTTCTTCCAATGAAGTTCATGTTTCTTATGGTGAAAATGTGAAGGTAAGTTTTGATTTTTTTATTTTTTATATACTTTTCATTTTTATTTAGTTTCTGATTAGGTTTTTATTTTTTTAGGTTTGGGATCCTCTATTAAGGTTTGATGAATAATTTACTACTAAAAGTGGTTGCAGTTTCAACTATAGTGTCATTGATATGATTAAAAATGTGTTAAATGAGAATTAATTGCATTTATTCTAGAGTACATGTTTTGGGTATTTTTAGATTTGCCCAAGTTTAAAGTTCAATGTCAATTGATACATTCTCTTATATTAAGAGAATTACATCAACCAAACTAGTATGAGTTTTGGTTTGAAGTTTGGGGTAAGAGATTGAAATATGGGATTAAAGAATTCATCGTTGTCACTGGTTTGAATTATGTGGGTAATCCTAGTGCTTTTAATGTTTCAATTGATGAGAATAGGTTGATGAGGACTTATTTGGTAGGTTAAGGAATGTTAACAAGCAGTCTGTCTAGGAATGTTTTCTCTCAAACTGTTGGGAGAATGATGAAGACTGTTATAATCTAACAGTCATTTTTTAATTGAAGTATTTTTCTTAAGTTTTGGTTTGGATAAAATTGCTAGTAAGAGCACTTTTGATATTGTGGAGAGTGGTACATTTAATGAATACCCATAAGGAAAAGATGTGTTCTATTTGAATCTTGATTATATGAAGGCAAAAGTTAATTTGAAAAGGAAAAAGAAAAGTGATGGTTCATTTTATAGATTAAATGGTTTTCCTTATATTTTTCAAGTTTGGCTTTATGAAGCTGCTTGTTTTGGGCTTTCAAACACTTCTTTTCATAATCCTGGTCGAGTTCCTTAAATTCTGAATTGAGATGTAATTTATCTCTAAGTTATAAGGTGTTAAAGAGGTATGTTTTCAGAGGTTCTTCAAAGAAGGTAAAGTTTTATTATTTTTTATATTTTATGTTTTTGTTTTATTTTGTTTTATTATTTTTGGTTTTAACAATTTGAGTTTTTTTAGGCAAAGCTAAAAAAATATATCCTCTAAGGATGGAGGTAGTTCTATAAGTTCTGGTGATGATTTGAAATAGCTTTATGATAGACAAAAGATTCTATTTAATGAATTGGCTGCTTTAAAGTTGTTTGTGATTGAGAAGTTTAATTATCTTTTTTCTACTCTGAATTTGCTTATGGAGAAAGTTGGCATTATTCACATGGATGATTTTGGTGATAAAGTAAGTTTTAAATTTGAATTTTTTTTAATATAAACATACTAAAAGGAAACCTAATGTATTTGTTTCTTCAATAGGGTAAAAAAATTATTTTTAAAAATGAGTCTTATATGCTGATAATGGCAAATTAAAAGATTATGATGATTTAGTTGATGATATTAAAATTGAGTTAAAAATAAAAGATAAAGATGGGGATGGTGGTGTTGGTGTAGGTGTTGGTTTTTTGGGTGTTGGAAGATTTTTTTTTTATCAGTTTTATGTTTTTAATATTTAGTTTATTTTCTAATATTCTGTTTTGCAGGAAAAAGTGTTGGTGATTTTAGCGGTTTTGGTTCAGCTTTTCGTGGGGGATAGTGAAATAGGTGGGAATGATAAGAAAGGTGATGATGATAACTTTGGTGTTGGTGGTGATTATGAAAAGAAGAGTGTCATGAACCAAAATTTTTTGAAGATGTTAGTGGGGTAGAGGAGTTAGTAAAGGATTCTACAATGATATGCTTTTGTTTTTACTTTTTGTATATTTTTGCTTTTTTAGTTTCTAATACTTGTTTTAATGTTTTTTATTTGCAGTTTGATAAGAAGAAGTTTGATAATGTTGGAGGTAGTACAAAAATAATTGATTTTGTTGGTAATGTTGTTGTTATTAATAATGACATGCTGAAGGATTGTGATGTGGTATTTTAATGTTGTTTTTTGTTATTTAAATTTTGTATCTTTATGGTTTCTTTTTAATTTTAGATTGTAATTTTTCTATTTTTCTATTTTATTTTTAGGGTGTAAAGAATATTGGTGTTGATGTTGATAATGATATTGAATTTGCTTTAAAAGCAGTTGATGAATTGTTTGGAGATCCTGTATGTTTGTTTTTTACATTTTTATATATTTTTATTTTTTTATATATGTTATTTTGTTTAATTTTTTATTCAATAGGTTATTCAAAAAGGAGATTTTTTTTGTGTTTCTATATATTCTTTTGTCAGTGGTGGAAAGAGTGTGAAGAATGCAAATGTGGTATGTATTGTTGATAGTTTGTGTTAGTTTTTTTGGTTTCTTTTTCTTTGCTTTTTGGTTTCTAATATAATTTTTAATTTGTAGAATGATGATGATGGCTTCAAGAGTCCTTTTCCATGTAATAGGGAACATAAGCTTGCACATTTTATGAAATCCCCTTTTATCAATGAATTTGGATCTTCTAATATTTCTATTACAAAGAAGGTTACAACTATTGTTAAAGATATGCATCCTTTCAAATTGAAAATTGATCAAAATTTGGATTATCATATTCAGTCTAAATTTGATGAGTGGATGGCCATTGGTTTGAAAAAGAAGAATAACTATATTTTTGCTTTTTATATCTTTATTTCTTATTTTTTCATTATTTTTTTAATTGGTTATTTTGTTTTCTTTTTTTTTTTTAGGAAAAAGATGAATTCTGATGAAGATGACCTTATTTGTCTTGGTTTAATTGGGAGTTGACAAATTTAATTACTGTGGATATTTGTTGTCTTCTTTTGTAAGTTTTATTGTTTATTTTTATTTCTGATACTATAAATATACTGGATGTATGCTATAAATGTTATTAATGTTTTATATTGTTCTATTTCTTGTTGTATTATATTGATGTTTTGTTTTACTATTTGAGGGAGAAAAGGAAAGTTTTTCCTAGTAGTTAAAAGTTCACTGCTATTCACAATCAATTTCATCTGTGTATCCAAAGTTTATATATTAGATTTTTAGGAAAGAACAATGATATTTCTGTTATTAATATATATCATTGTATGGCTGAGGACATTCTTGGGTTTTATATAATGAGAAACACTCCTTGGTTTGAAGTTGATGAAGTTTTCTTTCTAATTCATGTTGTTAAGGAAAAACATTAGGTATTGGGTTGTTTGACGTTTAAGGATTGAAAGATCTATGTTTACATTTCTATGAGGTATGTAAGGAGTAACATATTGGTGATGGAATGCTTGGAAGCTTATAGCATTATGTTACCTCTTTTTCTTGATGTTGTTGTTTTTTGGGAAAAATATAAAGATCAAGGTTTTAAATTTGGTTCTGATTCTAAGAAGAAGGTCATAGACCTGTTTAATGTTTTGTTAGCAGATGAGCTTCCTTCACAAGAGAATAATTGAGTTTATTTGATTTAGTTTTTAAATTATTTTTTTAATTTTTATAGTATTTTGATTTTGGTAAATTTTTTGCAATGACTGTAGTGTTTTTATTGTTTCTTTTGTGGAGTCCTTACTTCATATGGTGCTTTTGTTTTTTGTCTTTTTTTTTTTTGTGGAGTTCTTACTTCATGGTTTAGGAATTCCTTTGAATTTGAATAATGAAGATATGAGAATTTGATATACTATCAGTTTTTATGGCTATGGAAAGATGAAATAGAGGGATGATGTTGATAGTGAACATGAACATAGGGGAAGGCTTAAACCAAAAGAGAAATTAAAGGAAAAAGCTGTCTAATTTTAAGTGGAAAGAACTAAGTCTGACTTAAGTTGTTTTTAGGATTTGTTTTGTTTTTAAAATTTGAATTTTATTATTATTTTGTTATTACAGATGGATAATGTAAAGATGATATTTGGTTTTCATTATTGTAGATGGCGGGGTTTAGCGAGCGTCCAAGATTTTAGCAACCATGACACTGTTTAGGCTTAGGGCCTTAGGGAACACACTAACCATTGTCATAAAGACATGGCATGGAGATGAAGAGTCACCACCCAGGGTAATAACTGGGACAAATCGAAAAGGTAGTACTCGATTCTCTAAAAGAAAGCTAGCACCACAACCAGGAGATTCTGGATACGGAATACCAACTTTTCTTAGTCTCATGTTCTCTTAGAATAATTTTATAAATGATTATTTCATCCTCTAATTACATAAAATTTTATTAAACCCTAATTAACATCCATTTAACCTAAAATTCAACAAGTCAATAAAATTTCAAGTAAAAATGCATAAAAAAGCAATGTTCCTATGTCTAAACTATGTTAATTTTATTTTATAAGTTAGCTAAGTCTACATATTATTTATAAATGAGAAATGGACTATAGGTGGGCCTACATTTTTATTAATTAGTGAGCCTAGATCTATTTATTTTAATTTGTCTAAGGAATGGGCTTAAGCCTATTCAATTTTAAAGGAAAATCAAATTAATGAGCCTAAGTCTAACTTGGTTTTATTTTAGTATGGGCCTAGGTCTATTTATTTTAAAAGAAATGAAATTACGTGGGCTAAGCTAAATCTAGACAAGTTTTAATTAACTAAGTGGGCATAAAATCTAATTAACCTAATGGGCCTAAATTGATTTTAATTATTTAAGAACCTAAATCATTTTTAAGCCTATTTATTAAATGGGTTAGACCTAAACGTGGGTTTGGGGCCCAAAAACATAAAAACATTAAAAAAAAGCCCAAAATAAATAAAACACAAAAAATGGATCAAATAAACATTACAGTGATTTTCTAAAAAAAAAACCCTAAATTAATTACATGCAAATACTAATTTAAGCTATTGCCACCATTGATTTTAATTGATTTTTTTACCCAATTGAACCTAATTACTAATTAATTTTAAAGTACAGAAAATTAAATTTTTCACTATTTCCACTACTGGGGCTATTACAAACTACGTAAAAAATTAAAATTAAATGATTATATACCTAGAAATTAGAATAACTACACAGAACACCAAAAATGGAAAAATAAAAATCCTAAGAACTATTGAAAAAATAATACAAGTTCATCCATGGCATTCCATGGATTTTTTGTTCAATTCTTAGATTTTAAACTGTTTCCTTCTCAATCCACAATCGAGTATCAAACAAAAACACACAAAAAATTAGATTAGTAATAAAATAAGAAAACAATGACGAAATAAAAAATAAAAAAGTTTTACAAGAAGAGAAGAGAAGAAAGAAAAAAATGTTGTGCATATGCTTTGGCCCCTCATACTAGGATTTTTACCATTGAAACTATTGCTAATTCTGGACTTAAGGCTTAAAAAATAGTGCTGGACCATTTTGGTTAAAAGAATTGTATAGAAAAGAGCTTTGACAAAATTGAAGTTTCCTGGTGCCATAGCGTTCTCAGTGATGTCTCAATTTTTTAGGGTTTCTGCGCAATCAAGTTTCTGCGTCAAAGAAAAAAAAAACCCCCCTCTATGCTGGCATGTAGACTCTGCTTTTAAATGCAGAGTCTGCACATACTGAACTTCCTCCAAAGGAGGAACAGACTTATCTGATCAAATAACGTCTTGATAAGATTTGATTTTTGAAACTTATTTACGTGCTTTTGAATGTGTCAAAATTTTCATCAGATAATAATAATAATTAAATTAAATTTTCAACCAATCAAAACACTGAAAAATTGATAAAAAATATGCGAAAAAATAGAAAAATTAGATTTTAACTTGTTGACATTATGTAATGCCGACCAGTATTGTATAATGCCGATCAACATTGTGTAATGCCGATCCTAAAATTTATTTATTTTTATTTTTATTTTTTTAACTTTTAATTACCGAAAAACCCCCTGAAAAAATGACTTATTTGCAATCAAACCCTAAAAAAATGTTTCAATTTAGTCCTTAAAGTCCAGAAAATCAACAACCAAGTTCAATTTTTGAATGAATTTCATCATAGGAGCTTATGTCACAATTGTGCACAATTGCATTCCGAAATTGGGTGCTTACAATTATATAATCATTTGAATTCATTTCAATGTATTTTGTATTGTGTTTTTTGTACTTAGGTTTTGTGTTTTATGAAGAATTGCAGTTTTTATTCTCTATAATTATTCACAGGTTATTAAAAGAAATTATCAATTACTGAAATGCAATTACAAGCATACTAAATAATTTGACGTTTTTTAATTTTTATTGTTTTGTTCAATTGTTTCTTCATTTTAAAAATAATGTATGAGTTTATTTAATTTTATTTTGTTTAATGAAGTAGTTCTCTGATTCTGCATTTTTAATTGATTTTAGTGTGTTATATTGCATTTATGTTATTGAATTATTTCAGTTTTTTTAGGTTTCTAATACTACATTTAACATGTGGTTTTTTTATCTGATTATGTCCAAATATATTTTTTTTTAATTTTTGTGTCAAGAAAGATGGTCATGATTATGAGTTTTTTTAAATTAGTTGTTGCATATTAGATTTTGTTGTTTTAAATTTACTATGTAATTTTGTATTGTCTTAGTTGCATTTCAGTTTCTAATTTTGTTTTTTAAGTTCCAAATTTTTATGCTATAAATGATGTTCAATATGAGAATTTTTGTTCTCTTTTGAATATTAAATATTTATATGTAAATCGAACCATTGTAATTGTGTTTGCAACAATATAAAGAAAAAAATACGAATGCAATTTTTATTATTTTTTTATTAATGTCCCTATACTTGTATTAGACAGTTTTTGATACCGCCACTGAAAATATACTGAAAGGATTCTAAATTTCACTATATCTTTAGTGGATTTCTACACGTATGTCTGTTATATCCATGCTTTCCATATCTTTCACACATATTTTCTGATTTTATTTCCCAAGATTTTTGAATCTTGTCTTTTTAGGCCTTTCAACATGAATTCTTCCTTTTAAAGGTAGTACCACCATGTCTTTGATTGTATTTGGAATAGACCATGTTGATTGACTTGGCAAAGTGTTAAGAACCTCAAAGGAATAGAACCACAAACCCTAATGATTATGAACCTATGAATTACTCTCTTGAAAACCCAAGAACAAATTGAGCTTCAAAACCCAAGAATCGCTTAAATCAAATTGCAAGGTTTGGTTGATCAAGATTAGAACCTAAAGAAAACTAAGTTCTTTAAACCCTAACCTTTAACACGCCACGAGGATAGATCAATTCCTTAATAAGTGGTTTATGCATTCAATAAGAATTCAAGCAAATATGCAAAAGGACTAATTTTTATTCAATTTCCAATCTATCTAAAGCACACCATAATGAGGGTTTTTATAGCATCCTAACATAAGAAGCCCTAATAAAAATATTAAGCATAATAGCAAATAATATAGTTTTGAACTTAAATAAGGGATTTGAGCCCACATTAGTCTTCATGTATTTGGACATGCCAAACATTAAACAAAGCCCATTCAATTATGTCTTCACTTGGGCCAAACCTAGCATGACCAATTGAACTTCCTTGACTAGCCCAATCTTGCATATAGGCAATTAAGGCTTCTTGTAGGTTCTTGGACATTGACCTTGTAATTAGACCTTATGGCATGCTTAATGAATCCTTAGCTTTATCTTTGGTTTTCTTGTTGTCCTCTCCATCAAGCCCATCCTTTGCTTTATCTTCAGAAATCCTGCCATCATTACCGTTCTTAAGCTTGGCCATGTTTGTATCATTCCCTCCGTCTTTAGGATGATTCGTCCTTAAATCAAGCTCATCACCTACATCAAAAGGACTTAGATCAATAACATTAAATGTACCACTCACATTATACTCACCTTTCAAATAAATATTGTAGGCATTGTCAGTGATCCTCTCAAGGACTTGAAATGGACCATCACCCCTCAGACTTAGCTTAGACCTTCATTGATTTAGGAACCTTTCCTTTCAAAAATGAACCCAGACCCAATCTCTAGGTTAGAATTCGTCCTTTGTTAACCCTCTCAGCCACTTTTTCATTTTGCTTCTCAATTATCTCTTTAACTTGCTTGTGTAGCTTTTTAACCAAATCTGCCTTAGAAGAACCTTTAACACTAACAAGCTTGTTAAGGGGTAAAGGAATCAAATCAATAGGAGTTAAAGGATTAAAGCCATATACAATTTCAAATGGTGAAGTGTGTGTAGTGCTATGAATAGCCCTATTGTATGCAAATTCAATAAATGGCAACAAATCCTCCTAAGATTTTAAATTCTTAGAAATCAAAGCACGAAGAAATTGAACCAAAGTCCTATTCACAACTTTGGTTTGTCCATCTGTTTGTGGATGGCAAGTAATAGAAAAGAGCAATTTAGTGCCTAACTTACCCCATAGCACACGCTAAAAGTGACTTAGAAATTTAACATCTCTATCATAAACAATGGTCCTAGGTATGCAAACGCACAACTTCCTTAAGAAACAAAGCAAAAATATGAATAGCATCATCGCTTTTATGGCATGGTATAAAGTGAGCCATCTTACTAAACCTATCCACAACAACAAAGATACTATCTTTATCTTTCCTAGATCTAGGCAAACCACACACAAAGTCCATAGATAAATCAATCCAAGGAACATCATGAATAGGTAAAGGTGTATATAACCTATAGGGTTGCAATTTGGACTTAGCTTTCAAATAAACAATGCATTGACCACAAATCTTATACATATTATGTTTCATGCATGGCCAATAAAAATGCTTAATCAGAATATCATAAGTCTTTTTTATCCCAAAATGACCCATTAAACTGCCCCTATGTGCTTCTTTAACTAATACAACTCATAAAGAACAGTTAGGAATACAAAGGCGATTTTTCTTGAAAAGAAAACCCTCAAACACATAAAAATCATTAAAAACATCCCCATTTGCACAAGTTGTAAACACATTTCTAAAATCATTATCATTTACATACAACTCTTTTATGAACTCAAAGCCTAAAAATTTAGAATCAAGAGTAGTAAGTAAAGCATACCTACGAGAGAGTGCATCAGCAACCACATTTTCCTTACCTTTATTGTACTTGATTACATATGGGAATGTCTCAATGAACTCCATCCACTTTGCATGTCTTTGATTCAGCTTGTCTTGCCCCTTGAGATGCTTTAAACTCTCATGATCTATGTGCATAACAAATTCCTTGGGCCATAAATAGTGTTGCCATGTTTGCAAGGCCCGAACCAAAGCATAGAGTTCTTTGTCATAGGTTGGGTACCGAAGGGCTACTCCATTTGTCTTTTCACTAAAATATCATATAGGTCTACCCTCTTGCATCAAAACAGCCCCAATTCCAAAGCCACTAGCATCACACTCAATCTCAAAATTTTTGTAAAAGTTAGGTAAAACCAACAAAAGAGCATTACATAACTTATCTTTAAGTATATTAAAAGCATGTTCTTGTGCATCACCCTAAGTAAACCCTAAGTTTTTCTTGACAATTTCATTCAAGGGTGCAGCTATAGTACTAAAGTCTCTAATGAACCTCCTATAGAAACTAGCTAACCCATGAAAGCTCCTAACTTGGCTAATGGTTATAGGTGTTGGCCACTCCCTAATTACTTCCACCTACTCCACATCAACCTCTAGACCCTTTGAACTAATAATAAAACTAAGGAAATTAACTCTTTCCATGCAAAAACTACACTTTTTCAAATTGTCATACAATTTTTCTATCCTAAGAATTTCTAAAACCATTTGCACATGCATAACATAATCATCAATGGACTTGGAATAAATTAAGATATCATCAAAATACACAACCATAAATTTACCAAGACACTCTCGCAAGAAATGGTTCATTAACCTCATAAAAGTGCTAGGTGCATTTGTAAGCCTAAATGGCATGACTAACCACTCATAAAGATAATACTTAGTCTTAAAAGTCATTTTCTACTCATCCCTAGTTTTCATGCGAATTTGATAATAACCAGAATGCAAATCAATCTTAGTAAACAAGCATGCACCATGCAGCTCATCAAGCATATCATCTAACCTAGGGATAGGATGATGATACTTTACTGTTATTTTATTGATTGCATAGAAGTCCGCACACATTCTGCATGTGCCATCCTTTTATGGAACCAAAATCATTGGAATTGCACAAGGACTTAAGCTCTCATGCATATACCCTTTTGACATCAGTTCTTCCACTTGCTTTTGAAGCTCTTTTGTCTCCTCAGGATTACTTCTATAGGTTGGTCTATTTGGTATGGCAGCTCCGAGTATGAAATCTATTTGATATTCTATCCCTCTTTGAGGAGGAAATCCACTTGACATTTCCTCAAGAAAGACATAATCAAACTCCTGTAAAAGATTAGCAAACACACTTGGCAAGGAAAGATCAAGTTTAGTAGTGTTCAAGTATGCATCTTTATAAGTAATAATAAATAACATCTGATTTGAATGTAATGCATGCCTAACTTCACTTTCCCTAGCCAAAAACTACCCTTTGCCTTTGTTTTCTCTTTAGGCTGAATCTCACCCTTTAGGTTTTCACTCTCCTTTTTTGTTATTTTTAACCTGACTCCTCTCTTTTTCCAGCTTACATTAGTTATCATACACTTCCTTAAGAGAAAGAGGTGTTAATGTAACTTTTCTCCCATCCTTCATAAATGAGTACCTATTTAGAAAGCCATTATGGATAACCTTTATATCAAATTGCCATGGCCTACTTAATAATATATGGCCAGTATGCATTGGCACGACATCACATAGCACCTCATTTGAATACCTACCAATTGTGAAAGGTAAAACAACCTGCCTATTGACTTTGATATCACCATAATTATTTAACCATAACAATCTATAAGGCCTAGGATGTGGAATCGGATTTAAACCCAATTTTTTAACCATTAAAGTGTTAGCAACATTTATACAACTACCACCATCAATAATAATAAGACAAGTATTACCTTGTACATGGCATCTTATGTGGAAAATGTTGTCTCTTTGCTGCTCGAAGGCATCTTCTTCCTTTAACTGAATACTTAGTGTGCGCTTTGCCACCAAAAGCTCACCTCCCATAGGACCTTCAATGCAATCATCATTGTCATCTTCTAATTATGGTATCTCATCATCATTGTCACTCTCCTCACTTATTTTTTCAATCTCCCCATGCTCTCTAGCCACCATTGTTCGCTTATTTGGACATTATGAAGCAATATGGCCATGCCCCAAGCATTTGAAACACTTAATATCTTTATTCTTTTCTTTGTTGATTTCAGGTTTAGATGTGCCTTTGCTACCTGAAATGCTTTTCCCTTTGTTCTTATTGAAAATAGACTTCTCATTACGTTTCTTGCCTCTGTTCCATGAATTAGACCAAGGTGGCCTACCACTCGATGTACCCTTATATTCAAACCTAGTTGCTCCTCTAGGTTTTAGTTACTTTTCCACCTTAATTGCAAGGTGAACTAATTCCTCAAGCTCCATATAATGTTGTAACTCTACCCTATCAGCAATCTCCTTATTAAGCTCACCAATGAATCGTGCCATGGTAGCTTCCTTATCCTCATCCAAATTAGCCCTAGTCATGAGCATCTCCAGCTCCTTATAATAATCCTCAACACTCTTTGTACCTTGCCTCAAAGATTGGAGTCTTTAATGTAACTCCCTATGGTAATGTCTAGGTATAAAATGTCTCCTCATGATAGTTTTAAGGGCAATCCAACTATTAATAGGTTCTTCCATGTTCCTCCTCCTACTGACCACCAACTGATCCTACCAAACTATAGCATACTCACTAAATTAGGTAACCACCAATTTCACCTTTTTCTCTTTTGAAAAGTTATGGCAATCAAAGATAAGGTCAACTCACTTTTCCCACTCCAAATATCAGTTTTGCCCAAAAAAATAGGAATCCTAAGTTTGAGGCTATGCAAGTTCCTATCTACATCATCATAGTTCTCGTAGCTACCAAACTCACCACTAAAGTATCCTCTACCTCTACCATGATTTTGGTACCTCCTAGCTCCTCTACCTTTGCCTCTACCAACCCCACTATAGGCTACATTATCTTACTCCTCAAAGCCTTCACTAAAATCATCCTCATTCATCCCAATTTGCTGCCCATAATTGCCTTGCACATTCACCCCTTCATTCAACCTATTTCCTATACCTCGAGCAAGTGCATTAATTTGGTCTAGAATGGCTTATTGCTTGGCTGCCATTTCAAGTTGCAACCTCTCCATTTGCTCATTCATATTCCTTATGCTTCATTGCACCCTCTTATTTTCATGCATTTGTGCCGCAGGTATGCCCGTAGTTGGCATATTACCACCTCTATTAGAACCACTTAACATGTTGCAATAAGAGTCAGTATGCAATAAAAAATAAAAACAATTAAGGACTTCACTATCACTCCCTTACGTATTTACTCTCAATTAATTAGGATGGTCACTCGTGTTTCACACAATCAAGAATGATCATACAAGGCTGAACAACTCATACCACTCAACTTGTTTTCAAGGATTCTTATGTGAATCAATAACCATACATCAACTTATTTCACTATACTTGCAAAGCACTAAGAATTATAATCTAAAAATCTTAGTTAAGGCAAAATGCAAGAATCAAGAAAAAAATCAACAAATAGCCATGTTTTCAATAAAATTTGGAAGAAAAACACAAGAAAAATTCAAAAGGATGCAAATGACATATAAAGAAACAATCTAGATGCAAGAAACACAAAAATTATATAAAGAAACACGAAAGATGCAATTCAGCTTGAAATAAGAAAAAGGGCAAACAGTAATAAAAACAAGTGCTTAATGAATCAAGAATAATGAAAACCTCAAATGAAGCAATGTTCATGTAAAAGGAATGAAAATAAGGTGCAAGAAAAAAAGGAATTAAGTTCAAGAACCAAGAAATCAGGTTTAAGCCTGAATAGAAAGTTCTAACTAAATAACAATAGAAACTTGATTTTATAGCTCAAGAATGAATTAAAAACTTCAAATTGATGTAGAAGACATGTAAGGATCAGATTATGAAGCAAAAATCACAAAGAAAGTTGATCAAGAAGGAAGGTTACCTCTGTATGCCTTAAATGTGTCAATTATGCTCAAACTTAAAAGACATGCAAAAAAGAGAATGTTTGAAGGATAAAGATGAATTTAAGACTGAAATAATTCAAATAAGATGGTATATATAGGGTTCAGGTCAATGGAATTCAATGTCCTTTTGAATCTTCCTAAATAGCTACCTAATCCTTTTTTGTGTAGGATTGTAAAAATCTTCTTAATTTCCTCTTGAGTTTAGGAAACTTTCAAGGCTAGCTATAATACGAATCATTTAACAACCCTAATATCTATATAAACATGCCAAAAACAAGGATTAACACATCAAACACGTTTTCAAGCCAATTAAGACACAATCAAACCAATCAGACCTATTCCTTTATTTTTTTTCTTTTTTTTTTTGGATATTTCATATTTGATTTCATTTTTTTCTTGTTCTTTTATTTTTTTTCTTTATTTTTTCTTTTTTTGAATTAGAATAAAAAAACTACAATAATAAAAAACTAAACAATGTAGAATGTAAAGAAAACAAGCAAATAACGTAAAGAAAAGGATAAATAACCTGATTTAAGAGCCAAAGCTCTGATACCAAATGTTAAGAACCTTTAATGATTAGAACCACGAACCCTAATAATTATGAACCCATGAATTACTATCTTGAAAACCCAAGAAAAAATTGAGCTTCAAAACCCAAGAATCGCTTAAATGAGATTGCAAGGTTTGGTTGATCAAAATTAGAACCTAAAGAAAAATAAGTTCTTTAAACCCTAACCCTTAACATGCCACAAGGATAGATCAATTCCTTGATAAGTGGTTTATACATTCAACAAGAATTCAAGCAAATATGCAAAAGGACTAATTTTCGTTCAATTTCCAATCTGTCTAAAACACACCATAAGGAGGGTTTTTATAATATCCTAACATATGAAACCCTAATAAAAATATTAAGCATAATAGCAAATAAATAGTTCTAAACTTAAATAAGGGATTTGAGCCCACATTAGTCTTCATGTATTTGGACTTGCCAAACGTTAAACAAAGCCCATTCAATTGTGCCTTCACTTGGGCCAGACCTAGCATGACCAATTGAACTTCCTTGACTAGCCCAATCTTGCATATAGGCAATTAAGGCTTCTTATAGCTTCTTGGACCTTGACCTTGTAATTGGGCCTTGTGGCATACTTAATGGATCCTTAGCTTTATCTTTGGTTTTTTTATTGTCCTCTCCATCAAGCCCATCCTTTGCTTTATCTATAGAAATGTGGCCACCATTACCATTCTTAAGCTTGGCCATGTCCATATCACCAAGAGTAGACTGTAGCTTCATATGTTGCAAGCATTGCCTCTTTTATGTAGAAATATGATGAATAGGTGTAAGGGTCTTGATTTAACTCCTTGACAACAACCAATGCATGCTCGAATGGTAGTTCATCAAATTGAAATTTGTTGCAAGTGCATGTTTTGTCTTTGAGGTTAACTATTTCTTATTTTCCCTTACTATACATATTGAAAAGTTCATTGTTTGATCTTCTAACTTGTAAAGATTAAAAAATATGTTATTTTTTGTTTTTTTTCATGCATTAGATACTTAATGGAAATGAAAAGGATTCATTTTTAGAAAAGATTTGTACATATTTTCAACTTTAAAATAGTAAGTCATGTTGTTTTCATAATGTGCGTAATATTTACGTATTTCTGAGTTGAATTTTATTAACTTTTGAATTAATAAATAATGTTAAATGGGTAGATTTTAGATTAATTAGGAAATATTTTTATTTTTTAGTTTTAATTAAGATTTTATTGTTTTTGGTTTAGTTTTAGTCAATTAGGAGTTTATATCTAAATACTTATTAGTGTTTCCCTTTTGTAGGAAAGATTAAAAAGAAATTCCAAATGTCAAGGATTTGTATGACATGGGCATGTTGCAAGCCATGTTTACTTTTGGAATTGAAGGAACATTAGACACAGGCATTCTTCAGCCCATGCATCTTTCTATCTAAATTGGCAAAGTTAGGCATGGCCATATGCCAAGTGGTGCACACCAACTTGAAGTTTGATTTGAGGATGAGCACGATCATGTTGAAGCTGTTCCAAAGAGCTTCACTGTGACATAAGAAGAGGCACAACCATATTGAGGTTGGGTCAAATTAAAAGAGATTTTTCCTAAGAAAAAAAGGAAGAGGAATTCTAGGGTTATGAGGTCTTTTATCAAGTTTTCTTATAAAAAGGATGTTAAGAAGTGTTTTGGGGATTCATTATACATTAGGGGAGCAATCCTTGAAATTAAAGATTGAAGAGAAATCACAAGATTCAAGAGACTTATCTATACTTTGTTCTTCTTCATTTTTATTTCTTTAATTATGTTTTTTATTGTTGCTATAATTATGCATGATTGAACCCAAAGCTTTATTCTTTGATTTTTAGTTAATCTTATGAGTTACATTTAATGTATGCTTTCATTCTTGGCTAACTTTTTTTTATTTTTATAGGTAGATTCACCAATGAGAGTTAGGAGAATTTATTAGCTTATGACTCATAGGACTTAGACCACTCGACCACAAGAGTAGGCAAGCTCTTTAAGGATAAAATAATTGTTAAAAAGCTTAATAAGTTTTTATTAACTTCTTAACCATGAGAGTAGGTTAAAATTTAATCTTAACATCTTAATTAAGCTCAAGGGAGTGATACGAACCCACTAGATGACCTGCTCTAGGAACCCGTTCAACATGAACCCAAACCCACACTCTTAAGGAAATTTCAAATCAAGGTCCAATTTAAACATAGAGAACCTTCACCTCATGTTTAGTTAGTCCAAAAAACCAAAGCTATATCAAAACTTTAACCTTTTGAACAATAACAAACAAGCAACAAATTTTTTTAAAAAGATGACACAATCTACTATCTGAAAGATAGATTGATAAGTCACAAAGGTTATCACATGGTTAATCACCAAGTAACCAAAGAGAATCCTCTATAAATTTTATTAATCATCCATAATTGCACACCCTCTAGGTTACATAAAATAAGGCCTTTATATAGGCTTAAAGAAACCCTAAATAAAAAATAATTAATATCCTAACTAAATAAGAAAAAAAATCCTTCTTAAATAAGAAAATATAATTCTACTTAAATAAGAAAATATAATCCTAGTTGAATTCAAATTTACTTATGCAGCACATTGTAGCACACCTTTCAATATGATGATAGCCGAATTAACTTAAGCCCAAAATAAAAAAGTTGTAGCCCTTATTTTTATCTTTCATCAACGTCATGAATCACTTAATTTTGATATATATTGAGTGAGATATAGCCCATTTATTGATATATATTCAGTCTGCCCAGTTTTATTCACAAACTGAAAATCTCATAATTTTAGCTCAGGTATAAGGCCGAATTAAATCTATATATCTTCACCAAAGTTGTAGATATCTTTCTTAGCTTTCAACAGACTCTTGAATCATCTCAATCTGAGTTTTTTAGAGTGATTTATGGCTAAAATACTAAAGTATGCTACACAAAATACGAATTTATGCGAATTGCTCTTTTCTTGAATGAACATTGCCTTATTAACATGAACAAATCTTGAAATCTTCCTCTTTGGAGCTAGGATCACATCATAGTCTTTGGGTATTTTAGAACAATTACCTATAACTAAAATCAATGTTTTTCAATTAGTTTGTGTACATGATTGGATTGGAATAGTGAAACTAAACCTAAACTCTAAGCTTTTAATCATTTGATTTTAATATAATTTATGTTACTTTGATTTATATTTTGTTAGTTAAATCACTTTCATTTGATTTATTATCTAACATCATAATTAAAGATATTAGTACTCAATATACAATCCTTGTGGGAATCATAATTTTTTATACTATAACAATGATCTGTGCACTTGCAGGTTTTGAATGCAATGACTTTTTGGTGCCATTACCGGGGATTGGTAATATTGATATTAATTCAATTTTTACTTTTATTATACTAGTATTTTTCTTCTTTATCTTACTTCCTTTGTTTATTGATTTTTTAGGATATTTGTTAGTTTATGAACACTCAATCTATAGGAAGCAATTTAGAGAAGATCAATCTTGAAATTAAGAAGTCGTACAAAAAGAACCAGAAGGAAAAGCATGTAAAAGATAAGAAAGCAATGGTTGAAGATCAAGCGACACAATAATTCAAAAATCATGCTCTTCAAGAGTACACTATACTAAATCTAGGAGACACCTATAACTGTATTATGAGGTCGATATTTGAAGCTAACACCTTTAAGATCAAATCGACGATCATTTAAATGGTCTCATAATTTTAGTTTAGAGGTCTACCTAGCAAAGATCCTAATGCCCATTTAGCTTAATTCTTGGAGATTTGTGATACATTTAAGATGAATGGGGTTAGTCTGAATACAGTAAAGCTTAGGCTACTCCCTTTTGCTTTGAGGGATAAAGCCAAGTTATGGTTATACTCTTTAGCACCATAATCCATCACCTCTTAGGATTTGCTATCAAAGGCATTTTTGGGTACGTGTTCTCCACCTGTGAAGATAATAAAATTTAGACAAGAAATTACAAGCTTCACTAAACATAATGGAAAATCTTTATATGACGCTTAAAAGCGATTCAAGGACTTACAATGTTAATGCCCACATCATGGAGTTCCACAATGGTTGCTCATTCAAACTTTCTACTAGGGACTTATCGAGCTAATAAGGATCACCATAGGTATTACAGCTCAAGGCTCTTTTATGAGCAAGACACCTGATAATGCATATAGCTTGCTTAAGTCTATGGCATCCAATAATTATTAATGGCAAAGAGAAATAAGCACACCAAAGATAGTTGCAAGAATACTTTCCATTAACAATATAAGAATAAGCCTAACCTTAAGAGCATAATGGAAAAGTTTTTTAGAATTTAAGAAAAACAAAAGGATACTATCAAGAACATATAAATGGAACAAAATGAGGCTATTATGAATCTAATATCTAAATTTTCATCTTAATTCACATCCCAAACATCTTAAATTAGTTAACTCTTTGTGCATAATAAGATGTTAGAGAATTAAATTACTTCACAAACTAATGCTTTTAATTTTTAATAACTAAGTTAACTTCCTAATTTTCAACAACTGAGTTGACTTCTTAGTCAACCCAATAACCCAAGAGAGCATGTGAATGTAATAATGCTTCAAAGTGGAAAGCAACTACTAGAGGTAGAAATCAAAAAAAGAAGAGGAAGAAGTTGTAAAGAACACATAAAAAGTGGAGAAACAGACTGAGGAGGTCACAAAGAAGAAAGAATAAAAAAAAGGAAGTGCTATAAAGACTCTACCACTACCTTTCCCTCAAAGGCAATAAAAATCAAAGTTGGACAAGCAATTTGAAAGTTCATGAAGGCATTTCAGCAGCTTAATCTTAATATACCAATTTTGGATGTGAACAACATGATGTTTGCCTGTGCAAAGTTCCTAAAAGATATCATTACACACAAGCAAAAGTAGGAAGTTCATAAGACCATTCTTGTCAATAAGGAGTGCAATGCCATCATTCAAAATAAGCTTCCATAAAAGCTTAAAGATCTAATGAGTATCACTATTCTATGCACTATTAGGAATGAGTTTATAAATAATTCTTTATGTGATTTAGGTGCAAGTGTAAGTATAATGCCTCTCTCTTTTTGTAGGAGCCTAACATTGGTGAGCAATAACCAACAACGATGTTACTACAGCTAGCGGATAGGTCCATCATCTGTCCTTATGGAATCTTAGAAGATGTACTCGTTAAAGTTAGAGATTACTATATGCTAGGAGATTTTTTTTTCATTTTAGAGATGGAAGAGGACCATCAAATTCTAAAAATTTTGAGGTTTCCTTTCCTTGCTATCGTTGGTGAAATTATTGATGTCAAACATGAAAAATTACTCTAAAGATAGGAGAAGAAAAAGTGGAGTTTGATGTCTTTAAAAAGCCAACCTAATCTTGATTAATGACTTATTGTTCTTAGGTGGATACAATTGAGGTTTATACTAAGGATGTTCTTCCACAAGTTCCTAAAAAGCCATTTAAAACACACCACATTCATGATACTAAGGAGCTAAAAGCAACAAAAAAATTTAAGAAGATGAAAGGGCCTCTAGAGAAAAATAAAAGAAGTGGCAAATTAAAAGTGTCGTAAATGATATGAATTTTAAGAATTTCTTGTCTTCTTTCATAGTGTCAAATAAGCAAGCTCCATTGGGGGAGGATTATTCTTTACTCAATCCTCTCTAAGTGATGATCCATTATTAAGGTCAAGCTAATGACCTTAAATTAACACTAATTAGGAGCCAACCCAATGTTTTCTTACTCAATTCTTTTTTTCTTTTATTTGTATGCTTTATTTATCTTAGTTTTTAATGTTTTTAACTTAGGATCACCAAGCATAAAGAAAAGAGATGAAAGGGCTAAGGAATGCAAGTTTGGGAGGGCCATATGCCCAGAAGCATGGCCATGTCACTGGTCGTGCTCAAGTATGCTTCATTATGTGAATTTTCCAAATTGTCATATGACTACCATATGGTTGTGTTCCAGACCGTGTCACATTATACCATTTGCATAGTAGGACACACAGGCACTAACACGGCCATGACATAGATAAAAAATTCAGCATGGTTTTCCACATGGCCATGTCACTATAAAAAAGGAGACAACTCAAAACTAGACAAACCCTTGCATGGGTTGGCACATAGCTTGGACATGGCCATGTCACATGACCTGTATAAACCCCTCTTTAAATCCTAACTGCCTCATCTTCATTTTCTCTTCTCACTTCACTTCCACTACATCACTTTTTGTCATTTTTCCTCTCAATTTATATAAAAAAACCTTAATTTTGGATATTTTATATTTTGACTATGTTCTTAGTGTTATTTCTTTCTTTTTGTTTTGTAATAATTAGTCACTTGTTTTAATTTTTATGTTCTTATCACTTCTTTTTGTTTTATGTTTTATTTTTCGATGTTTAGTATGTTAGTGATATGCACTAGGTCAATCTTTTAATTATGTATTGACTTTCTTATTTTATTAATAAAGAGGTATTTCATTATCATTTGATTTTATGATAATTATATGAATGGTTAATTCTTACTAAGGCCATCAAGTATGTGACTTAATAGTAAAACCCTTAGATTAAAATAAGAGTTATATTCTAATATAAATATAACTCATTATATAAATATTAAAGTATTAAGGCTAGTATGATGTTGACTGATGGTTATGTTTTACTAATCATGAATATGAGATATTAAGTCAACTCATAGGTATATGATGAGAGATCATGTATTGGATTGACCCACTATGAGAATACTACATAGATTATTGTCGTAAGTATTTTTCATTATAGTAATTTTGTTTCGGTCCTTTGATCTTGAAATCATCATGGATTCTATATAGCTATTTTATGTTTTGACACATTCTAACATTGTCTTTAACCGTACGATTAGATAGGATGTTGTTAGATATGAAATTAGTTATGTGAGGCATGTGAGTGATTCAGAAGGAATTTATCCTTCATTAATATGAGAAAGATATCTATGGGCCCCTTGATGAGATAGACTGAAGGAAAATGCATGACCATGTTGAAATGAATTGATAAAGAGTTATCATTTTCACTCTACTTGGAATCAAGTCATAATATTGAACTATATAAGGATGACATTCTATGTCTTATGTTCAATTAAGATATCATGTGATAAAGGGATGATAAAATTTACTGTAATTAGGTTATGTCAGATTATTGACTTCACATGACTTGGGTAGTCATAATGTCTTGCTAGAGGCCACTTATGACTTGTAGGCCTAAATAGAGATTTAGGCCCACTGCCAATGTTATGTGAACCTATAGGGTCACACACTTAAAACAAGCCTAAAACGATTATGGGTTTAATAAGCCCAAAATAAACTCAATGGAAATAAATAATTAAAGTGTTTTATTTATTTGTTGGTTTATTTAAGATAAATGTTATTTTAAATAAATAAATAAGATATTATTTTTGATTTATTTTTTTTAAAAAAATCAGAATATAATAAATGAGAAATTACCAAAAGGTCATTAGCAGGTGAAACCTTAATTTGGAGTCTATAAATATGTTATATTCTCTAGGGTTTAATACAGTTTTGTTTTTTCCTGCCTCCAAAAATGGTTTTCTCTCTTCCTAGAAAACAAACATAGAGTTTTTCTTTTGTTTGTGAGACAATCAAGAAGGTTGCTAGCACATACTCCAATTCATTTTGTGAAGGGTTGTTTGTGTGGATACCTATAGAGGATGCATCCTTTTGGAGACGTCTAGATCCGAACAACCAAAGCAAAAAGCTCAAGGTAAAGTGTCACCGGTGTGAATCTCCTCTCATCCTTCCAGAAAATCTTGCCTCTTATATGTCTTGGTGAGATTCTTAAAACCCTAGATTTAATCAAGTAGTTGAATTACATGGATCCAGGTTTAGGAACATGATAAATTTTTAATTTTTCCGCTGCGTTTGTATCACGAAACCCAACATAGTACTCTTCCCCAAAGATCACTATCCAGGAAAGTATTCTTTTCTTCTCCTTTATATTTTAGTTATTTTTTGATTTCTTTATTTTTTTATTCAGTCATTGAGGACAATGACAATGATAAGTGTGGGGGAAGGTGCCATTGCATTTTTCATTTCATGATTTTTTATCTAGTATTTTAGTTTTTCATATTGCATAACCACATTGCATTTAAATGGCTTATATACTAGTTAATTGCTTTTACATTTAAATAATATTACAAATAAAAGAAAAACATAATAAAAATAATAGGTTGTTCAAATTTCATTAACCTTCAGCCCAATTTTTCTACACTTATTGTAAAGCTTGTCCTTAAAACTTTTCCTTTGTTTTGTGCAAAATTGATGCTCAATTGTAATTAGAGGGGGATAGTGGATAAGTGTGCATTCTCAATTCAATTATCAAAATATTAAATGATTTATTAATTAAGATAGTTGTACATGGTCATAATGTATGAAAAATTTAGTGAACTTGGAAGATTGAATTTGGGCATGATTTTGGTAGAGAATGCATTTTGGTTTGTAATTCTAAAAAAAAACTCTCTTTTCTTTAGATCAGTACTTAAATATAAATTTTATGTGCTATGAATCTACTCCAATACTCTAATTAGAGTAAGAGTATCCAAATGACCCACTTGGTGATATTTATGTTTAGTAATATGAGAACGATGAGGGATGACTACAAGTGGGAAGATTTGATTATAGAGAATAAAAAAATGGTGAGATAGAGCATAAAATGCACTTAACAAAGCAAAGAAAGAAAAGATGTTATGAAATTGAGTGTAAAACACAGTTATAACTTATGAACTTAAATGCTCTTCTTTTAGAGTTATGTTCATTGGATTTTAAAGAGTTATGTGCTTGGGTTATAATTAGTAAATTGTTCATATATGATGATTTTTGTTTGATTATCTTCTTTAGTAAACATTTTTCAGTCTCGATATTATCGGCTTGCATATCTTAAAAACTGCAATTCTTTAGTTGTAGTTAAGCTGGTCTTTAAATTTTAAATTTTATTTTTGCTTAAAGACAAGCAAAGCTTTAGTGTAGGAGAATTTGATGTGTGTAATATTTATATATTTCTGAGTTGAATTTTAATGACTTTTGAATTAATAAATAATGTTAAATGGGTATATTTAAGTTAATTAGGAAAAATGTTTAGTTTAGAGTTTTAATTAGGATTTTATTATTTTTGGTTTAGTTTTAGTCAAATTAGGAGTTCATATTTAAGTACTTATTAGTGTTTCCCTTTTATAGGAAAGATTAAAAAGGAATTCCAAAATGTCAAGGATTTGTAAAACATGGCCATGATATGGGTGTGTTGCAAGCCATGCCTACTTCTGGATTTAAAGGAATATTGGACACGAGCATGACACGGGCATGCTTCAGCTCATGCATCTTTCTGTCTGAATTGGCAAAGTTAGGCACAACCTTAACATGGCCATGTTCCAGGCCATGCACACCAACTGGAAGTTTAATCTGAGGATGAGCATGACCTTGTTGAAGTTTTGCTGAAGAGCTTCACTATAAAAAAAGAAGACTCATGACCATGTTAAGGCTATGTCAGATTGAAATAGATTTTTCCTAAGCAAAAAAGGAAGAGGAATTCAAGGGTTAAGAGGTCTTCTATTAAGTTTTCCTATAAAAGGAATGTTAATAAGTGTTTTAGGGATTCATTCTACATTAGGGGAGCAATCCTTGAAGCCAAAGATTGAAGAGGAGTCACGAGATTCAAGAGACTTATCTATACTTTATTCTTCTTTATCTTTTATTTATTTAATTATTTTTTTATTGTCACCATAATTATGTGTGGCTAAACTCTTTTTTCGGTTTAGGTTAGGAGTAGCTATTCTATGATGTGATTAAACACAAATTATTATTTGATTTTCAGTTAATCTTATGAGTTGCACTTAATGTATGCTTTCATTCTTGGCTAGCTTGTTTGCATGTTTATGGGTAGATTCACCAATGAGAGTTAGGATAATTTATTAGCTTATGACTCATAGGACTTAGACCACTCGACCATGAGAGGAGGCGAGCTCATCGGGGATAAAATAATTGTTAAAAAGGTTAATGAGTTTTGATTAACTTCTTAAACATGAGAGTAGGTTAAAGTTTAATCTTAATATGCCTAATTGAGCCCAAAAGAGTCTTTAGGTATTTTAGAACAATTACCTTTAACTGAAATTAATGTTTTTCAATTAGTTTATGTTCATGATTGGATTGGAATTGAAACTAAACCTAGGCTCTAAGCTTTTAATCATTTGATTTTAATTTAATTTAATTTACATTGCTTTGATTTATATTTTATTAGTCAAATCATTTTTATTTGATTTACTAGCTAAGATCATAAGTAAAGATATTATTATTCAATACACAATCCTCATGGGAACAATAATTTTTTATACTACAATCACGATCCGTGCACTTATGGGTTTTGAACACAACATTTCACTGTATCACAAAATAAGAAAATTATTTAGGTGTGAAAACATTAAGACAAAAAAAACCCAAAAAGCTAAGAAACAATATTTGCAACTAACCTTTAATTTTGAAGATTTAAATAGTTTTGGTTGAGTATTTCTTTAGGCTTTTTTCCAAGCTTTTTGAATGTACTGAGTGCAATGTTTTTATTTATGGATGTCCATTCTTGCATCAGACCTTATAAATATTCAAGTAAGGTTATGATTGGAAGTTCCCATGGATTTTTTTATGGTAGAGTTAAGTGATTCAGTAATGTTTGATGTCATCATTTTAAATCTATTGTTTTCTGAATGCACCTTTGTTCACTTGTCAAACCTATATCTTATAGGTACTTATGGACTCTTTTACTAATCTTTCTTATTTCAAACATATCGCTATCAAAATCTTCAATTTTGTAGCTTTTTGTAAATGCTAAAAATAATTCCTTTATTTGCAATGTGTTCCTTTTGAACTTTATTTCAAGTTGTTAATGACATGAAAGATACAAAATGCATGTGCTACTTCATGGTACACCTCTTTTACTGTTGAAATAATACTTTCATGTCTATCAGATATAATTGATAACTTATCTTTCATACCATATGTTTCCTTTAATTGCATAGACAAAACACTTCAAAGACTCATCATTTTTAGAATCTATAATAGCAAAACCTAATGGAAATATTTTACCTTAGGCGTCTTGTGTTGTAGCTGAAAGGAGTGTTCCTCTAAATTTTATTTTTAAGAAAGTGCCATCTACAACAATTATTGGTATGTAGTGTTGCCAACCATTTTATGCTTACATATAAAGCCATGTACACATATAGAAATTTGCTGACATTTGTTGTTTGCAATTCTACTACTGATCCTATGTTGGTTTGATGTATTATGTATAAGAAATTGGGCAAAAACAAAAAGGATTCTTTTGGTTTCCCTATAATGAATTTTATAGCTCTCTTTTTAATCTCTAAGCCTTCATATAGTTGATTGAGATTCCATATTCCATTTGCATATCTCTTATTATGTATGTAGGTGTATACATCGTTTTGATGCTGGTGTATTTGGACTTTGTGCAATCTGCAATGACATTATTTTTTGCATGATGGTGGCTACCCATTTTTACTTCCAAGTTGTAGGTATGTTCTTTTAATAATTGTTGAATTTGAAACATTGATGTGTTTCCATATTGACTTGCTTTCAAATTTCAGCTGCAATTATTATATATGCAGTTGATGTAGTATTTTCTTGGGCATGATCTGAAAGTTCTTTGATATCGCATAAAATGTGACAATAATTTTTAGTGTTTGTTTGCTATTGTAGATTTGATGAGCTTGGATTTCTTTAACATTTGTGTTGCTAATTATTGAAGGATTAATGAGAAGACTTTGAACTTCATCATCATTTTCAAGTTGTTGGTAAAATCAATGATATCTGAAACTAAGTCCATGCTATTTGTGCTTGTCGATTATTGCTCAGATTGTGAAATTGCAGCTGTTAGAGTTGAAGTAAAGAATGTGTTGTTGTTTTCTCTTTTTTTTTTTTTTTAATTTGACGCACAAAGGGAATTTTGTCTAATTTGATTTGGTACTTTTCAACTGTGTAATTCTATTTGCCCATTTTAAGTTTTTACTATTTTGATTCATTGACTAATGTGAGATCCCTCAACAATGAAAGAAGATAAAAAATATATATATTTGTAAATGTTTAAAAATTAATTTTTGAGCTAAATCAAATGTATCTAAAGAGTTCTTTGAACTTTATTAACTCAGTTCGATTCAAATAGAATTACAAAAACAATAAAAGTCTTCTATTGTAAGTTGATTTTGTTTAGTAGAATTTGATACGTATATTAATTTATTTTTCATTCAATTTTAATCTACTATACTAAGTTTTAAATTTTACTTAAAAATAGCACTTTTTTTATGCGGTAAAAAATTTATGTTTTTTTTTTTTTGGATGAACACGATAATTAGATGTTTTTGCCATGGCACAGTCGAGGAAATTATTAATGCTCTGGTAATTAAATTTCCTTTTCATTAATCAACAGGGAAGTGTTAAGTTTAAATATACAATATATATGCCTATTAAACTGTGAGTGTCTTTTTTTTTTTTTTTTTTTTTAAGGAAAATGAAGCAACAAGAACAAAAGATGAGTGGGGTAATTTAACACTCAAAAGACAGAGAAGCTCCACCTTTGAGCTTAAAAATTTCTTTAAGGTCTGCACGTTGTAAGTAATGAATGAATGAATATCCCACTTGATATATTTATAATCTCATATTGTAGCTAATTCTCCTTCACAAACACATGTTTAGATAAGGGAAGGTAGATTTCAAACGCTTGAGCAATGCCTTGCCCGTGAATACCGTAAACTTCAGCAATTTCAAGACAAGTCTCCAATGATTTTTGTGAGGTATAATTACTTAAATCGTCTCTCTCTCTCACTCTCTCTCTTAGTCCTTATAATTAAGAAGGAAATTAAATTATCAAAATTATTAATCTAATGTTTATTTAATGTCAGAAAATTATTATCTACACTAGCTTGTAAACAGTGTAATACATCCAACAATTGAATGTGTAACATAAAAATGTGTAATATAATCATAGGGTGTAAAATATTTATACATCACGCATCTAATTATAAGATGTAATATATTCAATCTAAATAAAAATTTCTCATCAAATTTATATCATATGATGTTAGATATTTAAACGTTAATTTTTTTTTTTTTTGAAAATTTCCATGTTTTAAAGATAATGTTGCTAAAGTAAACGAAATTATTAATATTTTTTTTTTCTAGTAATTCTTAGGGGGTTCAGGCCTGATTAGTTGATAAATCCTATGCACCAAAGGTAAATTTTAAGCCTAATGCATTAGTAGCTTTTGAATTTGGTATTTTTTGTGAGTTTGCTCTTTTAACTTTCAAACTTATAGCACTTAAACACCTTAACTTTTTAAAAACAAAAATTTTCAACATTTTTAACACTATTGAAATGTTTAAATAAATTTTTTTAAGTTAAAATGAAATTATTTAAATATCTAAATTTGATAAAAAGTGTTTACTAGTCATATATATATATTGAATGGGAACTTTGTATTAATATTAAATCATAACATCATAAGCCAGCAAATCACAAATGAACTGAGGAATTTGCTGCCAAAATGAGGGACTAGCATGGGAATGAGAGGCCTTAGCAATTGCATGAGCCACCTCATTAGCTTGTCTCCTATTAAAAGAAACCATTACATTCGGAATTTCAAAGGCAACAGATCTGCATCTATTAATAATGCAACCAAACTCAGAATAATCAACAGACAAGAGATTAAAAGCATCAACCACGTCTTTTGCATCAGATCCACAATAACAAAACCAAAACCTCCTTCTTTTAGCCAACTTAAAACTTCTTTTAAACAAATAGCCTCAGCAATATTAGAGGTGAAAATTCCAGGAATAGTCTTTGAAAAACCCATAATAAAGCTCCCTTCACTATCTCATAAGACTACACCCATACCCATACAATCAGCATTAGTTGGGATAGACGCATTAATATTGCACTTCACCCATCCAGAAGCTGGCTTTGTCCATCGAGATATCACTGTCCGATTATCAGAATTCTCTCTTGTTTGATTACGGACCCGTGCTGGTTGCCAACTTTGAAGAAATGGCAGACTAAAATGAATCGTACCAGCAGCTGAAACAAACTTCGACCCCCATAACCATTGATTCTGCTGCCTCCAAATAGCCTATATGATTGTAATAAATTTGACCAGATAATCAATATCATAAGAATCCAGCATGAAATCAATCCATCCCTGAAAACTATCACTACATGAATTTGATGGATACAAAGCCGACTCCAATCTTAGCTAGCAAATTGATGAAGTAATTTAGTAATTTTTATGAGAATTGTATATTGAGTAATGATATCTCTACTTATATTCTTAGCTAGTAAATCAATAAAGTAATTTAGAAAATCAAAATATAAATCTAAACAATTAAAACTAAGAGAAAATCAAATGATAAAAACATAGAGCTTAAGTTTAGTTTTCCTATTCCAATATGATCATGAACATTTAATTATTAAACACCTTGATTTTAGTTAAGTAATTGTTCTAAAATACCTAAAGACTCTCTCAAGTTCAATTAAGTATGTCAAGATTAAGATGTAGCCTACTCTCGTGATTAAGAAATTAATCATAACTCATTAAGTTTCTTAACAATTATTTTATCCCCGAAGAGCTTACTTACTCTAATAGTCGAGTGGTCTAAGTCCTATGAGTTTAAAGCTAATAAGTTTTCTTAACTCTCGTTGGTAAATCTATCCATAAACATGCAATCAATTGGGCCCTTAATTGAATACAAGACATGAAGAGCAACTCATAAAATTAACTGAAAATCAAATTAATAAAACTTGTGTTCAATCACATCATAGAATAGCTGCTTTTAACCTAAACCCTAAAGGAATTTAGCCACGCATATTTTTGGTAAAGCAAACAAATATAAGTAAAAGATTAAAGATGAAGAACAAATCATGAAATAAAACTCTTGAATTCTTGAATCAATTGTCTTCAACCCTAGTTTAGCTCCTTGTTTATTGCCTCTTAATTGCTGAATGAATTCCCCTCTAATATTTCTTATCATCCCTTTATATAGGAAAACCTAATAGGAGCTCTTTTAGCCTTTAAATTCCTCTTCCCTTTTTACTTAGGAAAAAGTCTCCTTTTCTTTGACACACTCACCACAAGACCGTGTTGAGCTGGTATGACTTTAATCTTTTTGGCATAGTCTTTAGCACAACCGTGCATGAGCTTAGATTCAAATTTTAGAAGGTTGCACACTTTCGAACATGGCTATGCATGAAATCGTGTCGTACTTTCAAAACTTCTTCAATTCAAACAAAAAGATGCACCAGTGGCAACACACCTGTATTGCACCTGTGTGACATGAAGCTTGCATTCCAGTAGATTGCACCAACATGACACAGGTGTATGCTAAACTGTGTTGCCTTTAATATGATCTTCTCATACAAATTGTTGATTTCTTTGGAATTTTTTAATATTTCCTACAAAAAGGGAAACACTAATTAGTAATTAGATATAAACTCCTAATTTGACTAGAATTAAACAAAAAATAATAAAATCCTAAATAAGACTCTAAAATCAAAATATTTCTTAATTAACCTAAAATCTACCCATTAAACATTATTTGTTAATTTAAAAGTCATTAAAATTCAACTTAAAAATATGTAAATATTACACACATCAAATTTCCCCACACTAAAACTTTGCTTGTCCTCAATAAAAAATCAAATTTGAAATTTAAAGACTAGCTTAACTACAACCAAAGAATTGTAGTTTCTAAAATATGCAAGCTGATAACACCGAAACTGAAAAATGTTTACTAAAGAAGATAATTAGACAAAAATACATCATATATGAATAATTTACTAATCACAACACAAACACGTAACTCTTTGAAATCCAATGAACATAACTCTAGAAGAAGAGCATTTAAGCTTATAATTTTTTTCTTTGAAAAAAAAAATTGGTTGTGAATGTGTTTTACACTCCATTTCACGACATCTTTTATTTTATTTGATGAGTGCATTTACACTCTATCTCACCATTTTTTTTAATTCTCTCTAATCAAATCTTCTCATTCTTAGTCATCCTCGTTCTTCCCGTATTACTAAGCGTGGATACCGCCAAGTGGATCCTTTGGATATTCTTACTCTAATTAAAGCATTGGAGTATATTCAGAGCATAAAAAATAAAAATTTAAGTATTGCTCTAAAGAAAATAGAGATTTTTTTTCTAGTATTACAAATCAAAATGCATTCTCTCCTAAAATCATGCTCAAATTCAATCTCCAAATTCATGCTTAAGTTATAAAAACTAAATTTTTCATACATAATGACCATGTACAACCATCTTAATTAATAAGCTATTCAATAATTTGATAATTGAATCAAGAATGCACATTTATCCACTATTGCCCTCTAATTGCAATTGAGCATCAATTTTGCACAAAACCAAAAAAAAAAATTTTAAGGACAAGGTTTACCATAAATGTGGTGAAATCAAGTTGAATGTTAATGAGTTTTTTTTTAAAATTTAACTAATACGCATGCAAAAATAAATAAAACAGACAAACAAAACACACATACATAAAAATATAATCCTAACATTTGTCATCCTCCCCCACACTTATCTATGATATTGTCCTCAATGACAAAAATATTAAAATAAGAAAAAGAAGATAAGGACTTCCCTAGTAAGTTTTTGTCTTCCTTTTATGCTCGCTCCAAATGTGTGAATGACCTATAAAAATTAAAATAACAAAAACTAAGAAAAATAAGAAGAAAAAATTAATAATAACCAAACTAAAAATAAACTTAAACAAAAGAAATAAATCAAAACATGTTGGGTTGCTTCCAACAAGCACCAATTTTAGGTCATTAGCTTGACCCTTTGAATATATAGTATTATGCATGTAACCAAACATAGGGAAGTGTTCTTGGAAGCATCTTCCTTTTCTTTCTTTTGTTAGGCTCCCTTTTGGCTAAGTAATAAAGTATAGACTCCACATGCCAAATCTTTGGTTTTAGAATTACTTGAAGAATGTAATGCTCTTCATGTGGGTTCTTAGAGAGTCCAAAACCTTTCATGGATTCCTCGTATATGACCGTAATATGATGTGGAACATATGCATTATTATCTATAAATGCCTTATCTTCATCTTCATCCCATGTAGCTTCAAGTTGTGTTATGATTTTCTCATCCAACTCATCTTGAAATTAAGTTGAGTGACTTTGTACCTCTTCATCCTTAATGTCTATAGATCGATTCTTATTTTGGGAGACTTCTTTAATTTCCTTAATGATCATCTCTTTTTGCTCATCATGGCACAACTAAAAAGTGACTTCATCATTTTGATTTAAAGTGTTCTCTTCATCTCATACACTTTCTTCTTATGCTAGTTACTTTGAACAATTAATTGGTGCACACATTTGAAATTTTTGGAAGCTTGCTTTTAAATTTTTACAGTTAGATCTATTTTCAATTGGTTATTCTTTATAACTTATTTTAGTGCAACTAAAGCTTTTTTATGTGAGGTTATTGCAGACATGAATTGCTCCATCTTGATCACCAATAATTGTTCTTTAACACTCTTAGCCTCCTTTTATTGATAACTCCAAGTATGATCCACACAATTGCTCCTAGATGGGTTGTAGTAAGGTTGTGGGGGTGAATATGAATAATATGGACAATACACCCCATTGTGGTTCTCTCTACACCAATTACAAACCTGAAAAGAAGATGGAAAATAATTACATGGCATATGTTCTACATTATATATAGAATCATATGCATTAGACCTCAAAAATTAATAAGAAAATCTACCATTATCCATGATAAATTACTTATCAATGTAAAAAATAAAATAAAATGCTAGTCTAAGAGAAGTAAAAATTTAATTAATATCAATATTGTCAATCCCTAGCAATGATGCCAAAAACTTATTACGTTTAAAACCCACAAGTGCACAGATCATGAATTATAGTACAAAAGATATCATTTTCACAAGAATTGTATATTGAGTAATGATATCTTTACTTATTTCTTAGCTAGCAAATTAATGAAGTAATTTAGAAAATCAAAATATAAATCTAAACAATTAAAACTAAGAGAAAATTAAATGATAAAAACATAGAGCTTAGGTTTAGTTTCGTTATTCCAATCAGATCATGAACACTTAATTATTAAACTCCTTGATTTTAGTTGAGGGTAATTGCTCTAAAATACCTAAAGACTCTCTCATGTTCAATTAAGCATGTCAAGATTAAGATTTAACTTACTCTTGTGATTAAGAGATTAATCTTAACTCATTAAGCTTCTTAACAATTATTTTATCCTCGAAGAGCTCGCTTACTCTTATGGTCTAGTGGTCTAAGTCCTATGACTTTAAATTTATAAATTCTCCTAACTCTCATTGGTGAATCTACCCATAAATATACAATCAATTAGGCCCTTAATTGAATACAAGATGATAACTAATTTTCGGGACTCCTGGGCTGAATGTCCTATAAAGCACTGAACAGAGGGTAAGGTGAGAGGTGGGGGGAATCCCCACAAACACTCTGATGCCTAAGTTAGGGAATAGAAAGTGGGTAGAGGAAAGATAGCTCGAATATGTGTGAATGAGATGTCTCCTTATGAAGGGTATATGGTGTTATATATAGTGATACTCAAACTTAGGAGGAATAGGAATCCTTATGGGAGAGTGTTCCTTCTTTAGTTAGGATTCCTCTTTGAGGTAGTTCCTTGGATGAATCTATCTTCTCCTTTGTCCATGTGTTCCTATTTAGGGAGGTGGAGGACCCTTAATTAGGTGGGAACATTCTAGATAGTATTAAGAGTCCCCCCTGGAGTATGCAGATATTTATGTCTGTTGCGTCTGAGTAAGATGCAGTGGTGCCTTTATATGGGTGATAATATGCAAGTGAGCTGAGGTGGCCAGCCTCCATCACAATAAGCAGAGCTTGGTGCCCAGTATGTTGGTTGATTGTCATCGAATCATAATCTATGGAACTGGGGTACCTAATGAGTGAGTATGATAAACGCAATAGATTAACCCATTTGTTTTGGAACAAGACGAAACCAGTTGTTACTGGATTTATAGATGTTCGACACAAGGGCACGAGACTTACATATTGGGAACCTCAGTACTACAAATGCGACCTGAGGGTGCCAGCTTCAGTCACTGGACTTTTATGTGAGCGACTTAGATGCTCGGCACAAGGGCGTGAGGCTTACATGCTCGGAACCTCAGTACTACGAAAGTGACCTGAGGGTGCCAGCTTCAGTCACTAGACTTTTATGTGAGTGACTTAGATGCTCGGCATAGGGGCGCAAGGCTTATATGCTCGGAACCTCAGTACTATGGAAGCGACCTGAGGGTGCCAGCTTCAGTCACTGGACTTTTATGTGAGTGACTTAGATGCTCGGCATAGGGGCGCGAGGCTTACATGCTCGAAACCTCAGTACTACAGAAGTGACTTGAGGGTGCCAGCTTCAATCACTGGACTTTTATGTGAGCGAGACTTAGATGCTCGGCACAGGGGCGCGAGGCTTACATGCTCAGAACCTCAGTACTACGGAAGTGACATGAGGGTGCCAGCTTTAGTCATTGGACTATGTATGGAATGGGCTGGGAGTGATGCTTGAAACATCTCTCGGTGCGCTTGATGGAGCGGCTCACTCGAAAATGTGAGTGGGCTAACACGGAGTGATTTCATTTCAACTCTTAAGATCATGTGATTGATGCATCGTTTCGTGTGTCAATGAGCAAAATGCTTGTACAACCGTCATCGTGACTCTTCGCCTAATGGGTTTTTTTATTCCCAATAGGCCCTTGGTGGTCTAAGGAGGAGCACAGTAATAATGAGGGCAGTTAATGGCGTGCTTCCAGGTCCTTTCGTGTCTCTATAAATACTATTGCATTTGCTAACTGGCATATTTTGCTTTCTTCACTCTTCATTATGTTTTTGCTGTGTTTCTACTACATCCACCATTTTTATTCCTTCCTGCCATAACTCTTGCTTGAGGTTGCCAGGTGATTCTTTCATCATTTCTTCTTCCTCTTTTTTTCCCCTTTTTTGTCATTTGGTTTTTCATTCCCTTCTTTGCTATGGCTCCTCGGGAAGAGATTAGCTCTGACCTCTTTGTGTCCAAAGTAGATAGTGAATTGCTAGGGTGGTATCGATGGCAGTTCTGCATCCCCGCTGATTATGCCCTCCACACTGTAGATAGAAAGTTTAGGGCCCATACCCCTATATTGGGGCTACATAGATTAGTGGTGTACTTCGACAAGTTAGAGGGGGGTCTGAAATTTCCCTTGGATCCCTTTGTCAAGGACTGCCTTAATAGAAATAACATTGCACTCGGTCAGCTTCATCTGAATAGTTTATCGGATACTGACCGGGTTCATCTAGCTTATGCATGAGGAGGGTAGGGTTCTCGATCTAGACGTCCTCTGATATTTGTATAGGCTGACTAGGAAGAAGGGAGAGCTGATGTTCTCCCTTTCAGCCGTACCCAACCATTCCCTTTTTGTTAAACTTCTGGATCTTCACAAGAAGTGGAGATACCATTTTTTGTTGTGGAGCATCAATCGGACCTTCCTGGATGTCCGGAAGGATGTGATCGAATGAGTGTTATAAAGTGACCCGTCCAGCAAAACTTTTTGATCCGGATACGGAATTAGTTTTGCGACTACATCTAGACGGACTTGCTAAAGCTCGATCTGCAGAGGATGCATCCCGGAGGTATTTATGGAGAGTCTGTCCAAGTCGCGACCATTTCCCTAGTATGATTTTTTGTTTTGAGTTTTATTTTGTCTAACTAGTCTTATCTTTCCATCTGCAGATGGCTGACTTTTTTTATTTTACGAGCGGGATTTCCCTAGTAGATGAGCCAACTGCAATGGAGGAGTGCCGAAATTATCTTTCCCCTGAAGCTAAGGCTCCGGCTGCTCCGAAGGCCATTCCTGTCGATCCTAAGGGCAAAGCAACAGTGGAAAGTTAGCGATCAGAGCGGGTCGGATGATGAAAAAGGTGACTGATCGAAGCAGAGTCAGATGTAGAGGGGCTGCACGAAGAGATTTACGTCTAATGTCCCTGATTATCTGGTTGTCTGGATATACGGGGCTGGATATTGAAAAAGATGAAGCCGCTGAGCATCTCCAACAGTCAAGTACGGGACAGTATGCCAAGTCGCTACAGTTACCCAGAGACATGCAGCGTTGGTTGGATGAGGGATCGGACTGATTGCTCGATTCCATGATCGGCCAGTTCATTAAAGGTAATGGAGTTTCTGGTACTTGATATAACTGTTTGTAGTGGGATTTTGGCTAAGTTATTTGGTTGTTTTTGGCAGATGACTCAGGCCTTGCTGTTAGCGAAGGATCAATACTTATACTTGAAGAGCCAGTACAGCTTAAAGGAAACTGAGGTGGGGACGATCGCTATAAATTTTGAGAAAAAACTAGATAGCACCAAAGTAGCTCTGGAGCACTACCAGACAAGATACGTGGAGGCGAGTCAAAAGAAGGTTTCTAAACTAGAACATAGCCAGGCCCATCTGACAAGGAGGATAGAGGAGCAGGATCTTTAAATTGCTGGACTTCAGGAGAGGCTAGCTGAGCTTGAGAAATATCATGCCAATGATAAGAAGACATATCAAAGCATGGTAGGGGGGTTTCTCAAGGCTTACCGAGCTAAATGCAAAAGGATCTTGATCTCTCAAGACTCAGGATTGGATCTGGGAGCCTTAGATCGGATAACCTCAGTCGATCCTGGCAAGGCTTGCTGTAAAGGATGACGCCCGTCAAAAGGCCAGTTCCTTTTCTGTGAGGGAGTCTGAAGAGGCTGCTGCTACAACTGGGTCTAGCGAGCATTTAGAGGCTGCCAATGATGCTTCCCCCTCAGTTTCTGGGACAGGGGGTCTAGGTGTGGAGATACTATAGTAGATATGTATAGGTTTATGTATCTTTTTTTGTTTAACCAATCATGTGCAAAGACATTCTTTATCAATAAATATTTTTTATTGAATCGAATTATATACTTGAGTATAAGATCACTGATAATATTTTCTGAGGGAGTCTGAGTTTCAGAACCTCGGTTGTTCTTTGCCTCCTCTTTCTCTTAGTTTATACGCCCCTTTGTTGTGCATTCTAAGATCTGATATGGACCTTCCCAATTAGGGCCTAACTTTCCAGTACCCGAGGTGCCCTTGCCAATATCTGCTCTTCTGAGTACCCAGTCACCCATCCTAAAATTCTCCATTGGTTTACGCAGATGGTGGTACCCAGAGTTATCCTTTGCCGATATGCCTCTGCCATTGCTGCCCGCTTATTCTCTTCGTTCCTCTAGTATGTCAAGGCATATTCGTGTGTTGATGTTATTGACGGCATGGTCGAGGTCTTGGCTTACCCGTAACTTGGTGACCCAACCTTTACTAGAATTACTGCATCCATGTCGTAAGTTAGTCTGAACGGTGTTTCACTAGTGGATGATTGGGGTATGGTTCTATAGGCCCCAGATTACATTGTTCAAACTCTTCGACCCAGTTCCTTTTCTTGTCATTGAGTCTTTTCTTCAACCCTTGCATGAGGATTCTGTTGGTGACCTCAGTTTGTTCGTTCGTCTACGGGTGAGCTATTGAGGTGAAGCGCAGTTTTATGCCAAGGTCTGAGCAAAAACTTCTGAATTTATGGTTGTTAAAACTGTTTGCCATTGTCTGTAATTAAAGTGTGGGGGATGTCGAATCTGCAAATGATTTCCTTCCAGAAAAAGTGTTGTATCCGGGCTTCTGTGATGGTTGGGACTGCTTCTGCTTCTACCCATTTAGTGAAATAGTCAATGGCCACGATTAAGAACTTTTTCTGCAAGGTAGATAGAGGAAAAGGACCCAGGATGTCCATCCCCCACATGGCGAAAGGCCATGGGCTGCCCGATGGGATGCAAAGGCTAAGAAGATTTGTGGCTAAGTCGGGCATAGTGCTAGCACTGGTGACATGATTGTGTTAGCTGCTGGGCATCCTTGGACATGGTGGCCAGTAGTACCCCCTGAAGCAGGGCCTTTCTAGTGAGCAAATAGTGGGACTCATGTGCACCACAGATTCCTTCATGGATTTCCCGTAGTACATAATTTCCCTCCTCTGGGGAAATGCACTTTGACCAAGGGTGCGAGAGGGATTTTCGGTAGAGCTCCCCTCGGTGGATGAAATAGTAAGCTGCTTTGGCCTTAAGCTTCCGAGCTTATAGCTTGTCTTTCAAAAGTGTGCCATGCTCAAGATATTGGATGATGGGCTGTATCCATTCCGAAACTACTTGTGTTCTGAAAACTTCAATATCCTCTGTGCTGGATTGGTGAGTGATTTGGTGAAATCCATATCCTTAAATGCTTGACTGTTCTCCGGCTGCGGATTTAACAAGGTAATCGACCTCATTGTTGTCTTCTCTGGGAATCTGGATGATATTCCATTAGCCTCCGTCTTGCTTGATGTGTTGCAAAAGTCGCCTGACTTTGTCTACGTACTTGGCGATGCAGGCATCTTTGACTTGAAATTCTCCGCTGACTTGGTTGACTACTAGTTGGGAATCGGAGTGTATAATGAGGTGTTCGGCCTTGACTTCTGTGGCTAGTTTTAACCCTGTAATGAGTGCTTCATATTCAGCTGCATTGTTGGTGGCATTATACTCCTATGTGGACTGTGTATTGGATATGAAATTTATGCGGTCCCTGAGGATTATTCCGGCACCGGAACCATGAGCTGAGGATGCTCCGTCGACATAGAGCTTCCATTCTGGTATCTTGGTCAAGGCTACATCTTTCGGAGCCATTTCTTGTACAAAATCCGCTAAGGCCTGGGCTTTCCATCTGCTGTCGAGGCTCGTAATCAATATTGAACTCGCCAAGTAAGACTGACCATTGCACTACCCTGCCTGAAGTCTATGGTCTCTATAATATTTTGCGCAGTGGAAAATGAGATCAGACTACGATATGGTGAGCTTGGAAGTAGTGTCGAAGCTTTCGAGAAGCATGAACCACAGCTAAGGCTAATTTGTCCAGCATAGGGTATCAAACTTTAGGTCCTCGAAGCATCTTGCTGACATAGTAGACAGGGCTTTATTGGCTTCCCTCTTACCTTACCAGTACTGAAGCGATGCATTCTCAGTCAACAAAGAGGTCTAAGCATAAGGTCTCATTCGGTATTGGACGACTGATTAATAGTGGGGAAGATAAGAATCTTTTAATTTCTTTAAATGCTGCTTGGCAATCAGCGGACCACTGGAACTTGCCAAAACTTTTAAGAGCTCAGAATAATGGTAGACATCGCCTAGCTGAGCAAGAAATAAAATGCCCTAGTGCGGTTATTCTTCCATTTAGCTTTTGTATATCATGGATGCTCTTCAGTGCTGCCATGTTGAGTATGGCTTCCATTTTTTCTAGGTTGGCTTCAATGCCTCGGTGAGAAATCATGAAACCCAGGAACTTGCCAGCCTGGACTCCGAAGATGCATTTATCAGGATTTAACTTGATCCTAGATTGGCTTAGTAATTGGAGGACTTGATCCACGTCTGCTGGGTGGTGCTCAGAGTGCTTACTTTTGATGATGATGTCATCCACATATACCTCCACGCTGATCCCAATCTGGCTCTGAAGGACTTGGTTCATCATTCTTTTGTATGTGGGTCCAGCATTTTTCAGTCTGAAGGGCATCACCTTGTAGCAGTACAACCCTTCGTGTGTGATGAAGGACGTTTTCTCCTGGTCTTCTTTCTTCATGGGGATCTGGTGATAACCTTGGGCAGCATCTACGAAGCTTTATAAGCCATGGCCAGTGGTGGAATCGACGAGCTGATCAATCGTTGGTAACGGGTAGCTGTCTTTAGGGTATGCTTGGTTGAGGTTGGTGTAGTCTACACACATTCTGTACTTCCTGTTTGCTTTTTTGACAAGTACTACATTGGCTACCCAGTCTAGGTGAGTAACCTTTTTAATGAATCTGGCTGCTAAAAGCTTCGTTGTTTCCTTGGCAATGATCTTTTATCTTTCGTAGACAAAAGTTCTTTTCTTTTGTGGTACTGGCTTGGCCCCTAGTTTGATGTTTAGGCAGTGACAGGCAAACCGTGGGTCCACGCTGATGATCTCGAAAGCTTGAGAAGAAAAATCTTCTGAGTGTCTAATAAGGATGTCCCTTAATGTGTCTTTGATGTCTTGATTAAGGTCATTACCAATTTTCACAGATTTTCCTCCCCTGATTTGCAATGCCTCCGTGTCTTCCACCGGTTGTGGATCAGCGCCTTGCTTCTCAACTTCCCATGCTTCCAAATGAAAAGTTTCTGCCAGAGATTTCATGGTCATTTGATAGCATTTTCTGGCCATTTGCTGATCTCCCCTGATAGTAAAGGTCCCCATTTTGACAAGGATTTTCATGGTTAATTGTCGGATGCTAGTGATTGCATCTGCTTTGTAAAGTACTGGTTGCCCTATTATCCCATTATAGGCTAGTGGTATGTCTACCACGTTGAATGGAGTCCAGACAATTTTTGTTTCCTCATCCTCTTGGTTTCTGAATTCTAGATCCAGATTGACAATCCCCATCGGTTGCACCATTCCTCCACAAAAACTAGTGATGGGGTTCTGGATGGCCACTAAGTTGGTGATGGAGCCGCCCATAGCTTTGTACACATTCCAAGATAAAACATTGATAGCACTCCTATTATCGAGTAATAGCCTTTTGACCCGATACTTATTTATGCATGTGGTTATCACTAGGGCATCACTGTGAGGGTGATGTATATGAGAATTTTCTTCTGAGTTAAAAATGTTGTCACTTTTACTGGGTATCATTTTTCCTCCTCTATTGCATTTTAATCGTTTCCCAGTGTTTTCTCCTCCCACAATCATGTTGATCATTCTGATCGGTTCTTTCCTAGCTTTCTTTGCCTCAGCTTTGTCACGGTTATGGTTTTTCGTGTTTTCGCGTCTCCTCGGTGCGTCAGTGAAATTATCAAGCTTTCCCCACTACAATAGTTTTTCTATTGCACTCTTCAGTTCTCTGCAGCCTTCTGTGTTATGGTCGTACTCTCTGTGGTACTCGCAGTAATAGCTTCTATCACGAGTAAATCTCCGACTTGGGCTAATTCTTTTGGCCGATGTAATTTCCACTCCATTCTGCCTGACCCACATAAGGATCCTTGATCGAGAAGTGTTCAGGGGTGTATATCTATCTGCTTCCCTATCAAATCTATCTGTTGGAGCTCTGAAATTCATTTTTGGGAAGCTTACTCATCTCTGCTTTGGCCGTTCGTCTCTAGTCAGTGGCCTATCTACTTCCCGACACATCCTCCTGTCTTCATCCATCTTTATCATTCGAACTGCTATCTCTATTGCCTCGGCAAAGGTACTAAGTTCTTTAGTCATTATTTTATTTTTTAGCATTCCGAGTCTAGTGCCATTTTTCAAAGCTTCTATAGTGACTTCATCAACGAGGTGCTCAATCTGCATAGCTGTTTTATTAAAACGATCAAGGTAACTTCGTAGAGATTCGTTAGCTTCCTGCCGGCACATCCAGAGGTCGTTGATGTTTTTTACAGGAGGGATATTGGTAGTGAATATGATACGAAACTGCTCGGCTAGGTCTTCAAAAGAAGTGATAGAATTCTCTGAGAGCCGATGAAACCATTTTTGGGTGCTCTTTGTGAGTGTACTTAGGAAGACTCTGCACATGATTCCATCGTTCACATTCTGGAGCATCATCTTTGTTCAAAAAGTAGATATATGACTAATAGGGTCTCCTATCCCATCGTACTGATCAAGCTATAGGATTCTGAACTTACTAGGAATCTCCCTTTGAATTATTCTACTGACAAACGGAGTTCTGCTATCCATCACCCATTCTTCTTCCTTTCTAGGTTTAGTCCGGGCTTTGTTCATTGCTTCCTCAACCTTCTATGCTAATTTCGAATCATCAAGAGCTGGGATGGACGAACTACACTCCCCTTCTCATGCTTTACCCTTCCCTGTGCTCATCCTTGGGGCTTGTCGGGGTGCTACATTATCATTATTTGGAGCTAGTTCAGTATGCTCGCTCTGTATTATAGCGCTTAGCTATTGTTGCATCAAGGTTATTTATGCCTGAATATTTTTTATCAAGGCCTCTTTGCTTGCTTGGTCAAGGCCGAGTGTTTGGGTTACTGTGTTTAGGTTTGGAGTGGTTATTACTGGTGTTTCTAGTAGGCTTGGAAAAGGTATTAAGGGTATTGATCGATGGTGCTATAGCAGAGCGTAATATGGGAGATCTGTTCCTAAGGATGGGTATCTCGGGGTATTTTCCGAAGGTAAAGGTGCATGACCGGATGTGGCCCCAACAAGCTGCAAGGTGGGCGGTGGTATTATTGTTAGGAAAGGGTTTGAAAGGTCAGTCGAAAGGATGGGTGCAGAAGGATTGGTCCCTCCCTCAGGAATTTGGGCCAGAGGTGGGCTGGAAGTCATGGTGAAGGTGTCTTTAGCTTAGCAAGTGAATGAATGGCTTTTTCCAAAGAGTTCCCACAGACGGCACCACTTGATAACTAATTTTCGGGACTCCTGGGCTGAACATCCTCCAAAGCATTGAATAGAGGGCAAGGTGAGAGGTGGGGGGAATCCCCACAAACACTCTGATGCCTAAGTTAGGGAATAGAAAGCAGGCGAAGGAAAGATAGCTCGAATATGTGTGAATGAGATGTCTCCTTATAAGGGGTATATGGTGTTATATATAGTGATACTCAAACCTGGGAGGAATAGGAATCCTTGTGGGAGAGTGTTCCTTCTTCAGTTAGGATTCCTCTTTGAGGTAGTTCCTTGGACAAATCTGTCTTCTCCTTTGTCCATGTATTCCTATTTAGGGGGGTGGAGGACCCCTAATTAGGTGGGAATATTCTAGATGGTATCACAAGACATGAAGAGCAACTCATAAAATTAACTGAAAATCAAATTAATAAAACTTGTATTTAATTAAATTATAGAATAACTACTCCTAACCTAAGCCCTAAAGGGATTTAGCCATGCACACTTATGCCAAAGCAAACAAACATAATTAAAAGATTAAAGATGAAGAAAGAAAACATGAAATAAAACTCTTAAATTCTTGAATCAATTTTCTTCAATCCTAGTTTAGCTCCTTGTTTATTGCCTCTGAAGTGCTGAATGAATTCCCCTCTAAAACCTCTTACCATCCTTTTATATAGGAAAACCTAACAGGAGATCTTTTAGCCTTTAAATTCATCTTCCCTTCTTCCTTAGGAAAAAGTCTCCTTTTCATCGACACAACCAGCGCACAATCATGCTAAGCGAGTGTGACATTAATCTTTCTAGCATAGTCTTTAGCACAATCATGCATGAGCTCGGATTTAGATTCAAAATGTTGCACACTTTCGAACACAGTCGTGCACGAAATCATGTCGCACTTTCAAAACTTCTTCAATTTGAATAGAAAAGATGCACCAATAACAACACACCCATGTTGCACCTGTGTGACATGAAGCTTGCATTCTAGTAGATTGCACTGTCATGACATAAATGTTTGCCAAACTGTATTGCCCTTAACATGATCTTCTCATGGAAATCGTTGATTTCTTTGGAATCCTTTTTAATCTTTTCTACAAAAAGGGAAACATTAAATAGTACTTAAATATAAACTCTTAATTTGACTATAATTAAACCAAAAATAATAAAATCCTAAATAAGACTCTAAAATTAAAATATTTCCTTATTAACCTAAAATCTACCCATTAAACATTATTTATTAATTCAAAAGTCATCAAAATTCAACTTAGAAATATGTAAATATTACATACATAAGATCTTTAACTCTCAATTGCTCAAGATCAGGCTGGATAGAAGTAGAAACCAAGAATGGCGATTCCCTATTTAACCAAGGATCAATCCATACCTTAATAGAACTACCATCTCCAATCCGCCATCGACAACCTTTCGAAAGCACATGCGTAGAACTCCAAATACTTCTCCAAACAAGACTTGGATTAGAGCCCAATATTGAATTAAAAAAATCCCCACAAGGAAAATATTTGGCTTTGATTACTCAACTCCATAATGTATTTGAGGTAAAACCCAAATTCCAAGCTTGCTTTCCTACCTTAGCAAGGTTAAAGGTTTAAAGATGATGGAAACCCAATGAACCTCACCAAAATGAGTTCATCATCTTTATAAGATCATTATATAAAGAAATAAGAAGAAGAAAGTTACTCATAGCAAATGCCCAGAATAGATTGGGCAATATATTTAATAAATACCTCCTTACCTGCTTGAGAAAGCATTCTACCCTGTCTACCAAAAAATCGCTGACACATTCTATCTTTCAAAAGAGAAAAAATAGATTTTTTGTGTCTTCCTTAGGCCAATTTAGTAAATTAGACATAAGCTCACTTAATTTAATTTAATTAATTAGACTTAGCCCACTTAATTAAAGCCTTTTTTTATAATTTGTAAATTTAAGATCACCTTAGAATTAAAACATGTAGAACTAACCTCATTAATTTAAATACTTCATAATTTGTAGATTTAGGCCCATTTAGAATTAAAATAAATGGACCTAGGTTTATTTAATTAACATTAAATAGAAATTAGGCCCATTAGTCTTTAGGCTCACTTGTAAATTAAAACATGTAGATTTAGCTCATTTAATTAAAGTCCATATATCTTAGACTAACTTAGGGATTATATGTTTAAATGAATGCATTATTTACTTGTATTTTCATGACTAGTTTGCCTTAGAGTTAATTGCTAGGATAAGGGTTTATATGAAATTACATGTAAATAGAGGATAATATAGTAATTCATAAAATAATTCTAAATGAACACAAGACTAAAAGAAGTTGGTATTCCGTATCTAGAATCTCCTGGTGTGTGCTAGCTTTCTTTTAGAGAATCGAGTTCGATTTGTCCCAGTTATTATCCTAGGTGGCGACTCCTCATCTCCACGCCATGTCTTTGTGATAGTGGTTAGTGTGTTCTCTAGAACCCTAAACTCAAACAGTGTCACAATTGCTAAAATCTTAGGCGCACGCTAAACCCCATCATCTATAGATGTCCCAAGTGATATCCCAATCAAGATATCCATTTGGGGTGATATCCCGATAAGGATATCCATTCGGGATGATTTCTATTTAAAAACACAGAATTTGCAAATCATGTCCCTATCGGGATATGATCTAGTCCCATGTAGGACTAAGGGCATGTCAAGAAAAGTTTGCAAAAATTTTATAATTAAGTCTAAAATGTTTTACAATTAAGTCCTTGCGAATTTAATTTGCATTTATTGGAATTAATTGAGGATTTTTGGAAGAAATAAATGAGTATATAAAATAGACTCATTTAAGGAAGGATATATTTTGCTGAAAAATAAATAATTAATTTAAAGAATGTTTCATAAATTAATTATTTATTTTGAAAAATAGGAAGAATTAATAAAAATCAAATTTAAGAGAATCAACGTAATTTAAATAAACACATATGTTTTTTTTTCAAAATTTTTTGAAAAGTTATAAAAAAAATCAAAAGAACATATATCATATACCAAAAATAAATATAAATGAAACTTAAAGGTCTATCAAAATCAAGACAAATTAGAACCATCGATCATGCCAAGTTCATGTTTAATGAAATTCAATCTCTCTTCATTGAGAGGTTTGGTGAAGATATCAACAAGTTGATTATTTGTATCAATAAAATCAAGTGAGATATCACTAAATTAAACATGATCATGTAAAAAATGATGTCAAATGTCTATATGCTTATTTCTAGAATGTTGAATAGGATTCTTGCTAAGGTTAATAGCACTTGTATTGTCACATTTGATAGGAATGTGATCAAGTTTTATACCATAGTCCATTAATTGATGCTTTTGCCATAAGACTTGCAAATAACAAATACTTGTTGCAATGTATTCAGCTTCAGCAATGGACAAGGCAACTGAAACTTGTTTCTTGTTAAAGAACTAAACGTTGTCCTAAAAATTGACAAGTTCCGAAAGTGCTCTTTCTATCTAGTAAACTACAAGAAAGTCTTCTTAGCTTCATCCATACCAAACTTCTTGAGAATGTCTCTAGCATATTTTATTTGATTGATGAAAATCTTATCTTTGCATTGCTTGATTTGTAATTCAAGAAAGAATTTTAGTTCTCTTATCATACTTATCTCAAATTCTCTTTGCATTAGCTTAGAAAATTCTTCACATAAGCAATGATTAGTAGCACTGAAAATAATATGATCATCATAAATTTGAACAATTAGCAAATTATGCTTGGATATCTTTATAAAAAGAGTTGTATCAACTTGTCCTTTAAAGAACCCTTTCTCTAGTAAGAAGTTGCTCAATCTTTCATACCAAGCTCTTAGAGCTTATTTCAAACCATACAATGCTTTAGACAATTTAAAAACATGATTTAGAGAATTAAATTTTTTAAACCCTAAGGTTGCTCAACATATACCTCCTCTTTAATAAAACCATTTAAAAATGCACTTTTAACATCCATTTAATAAAGTTTAAAATCAAAGAATGATGCAAATACAAGTAGCATTCTAATAAATTCCAACCTTGTAATGGGTGCAAAGGTTTCATCATAATCAATCCCTTTCTCTTGATTATAACCCTTAGCTACTAGTCTAGTTTTGTTCCCAATTATGACACCTTGTTCATTCATCTTATTTCTAAACACCCATTTAGTGCCTATAATAGGATGATGTTTAAGTATAGGAACCAAATTCCAAACCTTATTTCTCTTAAATTGATTTAACTCTTCTTGCATAATAAGGACCCAAAATTCATCACTCAAAGCATCATCAACATTTTTTGGCTCAATTGGAGAAATGAAGGCTAAATTAATAATAGAATTTAATTTAGATCTAGTAGTTACCCTTTTTGTAATGTCACTTATAATGAGGTCTTAAGGATGAGCTTTCTTAAATTGTCAATCCTTTAGAAGTTCATCCTTAAAGATAGGTTAAGATGTCTCCTTATTAGCCTCCTTGCATATTATCCTCCTTGCTTAGACCTTCAAGTTCCAAAGGCTTACTAGCATTTTCTTCTTAAGTTTCCATAATCTCATTGTCACCTACAAGATCATCAACATTACAAACATCCTTTTTTGGATCAAGTGAGTTTGATTCATCGAATACAACATGTATTGACTCTTTAACTACTAGAGTTCTCTTATTAAAAACTCTCTATGTTTTACTAGAATTAGAATAACCTAGAAAAATTCCTTCATCGACTTTAGAGTTAAATTTTCTAAGATTATCCTTGGTGTTTAATATAAAGCACTTGCATCAAAATAATTTTAGATATGATATTTTCAATTTTCTATTATTTCGTAACTCATAAGAAGTTTTATTTAAAATTTATCTTTTGAAAACTCTATTTGAAATATAACAAGAGGTGTTAATAGTTTCTACCCAAAAGAATAGAGGTAAATTATACTCATGAAGCATTGTTCTAGCCATTTCCATAAGAGTTATATTTTTCCTTTCAACTACCTTGTTTTATTGAGGAGTTCTAGGATATGAAAACGTATGTAAAATACCATTTTTATTACAAAAAGTTTTGAAAAATTCATTTTCAAATTCAGTTCCATAATCACTTCTAATAGAAGAAATACAAAAACCTTTTTCTTTTTTAACTCTTTTAACAAAATTTTTAAAAGCTTTAAAAGTATCATTCTTATAAGCAAGAAAATACATTCAAGTAAATCTAGAGTATTCATTAACCAATATGTATACATAGTGCATTCCACCGAGGCTAACAACTCTAATTGGTTCAAATAAATTCATATGTATAAATTCAAGTGGTCTAGAAGTAGACACTATATTTTTTAGCTTAAATGAGGACTTGGATTGTTTTCCTTTTTGATAAGCATTGCATGGTTTATCCTTGGTGAATTCAAGCTTAGGTAAACCAATCATAAGTTCATGTTTATAAAGATCATTTAAAGCTTAAAATTTACATGTCCTAATCTTTTGTGCCATATCCATAGGTCATGGGAGATAGACATTAAGCATTTAATATCTTTGTTATCTATCTTCTTCAAATGAATAACATAAATATTATCTACTCTTTCACCACTAAAGATTACTTTATTTTCATTAAGACTACTAGCAGAGCAATTTCTAGGATAGAAAGTTACTTTATTTCTCATGTCACATAATTGACTTATACTAAATAAGTTCTATTTAAAACCGTCAACAAACAACACATAGTGTATAGATAAGAATTGAGGATTACATATTTCTCTAATGCCAATAATCTTTCCTTTTACATTGTCTCCGAATGTGACATGTCCTTCATCCTTAGCATCAAGCTTGTTGAATTGCTCCTTGTCTCTTGTCATTCGCCTTGAACATCTACTATCAAGATACCACTTGCTTTTTGTTCTTATGGATTTCAAGCACACCTACACAAAATAAATTTAAGTGTTCTTTTAAACCCAAACCTTTTTCGGTCTAGGTTGGTTAGTCTTAAGATAATCCAAAGGAAGCAAATTCATATGTAGTCTTTTATAAAAGTGCACATTATTTCTATGTCCCTTATCATGCAATATGAACATAAACATTTTCAAATTTATTTCTCCAAGGATGATATGCTTTCTTAGGGTGTGAAACATGTCTTTTATGTTGAGGTAGTGTGTGCCTCTTATTATTTTGAGCCATATTGTGAGACATATAATAACAATGACAATATGTATTTTGATAGGTTTGTGCAACATGTTTATATGCATTGTGTTGTGTAACATGCCTAATGTAATTGTGTCTAATGTACATATAAGCATGCTTGGGTTGAAGTGCTCTAGTTTAAGCCTTACCTCGTTATGTTAATGAAGGGTAAGTCTTATGAGACTTTCCCTTATTGTTTAACACATGAGATCTTTTAGCTTTGAAAGCTTGAATCTCATTTAATTTGGAGATAGAAGGAGTGGAGTCATATGAGGCTTTAATAAAATTAATATATGATAATGATGATGAAGACATTCTATTTTTATATCTAATTCTATAGGTATCTCCATGAAATTTTTGAGAGTCAAGAAGAGTATCTAAAGTTTATTTTCCTCTCTTGAATTTAGCAATAGAATTATTTAATTCTAAAACCTCCTTAGAAAGCTTATGATTTTCATCACTTGCTTTCTTGAGTTATTCTTCCACAAAATTAGAAGATTTAGCATTACTAATAAGTTTTTCATTTAATTCAACAAGTTTAGCAAAATCATTTTTTAAGCTTTCAAATTCTTTGGTCAAGTTAGCTAACTCATGCTTATAATGCTTTTTTTTAGATAATAAGCTTTTGCATTTAACCAAGATTTTGCTTACAATAGAGCTCTCAACATCATCATCATTAGATTCATCATAATCATCACAAAAGGAGTTAGAAGTATATGGTATCTCTTTTTCATCTTTAAGGGCCATGGAGCAAAGATTGGCCACTTCTTATTGTTCCTCTTCCTTTTTGAATTCGTAGGAGTCATCTTAAGTAGCTTTAAAAGCCTTCTTCCTATCCTTTGCTTCTTTATTTTAGAATTTAAGTTTGGGGCACTCACTTTGGATGTGTTTATGTTTCTTGCATTTATAGCAAGTAACTTCTTTAGTTTTATTTTTACCATCTCCTTCAAACTTCTTGTTAGAATCCATTGCTCTTAAGAAAATTTACTTTCTCAAAAACTTCTTGAAGTTTCCAGTGAGTATGGCAATATCATCATCTTCGTCACTAGAATCTTTAATGCTTTCCTCTTCACTATTTTCTTGGAAAGCTTTAAGTGCTATGCTCTTTTTTTTTCTCTTCCTTCTCTTCTTGCACTTCACCTGTTTATTTAATTGTAAGCTCATGTGTTAGAAACTTTCCAATAAGCACTGAGAGAGTACAGAGGTCTTGAGCTTCCTCAATTAAAGTAACTCGAGATTCTCAATCCTTCTTAGGTAGGATTCTTAGAATCTTATTGTTTACCTCTTCCTTGGTGTTTTATGAAGTTTCCTAAGGGTTGTGAGAAGAGCATTAAGTCAATTTTTCATCTCTGAGATTGACTCTTAAGGTTTCATCTTGAAGAGTTCATATTCATACATATAAAGTTGAACCTTTTTACTTCTAATTTGCACATTGCCTTTATAATGATTTTTCAAGGTCTCCCACATTTCCTTGGCCAACATGCAATGTTGAAGCTTGCCTCCTTTTTCTCTTGTTATGGAAGAGACTAGAGTGATCATAGCCTTTTTATTTTTATGATTTTCTTCTTTTTGTTCATTATTCCATTAGTTTCTTGCAAGAGTAATTACCACACCATCAATGGTAATTGTAGGTGGTTCCCAACCTTTTAGAACAATATCTCAAAGTTTGATGGAATCACAATTAAAGTATAGTTCCATTTTGAACTTCTAATAAGGATAGTCACTACCATCAAATAATGATCTAAGTGAAGAAATATTTTGTGATTCACTCCTCATGATCTTGTATTCTAGCAATGAATAGAATTCAAGCTCTAATACCAATAGAAAAAGTCCTAGAGGGGGTGAATAGGACTATTAAACAATAATAAGAAATTAAAAAGATTTGAGAAAGAATTAAAAAGAATGTTGAGAAGGAAGAATGATGAATATAAGAATTTAAGCAGTTCGAATTCTCAACAATCCTACGTCTTCACCTAACTTATCCCCAAGTTAGGATTTTGAATCACCATAATCTATTTCTCTATATTGATTTTTACAACTTAAGCTTTAGGTTCAACTCAAACCTTACAACTTAAGTTTTTAAAGCTCACTTAAAAACCAATTCACAAGTGTTTTCAAGGCTCACACTAAAACTGAATTCCCAAGTATTTTAATCACTAAAAACTTAAACCAATTCCTTTAAAATAGAATCTCACTTCCAGTTTTCTAATCCCAGAAAAAAGAAGAGTAAGAATATCTATTCTGACACTCATCAACTCTCACAAGAGTATACAATAATAAAATGAATTTTGAAAGTGTTTAGAGAGCTTAATTGAATGCTTGAAAGTATAGAATAAATAAACAAGTTTCTTAACCTTAAAATAATCTTTAGAGGTCATATTTATACTTTAGCAATCCAATTATAGCTGTTGGACGTAATAATTTCATTCCTAATAAAAACAAAGTCCATTTGAATGAAATTTGGACTTTTGAGCTGCATTTTATCATATCCCGATTAGGATATCATCAATCCCGGTTGGGACAAACAATGAATAGTCATTACAAGCTATTACATTTAAAATTATGCTTTGGTCCATGTCAGGATATCAATGTCTCGATCGAGACTGCCATGTGTAGTATCACGATCAGGACATTGGATTAGGATGGGTGTTGCCATTTTTTAAGTTTTATGCAAAAATAGGTCTCCCTTAGTCCCGATCGAGACTATGATAAGAATTGCACTTTTTGTGCAATTTAGTCCCTATTATAAGTTCGATGGAAATAGTACTAATGATAACTTTTCAAAATGATTTTTCTTTGATAGTTCATTATTATTTTGAATTCCAAACTGCTCCTATCTTATACACACTTGAAGCAAACACATTAGTTGCTCAAAAATTAAGTTTGTTAAGATCAAAATCAAGATAATAACTTGTTAGGGTCTATGTATATATATATACTTGAATTTGAGATGCGGTTTAAGCAAGATCAACTCTCTACTAAATCAGCTGATCGAGATATATATAGTTCAAAATGGACACTTATTAATGCAATAGCAATCATAGTGAGCATGCCTGATATGCACACACATACACACACACACACATATATACACTTGAATATACAGTTTAAGTGAGATAAACTCTTTGCTAAATCAGCTGATTGAGATATATATAGTTAAAAATTGACACTTATTAATCTAGTAGCAATCATAGTGAGCATGCCCAATATGCATGTGTGTGTATATATATATATATATATATATATACATACATATTGGAATTTGAGATACAGTTTAAGTAAGATCAACTCCCTGTTAAATCAACTGATAGAGATATATAGAGTTAAAAATGGACACTTATTAATCCATTAGTAATTATAGTGAGCATGCCCGACTTTAGGTGTAGGCCACTAAGGCCTATGCCTAGGGCCTCAAATATTAGAATTGAGCACAAAACTGAGAAAATACTGAACATAATCGAAACTCTAAACTAAAAAATAATAAAATCGTACCGAATTGAATCATACCGAACTTAATGGCTAATTTAGTATGGTACTAGATATTTACAAAAAATCGAATTGAGAATCATACTGAAATCATACCAAATCAAAAATCAAATATAGTATCGAATATTAATTTAATAAATCATACACAGATATTATAAATAGTAATAAACTTAAGTATATACTTTTAATTATATTATTAAGTAATGTACATATGTATAATAATATATGATAAAAATTAATAGTTTTTTGTATTTAAAATATAATAAATAAATTATTAACACATTTTTTTATTAATGTTTTTGTTATTAATATTATTACCAATGTTGTTGTTGCTGCTACTACTATTATTATTATTCAATTAACAAGTTAAAATGTGAAATGTCTTACAATTTGAACTTAAAATATAAAAATAAAAAATTCACATTGCATAGTTTCAAATAATTCAATTAACAAATAAGAATGTGGAATATTCATTACAATATACTTTAAACATAAAATATGAGAAATAAGAAAATTATTATTATTATCAACAAGAAGTAAAAATGTGGATAATACATTATATTTCAATTTAAAATAAAAAATATGAAATATGAAAATTAACATTGTATGATTTCAAATATTATAATTTTTAACTAAAATATATTGTTATTATAACTTATTAATTATTTTATTTGATAACTTATTAATAAATAATATTATTGATGGACCAACTAAAAAATTACATAGTTGTTTCAACAAAAACAATGGATAATAAATATAATTTAAATTAATAATATAAATTAATTTATTATATAAATTTCCAAAAAATTGTTTTGAATCGTAGCATACTAATCCGTTCCTATAAAACCAAATCCCTATATCGAATCATTCTGAAAATGGGATGATACTGGTACGGAGGTTTTTGAATTAAATATTAGTACTAGAGATTTAATTTTTAAAATTTTCAAAATATGATACAATTTCAAAGATTTTAAATCTATAGATTTACCCGACCTATGCTCACCCCTGCCAAATATAGGGCCCTATATATATAGTTAAAAATGTTTTAAATAATTTTTTATTTTATTGTATTTTTTCTTATATATATATACTTGAATTTGACATACGGTTTAAGTAAGATCAACTCCCTGCTAAATCAGTTGATAGAGATATATATAGTTAAAAATGAACACTTGTTAATTCAGTAGCAATCACAGTAAGCATGCCCGGCTTTAGGCATAAGCCTCTTTATAAGGGCCCAAATACATGCCTGGCTATATCTATAGTTAAAAATGTTTTAAATAATTTTTTATTTTATTGTATTTTTTCTTTGAAATAATCACTTTATTTTATTTACAAAATAATTTTTTTAAAAAAATTACTATTATATGCAAAATAAATTTTATTCAGTGGTATTAAAGTAAATATAAATATATTTATAGTTTTAATTCATTCATTTCCTTTTTATATTGTATTTTGTTATTTTTCAATCAAATTATTTTCTAGATAATTTTCTTTTTATTTTCAAAGATTTTTAAAAATTTATTATATGCTAGTCGAAGTTGAAACTAGGAGGAAAGGAATAAGAAGACGCTATTACCTCTTTTTAACCAATTAAATTTTATTATAATCCTTTAAAATTTATATATTCATCATCTTTCATCAAAATTTTAATTGATTATCTCGTACTTTCAATATAATAAATTAATGTAAGCATAATTTTTTAGTTAAAAATTTTAAAATTTTACCCTTTTAAGTTAGAATTCAATATTAGTGTTAATATCAAATTGTTTTTAATTTATTTAATTTTAATAGCAAAATATCTAAAAAATAATAGTTAATTGATGATTTTAAATCTAAAAAATAAAAAAATAATTGTTGTCTAGGACCACAAATACCCTTGAGTCAATCCAGATAGTGAGAATATAATTTTCTTATGGATGGTGATTATCACATCAAAGTGTGTTAATTTTTTAAATTTTTTGTTTTTATGTTTCTTTATTTTTTTTAATGTGAAAGGTACATTTTTTAAAAATTTCAGATGAATGAAAATATAATATATAAAAATTGATTCTTGATATTATTCAAAAATTTTGCCTGTGAAGTCAATTAAAAAAAATCGCACATTGCTTTCTAAAAATTTCTTCATTATTGTAGCCTAATTGCAATCAAAAGGACGCAAATCTATTTGCATCCTAATTAATATATAAGTCTCTGGCGTGCGCAAAATGCAGGTGTAAAATACGTATTTATGACTAAGTGCATGTTGCAGCTGGCTTATAACTTTCAATTTTTTGCCTTCTATATTGAACTTTATTGTGTGAAATTTGATTCACATTTCAATTGATCAAGAATTAAAATTTTATTTTTTCATTTTTTTTAAAAGAAAGTAAATAGGAATTCAATTTGATACTAGGCGAATGGTCATGTGTTGCACAGATAAATACAATTATTGATAATTTTATTTTTAATTAACAAACTAATAAATATTCATGAGAAATTGTTAGAATAAATCTATCTATATAAAGTAAATCTATTTATATTTTGTGATACTTCATATTTTATTTATTATTATTTTAATTTTTAGATTTGTATTTCTTATAACTATGTTTTTTATTTTTTAACTTTATAAAATTTATCTTTTTATTTTTTTTTATATAATATTTTTTTCTTCTATCTTTAAATATTTCATACAACTCGCGGACTCCAGTTGTTTTACAAAACAGCAAACATTTCCGCTGAGCAACCAAATGAAACAAATCACCAGCACCCATCATTAAAGTAGCCCTTGAATAGTGATTAATTATATGAACTAACAACATAAGTCGATTAGGTTTAATGTCCCAGATGAGAAGAGATGGAATATATATACACGTACTTCAAATTATAAATAAGTTCATAACTATTCATAAAATTATTTTGGAAGAAGAAAATGTTAGTTGGAATCAAATCATATTACTATAGGATAAAGTTACATGTTGCTGACATCTATAGACAGGTGCAATTATAGAATAGCGCTAACTAATTTGCCTCTGTATATTTTGGGAAAAAAAAAATAAAGAGAGATAAAAAGTGTGAATTCAGAAAATAAATTCTTATCTTCATATAGACCATAGTATAGATAGTTGGTTTAATTGAAGTCTAATGATGATGAGAAAATATTCATCTTGAATGCAAGCAAGTTTTAAATCTTTTTAATAATGGACCTAGAAGCCCAAATTTTCATCCATATCCAATCTAAGCCTAAACCCACAAACACAAGACTTAGCTCAAAGACTAAATCTAAACCCATTTTGGCGTCCAACCATAGGTCAAGGCCGAAGAGGCAATGTCTCTTTATCAGCCACTTGCATGAATATTAAATGCAGAAATGATAACAGTGGACAAGTGGGTGGGCCCGTACTTTACTGGTACTGATCCTTAGACGTGAAAATGCAACCTTAGGGGTCAAAATAAAGGGCTCGAAAGGTACACATAATGGGTAAAAGATGTAAAGGGAGAGGTAAGATGTCTTATCAAAGGCGTGGATAGCCTAAAAAGGTGAAAAGAAGGACTTTAAAAGGGGGGAACATTTTCAAAGAAGGGGTTGACTAGTTTTGTAGCTGAAAAACTAAAAAAAAAAAACTAAGAGAAAAGAGAGAAGTAAGGAGAGTTTAGCTAGAGGGTTCATTTTTAAAAGGAGAGAAAGGGAGATCTCTTGGATTCAAATGAGGATTGAAAACCACAAACTCATCTCTGAGGGCTAAGTTAGAGGCTTTAAACTTGTCTTGAGTAGTAAGAACCTCTATTTTTAAGTGTTAAACTACATAAAGTTCTTCCTTTATTTTCCTTTTTTTTTTCCTAGATTCATTACTTCCTTGTGCTACGTTTATGGCATGATATATTAAGTTGCTAGATATAATTGTAAGTTTTTAGTTGTTTACATGTGATATGGTCTTACTTAAGATCGAAGAAAATTTCTTGAGTGTTTCTGCGTCTAGTAATTAGGCGACACCTCTTTGTGTTAAGGCAACATGGTATTGCCTCTATGCATAAAGATGACACCTTATTGATGAGGCGTTGTCACATTAACAGAGTCACACGTGACTTGATTTTAAACTCTTTTATTCACTATATTTGATTTGCTTTCCTTCATGTGTTTTCATGTTTCTACACTTTAATCTTCTGTACAATTATCATGGTATTTTGTCTAATTAAATATTTGTGTGCTCATTATTCATATTTATATTTACTTGGTTTATGAAATTAACTTTATAGCTTTCTTTTGTAGGGTTTATATTACAGGAACCTCGAGATGATTTTAATCATCAAATAATTATCCCTTAACTAATCTTTGCAATTATTTACTTTTATTAATCTCATTGTTATTTCGCATGTTAGAAAGGTAATTTATTTCCCTTTTCTTTTACTAGTTTATCTTCAGTTTATTTTACTCTTTCTTGCATAAAAAAGATTGTAATCTATTTTCCTTCCTTTTTTGTTTGCATGTGAATTTATCTTTATTTTTACGAATGAATGTTTATGTCACGACTTAAAATAGGGAGCCATGACAGGCGCTAGGGAACGGGAATTCTTTCGAATCCGGAACCCGTAGCAAGCCTTTAAAATAAAATAAAAGCATGTAATAATAATAACATAAATAAAATATCTTGCAGTGAAAATTAAAATCTCATAAGTAATAATATAATCCACCAATTCATTAGATAAAACAAACTCATCTCATATGTATAGAAATTTTTTTTTTGATATAAATTTTCGTTTCAATTCTTTAAAATATAACTCTCATACAAATATAGTACATACTGCTCACTAAAACAACTATTGCAGTATCTAGAATACAAAATAAAATCAAGTAAGCAGTTTACATAATAAAGTCGTGGCAGAAGAAATCCAGCGTAAGGGTCTACTACTGAGGTCTAAAGACGAAGACTCTCTTGAAAAATAGTCAACGGAGGGGAGTCAGACCTCACTGAGTGAATTGTTATAATATATATACATGCATAGCTAAATGACAAATGCATACATTCAATAGTATATATAATAAATATATATATACAAGCAAAACACATAGATGCAGCAAAATCATTTTATATAAATACTGAAATTGATATTCGATTATGAAGGATCAAATAGAACCTTAAATGATCGCAACCTCAAATGGTATTAGACAACGCTCTAGCCATACAGGCTCACTTATTCCAAATAAATTCACTTGTTCCATTTGGATAGTAGACTAGCCCCGAGACACTAAGTCAACCGAGCTCCAGCAGTCTGATTGTCAATGTGATTAGCCCCAAGACACTTGGTCAATCGAGCTCCAGCAATCACACTCTCAAATCACATCTAACATCAAATAAATTAATCTGATCAATATCCACAAATAGGTTAGTAATTTAACCTAAATTCTATCGTCGTACCGGTACGTACTCGGTCCTAGTGTTGTCCACTAGGTAGCACGTTTTATTGATATCCTTCATTTATATAAAACATACATTCATAAAATAAATGATGCACGACATTAAGTAAAATAACAATATAAACCATATATATACTAAAAATATACCAAAAATAAACCAAGTATATTTCAAGTATATATATGTCAAATAAATTCAATTTAATTATAAAATAAACCAGAAATAAACTATACATATACTTAAAAACATTTTAAGCATAATTCAATAATAAAACATGCATTTAATTTAAAATATACCAAAATATACCTAAAATATACCTAAGCAATTATTAAAATATTTATGCATATTTCATAAAATTTAAACATACATTTCTAAAACATGCAATCCTAATACAAGTATATATAGAATAACAACTCATAGTTATGCGCTCCTCGAGACGGGTCTGACAGGTCTGGTCCACTAGGCCACAGTCTCGACGCAACTAAACAAACAAACGACAATACGAAATTAAAATAAATCTAACGAAATTCTAGAGACTCGATCTAAAACACTAGACACATAATAGGAATATGGATTCGACTAGATGTCACATTTTACGAAAATTTTATCAAAAATTTGGCAGAACCTCCCCTGTAAAACGGACATCTCTCTACTCAGAAAGTAGACCCGGTCCTGTAAGAAAACACACTTCAAGTATAAACAGTCTCACAACCCCTCGGTCGGACTCCCAACTACAATTCCACCGACCGAGGTTCACAATTCACGAGATAAACACAGAACACATAAAATTCCAAAAATACCGAAAATACCCTTTATAATCAAAATATAGCAAATTAGATATTTAAAACACTAAAAATAATTATTTCACCGATAATTAAAATAAAATCCTAATTTTAATAAAATATTATTAAAAATCCATAATTCTTGATAAATTCATAAATATTGACCAAAATACATTTTATAACTCCAAATTACATAATTAGCCCTAAAACATATTTAAAATTAATAAAAACTCATTTATTTACAAAAATAGTATATTATATATAATTTGAAAATAATTTACGAAAAATAGTTTTAATTAGTTAAAAATACTAAATAATTTTTAAAAATCATTTTTATACCTCAAATAACTATTAAAACCAATTTAACTTAATTTTTAAACAATTTAGTACCAAATTACCCCTAACTATATATAATTTCACATAATATACTATAATTATGCAAAATTCACTAAAAAATATATAATTACTCAAAAATTAATTTCTCAACATATAATTCAATAAAATCAATAATTATACTCAATTAACCAATTAATTTTAACAAAATACCTAATTAACCTAATTTTCTAAAAATCACCTAAACTAAATAAATTCATAATAATTATACAAAAATCATAAAAATTACAAATAAATTTATAAAATTCATTTTAATACCTATAAACACCATAAATCACAATTTCATAATTTATTTAATTAATTTACGAAAATTAGAAAATATATAATGAAATAATAAAAAATTCACAAAAATCAAAATAATTCCCAAAAATTCCACAAAAATTATAAGATGTAGATTGAGCTACTAGGATCAATCTTTGTGAAGGAAGTTAGCTTGAATCATTAGAATCGAAGCTCAAAAAAATTAAAAAACTCAAAGTGGCCGAAATGAAAATCAAGCTTAAATCCTTACCAAATCGAGTTTTCAAACTACAAGGAGCTTAGAATCGGCTTCTATGGAGTTATAGGAGCAAAACCACATTGGAATCATAAAAAATGATGGTCAGAATATGCTTGATCGGAGGTAGCTTCAAGTTTCGGTTTCTTTGGCTTTTCATGGCCAAAACTCGCCGGAAAAGGAAAGAAAGGGTGGCGGAATGGGCTAGAGAGGGTGATGGTTGGTTGAGAGGCACATCGACAACAAGAAAATGGGAGTTGTAGCAGCGGTGGCGAAGGGAGGTTGTCGGGAGCTTTGATGGAGAAGACGATGGCAGAGTTGTAAATTAATCAAACTTCATTTATATATATATATATATAACTTTAACTTTAATTATTATAATATATTATTATTATATTAAAAAATGATTACACACCACATGTTAAAATAATAATATCTATATACATATACATATATATAACACATATTAATTTATCAAAACTATATAATAGAGGTTTAATAAAAAAAATAAACCCTAATTTATTAAATGTGTATATATATGCATGTATATGTATGTATATTAATACGACAATTAAAATCGTGCATGGACTCATGCAAATACATAAAACCAACCAATATAATTCCTAATTATTTATTTAGGTTTTAATTTTCCCAAAAATAAAATTCTTGGAAAAAATTTATGTAGAAATCTTGAAATAATTAAAAATAACTTTAATAAATAACCAACTAATTAAATAACCAAATATATATTAAAATTATTAACACTGCATATCCCGATGCAGTTTAAAATTATTTAAAATCTCGGGATATTATAGTTTATTTATACAATAAATGTTGTAAATCATATTAAAATGCATGAATTTGAATTAATGTGTTAATTTGGACTTAAACATAAAATTGAAAATTGTTTGAAGGTAATTGCAATTTGCATGATAATGAATAAATAATTGAATAATTAAAGGTAATAAAATACAAAACACACACGGAGGCCAATCGCAGGTTTGGATGGGCATTCGAAAAGCCCATATCTAATTTATGAACCCATTCTCTGAGGACGGCTGCTAGGAACCTCCATGGAATCGAGTTACTGTACAGTGTGTATCAGGTTTCATCCATGTGGTGACTCCATCTCCAATTTTGGTCTTGAGCCTATTTTGTATTTTCTAGTAGGCCTCAAGCTCACACAATGTCATGGTTGTCAAACACTTAGGTGCATGCTTAACATCGCCACCCACTGGTGACTCCATTAGGGTATAGAGAAACTGATTCTAGTGTTTTATATTTTATCAATTTTAATTATTCTTTCATTTCTTTTGCATTCACTACACATTTTCACATAATAAGCACTCGGTCCTAAATAACTCCGTGATAGTCATTGCTCTACTGCTTGTGTTTTATTCAAACCTGGTGGTAGGGTATTTGATTATTATCACTCATAGCACATACTTATCCATGTCATATGGACTTTTAAGTGGGGAAATGTAATAGAGGTATATCGCTATGGGAGCCAAAGCTTATCACCTAAGACTCAGCCGATGTAATGACTTAGAAATTTCCTTAAGATTTTCCAAATGCATATACCTTATGCCATATAATAATCCTTAAAATAAGGCCCAAGCCTGTTGTAAGTGTACCATGTCTACATTGGCCTTTAATGCCCATTATGACCTATTAAGATGGACTTTGGACTTATTTAAAGAATTACTACTTATTTTTTCCATCTTGAGAGTTATCTTGTATTCGTCAGTTTTTTTATCCCTTATTGATAAGTAAAATCCTAGGATAAGAAACCCACCATTGAATACGCGTATAGGAGAAATAAGGGTAGAGGTTATCATTTTTAAAGCTTTTTATTTTTTTCTTTATTATGTGTAAATGTAGTGTTTATTTTCTTTCTTTGAATAATAAAATGGATCTGTATATCATGCATACACGTCATGCATAATTTTAACCGGTGGTGGTTGCAAATATAGACTTATATTAGTCTTCTACTTGGAAACAGTCTGATATTGGTTGCCTAATTAGAGCTTTTAAAGAACCAACAATGGCAGGCTTTAATCCTTATGCATTCAAGGAACAGTTGAAAGTAGAAATAACTTAGCAAACTCATTTGATCATGAAAGAAATGATGGAAGAAATGATAGGACTAGTTAAATAAAAACAACAAGCACAACAGCCACCACCTTTTGATCTTGATATTGAAACTTCTGCAAGGCAACAAGTAGAGGATGATCAGGAAACCTTATTGGTAGAACCTGTAGGTTGATAAAAAGTGGACATTTCTAAGACTATGGAAAAGACTGATTGGGCTAAGAATATAACCAACGCTATAGCTCAAGTCCAAATGATTATGAAGGAGAAAAGGAATGATGCTCTGATGGACTATACCAACCTTGACTTAAATGAGGATGATGACCTTTTTTCATAAAAATTTAAGTTCCCTAACATGAAAAATATTATGGGATTGATGACCTATACCTACATTTGAAATAATATATGAGCTACATGAAGGCCACTGAACTCACCAAGGTTCAGATAGTCAACCAATTCCCCATGTCGTTGGAGGGTGCCCTAGTCCGTTGGTATTACACTTTAGAATCACATGTGCAGAATGATTAGAAAGAGTTGTGTGCTACATTTATGAAGCAATATGGTTTGAATGCTTAGATATTGGTGTCTCTAAGGGACTTTCAAAACACTAAACAAAAATTTAATGAGTCCTTCACTAACTACCTGACCAAATGGAGGGCGAAGCTAGCACATATGAGGCATAGGCCTGCTAAGTTCAATCAATTGATGATAGCAATGGAAAGTTGTGTTCCATTACTTTCTAAAAAGCTGAAAGACTTAAGGATTCAGAATTTTGAAGAGTTATATAGATTTAAGGTTTAAAAAGAGTCTAATTTGGCATAGGAAAAGAAATTTTTAGTCGAAGATCTACGAGTAAAGAAGTGAGTGGGTTAAATAACAATGTGCAGATCAATGCCATTAGGCAACTCGAAGATTCTCTAATCTAGGTAGGCCTCTTTCAAAAGTTTTGGAGAAGTTAATGGAAAAAATCTTCTATAGCCTTTACCCCTAAAACAACCTATACCATATGCCAACCCAAAACTCTACTGCAAGTTTCATCAAGCCATTGGATATGGCACTGACAGTTGTACCTGACTAAAATATGAGGTCCAAGACTTGATCAATTCAAGCAAAATCACTAATTTAGAATTTAGAAAATAAACACTCAAAATAATCCTTTACCCAACTACAAAAATGTCCCACCACCAAATCCATATATCCCTAAGATTAACACTAGTTTGACAAAAGAGCAGGTCCTTAACTCTTTTGTTAATGCTACACCCAGTTCACTAAAACCCAACCTTGAACCACAAAGCCCACGACCTATAGAATTGTCCATTAGTGTGTTGGATATTTGGAGCTTTAATAAAGAAGGAGAGAGATTGACATATGGGATAGTGATAAAGAGAGAGAGATCCAATCAGTCAGGAAGGGTGCTGAAAAAGGGAAAGGAAAAGATGAGGATCAACTAGTATTTGAGGTTGAAACTAAAGCTAAGAATAAAGAGATGGAAAAATAAGAGCCAAAAAGAGAGCCAAAGAAAGAAGAAAAATCTATGGCTAGTGTTTAGGAATTGCTCATGAATTCCAAGACCCATCGGGAGGCATTAGTCCAAGCTTTAGATAAAAAAAAAGGTCCCTAAAACTTACAATCTCAAACAGATGGTGAATTCTTTGATAGAGAGTCCTAAAGGAGCTATTGTGTTCATTGACAATGATTTTCCATTGGAAGGAAGAGAGCACTATAAAGCCTTATTCATGAAAGGTAAGGTAAAAGGTAATTTAACTTATTGTGTAATGGTAGACAATGGCTTTGCTATTAATGTGTGCCCCCTCAAAATTTTGCCTAAGCTTAGACTTATTGTGGCTGGCCTTAAGCCATTTAATGTGATTATTAAAGCATATGATGATACAAAGAGACTTGTTGAGGGAACTTTCTGAGCTTTGGTAAAGACTGGACCCATTGAGACTTGGGTTAATTTACACATGATTAACATCTCGATCACTTTTGCTATTATGTTAAAAAGGCCTTAGTTTCATCCTTTGGGAGGTGTACCATCTATTATGCACCAAAAGATTATGAAGGAAAAGTGGTTACAATTTTAGCAAAAGCTAAAGCTATTATTGGCTGCTTTGAAATTGACTCCAAAGGACATTTCTATCAATCCAAGCTTTGAGGTTTGTGTGTTGTATAAAGATGATCTTGATGGGAGGGTTATGAACATGATAAGGAATATAAGTTTCATGCTTGGCATGGGATTGGGGAAGAACCAGAATGGACCACTAGATTTTGTGGAACAGAAAGTGCCAATTTTAAAGTATGGGATTAGGTATCACAGAGATGAAGATTTTGAAGAAGATAATGAAAATGGAAACTAAAAATGGGCACTTTGGGAGACATTTGTGAAAGAAGGTAATGGGTATCCATACAAGGGAGCTCCTAAATCGTTAATGTTGGCTGGGAAGTTGGTCCCTAGGTTTGAGATTTTTATCAACTATATGAATAAGGTTAAGGAGGCTTTTGTTAAAGAGACAATAGTGGAAGAGTTGGTGCTAACTTCAGAACCAAAAGAGGACATTCTTGCTGCAGAGCTGAAGGACATTACTGATTAGGAAGAGGAGCTGGACTTTGAGACCTACATTCTGAACTTTATCATAGATGTTTTCTAAAATAATTTTGACATTTCTCTTGCTACCTTTTTTGAAATTAATGATTTGTTTTTCTCTAAAGTTAATATAATAAAATCTAACTTTGCTTATTTATGTGATGTGTTTCCTAATGGTTATTCTATTTGTGATTATCATTTCATGCATATGTTTGACATTAATTATGCATAAACTGAATCATTTAATTTAGGCACAAATGATGACCCTAAAAATATACTAATCACTTCTAATTTAAATCTTGATGAACGAGAAAAAAGGAAAGAAACTTTAAAAAAAAGATAAAAAATATTTGCTTAGGGCTATGAGGATATGCCTAGGATTGACAAGGACACTCAATGGCTAACAAATATAGTACCAGTTTCTAAGAAAGATGGAAGAGTTAGGATGTGTGTGGATTATAAAGATTTAAACAAGGCCTGCCCAAAAGATGATTTTCCTTTACCATTTATTGACACACTAATTAATAGTAAGGCTTCTAGTGTGATGTACTCTTTCATGGATGGTTTCTCGAGATATAATCAAATTATGATGGTAGTAATAGATAAGCTAAAAATGTCTTTCACCACTGAATAAGGTATCTACTACTACCTGGTCATACCATTTAGTTTGAAGAATGCAAGGGCTACGTATTAGAGGATGGCTACCACCTTGCTACAGACATGATCTATAAAGAGATAGAGGTGTACGTGGATGATATAATGGTAAAGTCTTCAACTAGAGAATGGTACTTTAAGGCTTTAGACAAGTTTCTGGTAAGGGCTAAAAAGTATAATCTTTTATTAAATCCAAAGAAGTGTGTTTTTGGGGTAACATCTAGAAAATTGTTAAGACATATTGTCGGTCGAAAAGGAATAGAGGTGGATCTAGATAAGGTTAAAGCAATCAGAGAGATGCCTACACCAAAAAATGAAAAAGAAGTCAAAGGGTTCATCGGGCGGTTATAGTACATCAATTGATTCATAGCCAAGCTGACCACTATTTATGAACCAATCTTTAAGCTCCTAAGGAATAATCAACTATTAATATAAGATGATAAGTGTTAGTAGGCTTTTGAAGTTATTAAAAATTATTTAATGAACCTCCAATCTTACAGTTACCAAAGTCAGCTAAACCTTTAATTCTTTATCTAATTATTAAGAAGGATGCAGTAGGCGCGATGTTAGCTTAAGAAGGTGAAAGAAAAGTTAAGCACACAATGTATTACCTGAGTAAGAAACTCCTCCAGTATGAAGCTAATTATAGTTTGGTAGAGAAGATGTGTTTGGCTATGATTTGGGCAACTAAAAAACTTCAACATTATTTCTAATCTTATAGAGTATAAGCAATTTCCAAACATAACCCCCCAGATACCTTCAATAAACTTTGTCACTAATAGAAAAATTGGCCAGATGACTAGTCCTGCTCACCGAGTTTGATATAGATTATATGGTAAAGAAAGTAGTGAAAGGGAGAGCAATAATAGACTTCTTGGCTCAAAGTCTAGTGGAGGATGAACAGGAGTGGGAACTAAAATTTCTAAAAGACCATCTAGGGGCAATAGAGGTCCAAGGATGGAAAATGCACTTTGATGGGGTAGTTAATAACAAAGGAGCAAGCACTAGTGTAATTTTGATCACACCAGAAAGAGAGATGATCCCGTGTTCTGTTTCATGATTCCATAGGCAGTGAAAAAATTAAATTTTAATCACAAACCTAAACTAGGATCCAAGTAATTTGATTAATTGATTAAACCTAGGTTTTTCATTTTCTTACCATAAATGTAGAAATGGCAAGATTTCTGGAAGGAAGAGAGGAGGTTTACTTCGGTGACACCCTACCATGAGCTTTTAATATGGCAATTCGGATTGATACGTCTTCAAAAGAATCTATCCTCCATAAATGTTCATACGAACAACCTTTAATTTGAAAACAAATGCTTGTGTGCTAGTACTTTCTTTTGATTTTTCACAAATCAAGAATCAAAAGAACTTTGTGTTTTTTTTTAAAAGGAGAGAACATGAATTTGGTGGCAGAATAATAAGAATGTTTAAAACCCTAGAGAATATATCATATTTATAGACATTTAAATTAGGGTTTCACTTACCAAATGACCTTTTAGTAATTTCTCACTTATTCTTATTCTAATTTTATTTAAAATTAAATCAAAAATAATATTCTATTTATATAAGATAATATTTATCTTAAATAAATAAATAAATATTTTATTTATTTATTTCCACAAAGCTTATGTGGGCTTATTAAACCCATATTCGTTTTAAGCTTGTTCAAAGTGTGTGACCCTGTAGGTTCTCATGACGTTAGCAGTAGACTTTAAATCTCTATTTAGGCCTATAAGTCATAAGTGGCCTCTAGTAAGACATTATGACTACCCAAGTCATGTGAAGTCAATAATCCAACATAACCTAATATACAGTGAATATTCTAGTCCCTTTGTCATATGATATCTTGATTGAATATAAGATATAGATTATGTCATCCTTATAGAATTCAATCATATAATTTCTTGATTCCAAGTAGACTGAGAATAATAACTCTTTATCAATTTGCTTTACCATGGCCATGCATTTTCCTCAGCCTATCTTGTCAAGGAGCCGATAGATATCTTACTCATATTAAATGAGGGAAAAATTCCTTCTTAATCACTCACATTTCTCATATAACTCATTTTATACCCAACAACAACCTATTTTATCATCTGGTTAAAGATAATGTAAGATTGTGTCAAAATATAAAATAGTTAGGTAGAAATCCATGGTGATTTCAAAATTAAAAGACTAAGCCAATAATATTATTATGAGAATTACTTATTACAATTATCTATGTAGAATTCTCATAATGGGTCAATCCAACACTTTATTTCTCAAATAAGTACCTATAAGTTTACTTAATATCTGATATTCATAATTAGTAAAACATAATCACCAATCAACACCATACTAGCCATAATACATTGTTATGACTTGGGATAATTTGAATAGTACTCAAATTTAATCTAAGAGTTTTACTATTAAGTCACATACTTGATGACCTTAGTAAGAATTGACTATTCAAGTAATTATCATAACATAAAATGATAATGAAAAATGCCTCTTTATTAAATAAAATGATAAAGTCAAAATATGGTCATACATTATTGACCTAGTGCATATCACTAACATCCCAATGGTTGGAGTTTGAAGTGACCAATAATCAAGCAAAATATAAAGCTTGCATTTTTGGGTTGGAGGCACTCCAGAACATAGGGGCATGAAGTCACAATATATGGGGACTCTATATTAGTAATCAAATAGATTTTTAATAAATAGGAAGTTAGAGAAGATAAGCTAAGATTGTACTAGGATTACTCAGCTACTTTCTATTTGCTTTCACTCAGTGTAGATTTGTACATTTGCCATGAGAGGAGAATTAGATGGTAGATACTTTAGTTTTAACCTGGGAAGGAGGGAAATAGAAAAAGTCAAAACTTTTATTCTTGTGAAGTCTCGAACCCCCTTTTATATGGAGATAAAAGTAATGTTAGCTGACTCTATAAAAAAGTTTTGGTTTAATGATTTGTAGCAGAATTTGGAAATGGGACAATTTTCAAAGGATGCAAATAAGAAAGAGTGAATGTCTCTAAGGATGTTATCCTAATAATTCATCAGTCATAATGGGATATTATAAAAAAGAATACAAACTGGGGTATATTTAAGATGTGTTGATAAAGATAAGGCTCGAATAGTCATAGAAGCAATTCACGAAGGTGTATGTGGACCACTCATAAATGGAATGGTTCTTGCTAAGAAAATAGTTTAGCAAGGGTATTTCTGGTTAACCATGGAGACTAATTGTGTGAAATTTGTAAAAAAGTGCCATAACTGTTAAGTGTTTAGAGATGTGAGCCATTTGCCTTCTATGGAACTTTAAGGATTGGCTTCTCCATGGTCGTTCACAGTTTGGGGAATTAATATTATCGAAGAATTATTATATTAAAGTAACAATTATGGTAGCAATTGATAACTGCTCTATGTGGGTCAAAGCATAATCATTCATGACTGTCGAGGAGAAATAGATGGCGAGGCTTATAGAAAAAAACATAATCTATAGATATAGGTTGCCTCATTATATTGTCATTGATAATGGTGTTCAGTTTAGAGAAAAAATGGCTACTTTATTGAAAGAATATCAAATTAAGCATCATAAATCATCTCCATACAAACCATAGGCAAATGGAGCAGTAGAAGCGGTCAACGAGAATATAAAGAAGATTCTATCTAAAATACTAAAGAATCATAAAGATTGGGCAAGCTATCTATAATTTTCATTATAGGGATAAAAAGCCACTGCCAAGGCATTAACAGAAGCTACTCTATACTCATTGGTATATGGGTGTGAAGCTGTGTTACGAGCGGAGGTCGAGATCCAATCATTAAGGGTCCTCTTGGAATCTAAAATCCCTAAGCATCATTGGTTAGAGAGTCGATTGGTATAACTAACATTGTTAAATAAGAAGAGGATGAAAGCCATGTATCACTCCTAGTTGTACCAGAAGAGGATAACTTGAGCATATAATAAGAATATTAAGCCAAAAAAGATTAAAGAGAGTGATTTGGTGCTTAAACTCACTAAGCCAATCATGACTAACCCATGAGGAAAGTTCAAGCCGAATTGGGAGGGTTCGTATCTAGTGAAGAAGCTATTTTCCAATGGTACTGCTATTCTATCTAACTTGGAAGTGAATGAGTTCAGGGAGCCCATCAACTTAAACAAGCTTGAGAAATACTTTTTATGAAGTCTCGCTAGGGAGAAAACCTCAAAAGAGGTTATCTAGGCAAAAGATAGAGATGAAAGAAAAATGAAAAATGAAAAGAGTCCTACTGGATTGAAAACCTTGAAAGAGACGGTCTAGGCAAAAGTTAAGAACATATAAAAAGAGAGAGAAAAAAAATAGTTAGTTGGAAAACTTATAAGGGTAAGCCAATTAATAAAATGAGATGTCATATTGTGCTTAAATTAAATGGAAATGGATTGCCTTTATTACTATTAAATGTTGCATTAAATGTCTATTACAAACTTTTTAACTATAAAAAGAAATCCCATCCAACACAAAAAGCAAAATGATGATTAAACTTCATGAACTTCTTTTGTTTCCTTTTATTGAACACCTTGAGCACTTGATATCTGCAACTCTTTTGTTCTTTTATTTTTCATAAACTCATCCATCTTTGTCTATTGTAACTGCATCCATGTCTTTTACTAATCATCCATGGACTAATCTCTATCATAGTTGATGTTCCTTTAAATGATTCTGCGAGGCCAAGTTGCAACTAAATTGTCCAGGAAGTTTTGAAAGAAGGGCTCCTAGTTTGAAGTCATGCACTAACCCCATAATTAGTTGCTTCTATCCATATTTGTTGGTAAAGAATGGCTGGATTATATAAGGTGGAAAAATGGAGGCAAACTATAAGGACACAATTGGTATAAGATGGAACGGTCATGTGCCGTATTTTCCACTATGGGCACATCCATTGGTATTCGGAAAGGTGGACAACCAGCTCTAAACATCTCCTAGTATGGGATGGAGTTTTCTAGTATGACAATGCTTTGCTTTATAGTGCACAATATCTCTAGGAGGTTAAAGTAATCTCAGCTTTTCACAAAGACATGCTTGAAAGAAATGAATTAGAAAATGATAGAAAAAGAAAAAAAATAAAGAAGAGAGAAGAAAATGTTGAACTCCAGCAGTAATGGACTCCTAGAGAATCATTTGGTTTCTAGGAAGTTGTTTAATCCAATAATTGTTTCCATTAGGATAAGAGGAAAGGGATTGAGTTCGTCTTTCACTTAATCCAAGATGTGGAGAACTTTTGAATCACATTAGCTAAAAGTAGAAATAAGCAAGAATTAAGCGTACCAACAAAGAGCGATCATCCATGGCCAATAAACCTCCTTCTTGTTCGCAACTGCAATAACCTCAAGGAAGGATCCTATTAGAACTTTAAAATCAAAAACATGGTGAAGGGAAGACATAAGGGAAAGATTGAATAACCTAGCCATCTAATATTGGATAGAGTGTAAATATGGAGTTTCAACCTAAGGGATTACAATCTGACTAGTAAAATCCATGTGACAACTCAAGATAGCCTCGAATTCTTCTAGCAAGGGGCATATCTCTAGAGAGTTAAGAAAAAACATGTTTGCTTGAATCCAAAATTGAGCCATAGTATGGAGGTAGGGAACATTGATCCTCCTAGTATGTAAAGATCTGAAAACTAACAGGTGAAAAGGCTTTAGTTTTTCCTATGATTCCCCATCCAATCCCTTTAAGGTCAGTTGTAGTTTTTTAAGGATTCTCTTAGTCATGTTTTGGGGTTTTAGAGCTATTTGGAAAGAGGAAATAAGGAGTTAAGGCATAGGTGTGAAAAGAAGAAGTTTCTTTTGTAAGGAAAGATAAGGATTTAGAATGAGGGTCTGCAGGTGAAGTGGTAAGACGCTCACCTCTATGATCAGACGGTGCCTCTTCATAAAAAGGCATCTCGATATTGCCTTTTTATGAAGACGCAATGCCTTAGTGGAGAGGCGATCGCCTCTTTAATAGTCAAGGGTGTGTTCTAGTTGTATTATTTAGATTGATTCTTCTTCTTTCTATTCATTAACAAAAAGTTTGTATATTTAAATGATTAATTTATGTAGTTTTATGTTAGAATGATCAAAATTTCTCATTGAAATAAGCTTAAATGTTCAAGTATCCAATAGAATTTAAACACACATATTCAAAATGAAATTAAAATAATCCTATCAACATCAAAATTAGAGAATAACAAAAAAGAGTCTGAATCCTAATCTAAGAAGCCTTTGACTCGATGGCCTACGCATCACCTCTATCATTATTGTCATTGGTCCCATTACCGTCATCATCATTAGCGCGTTGCTTGTCCTCTTTTCCTTATCCTTATCCTCATCGTCTATAATATGTAAACCAGCAACTTGATACTGGAGGGCTATGATCCTAGCCTAACTGATTGTATTATGATCTTGTCCATATACAATTCAGGGAAAGTATTCATGTAAGCATGCAAACATATAGAAATAAGAGAGGTCATTACTTTCCACCACTGAGTGATGATCATTAGATGGTCTCGATGAGCCTCGATCAGTTGATACATGTACACTTTTTTCTCTAGAAGGATCTGCATAAATAATGATCTATTATTACTAATGCTTTGTTGAAGTTAATTATGAAAGTAGGAAAGGAAAAAAAACTTAAGTATGTAGCACCAGGAGTGTACACTAGTGTCATACTCTCATCTAATGTTAAAAACTCATAGAATAGGTCCCCTAAGGGCACCCAATAGTGGGCTAATAAATAAGGTGTGTGAGTCAAATGACCAACCACCATCCATAAGCTAGAACTGGAAGGAGCTCTACGAGTCAGAACTTCAGCTAAAGTACCATCTCCACTATAGGTACAAAGGCACTAAAGTGGCCTCTCATATGTAGGAGGCCTAGCTCTATGGGGAAGACCTGTGGCTACCACCTATGAATAAAAAAAGACTAAGTCAATAAGTGATATGGAAGAGAAGAAAAGGAGAGATGAAGTCAAGTGAGTACTTGAGAAATAGTGGTGGTTGAAAAAGGCACCGGTTGCAATAAATTGGCTTGAACGAAGTCTGAGTAGCGGCTCTTGCTCCTTACAGTATGGGTCTCGACAGGGTCTTCTATAACCACTCTATCTAGCTCATCACCCTTTAGTAAGCGCATCCAAAACATACTAGCAGAAGGTGATAAAGGGATGCATCTAGCAAGGGCACCACGATCCCAATTGAGGATCCTCAACAGTTAGGTTTATGAAGGAGCACCCTCTATAAAGATAGTGGTCAAGAGCAAGTCATCTCTAAAAGCCACCTGTCCTAAGGACCTCACAAGTCCTAACACAACTACAGAAAAAAAAAGAGTAGGTAAGTAACATAAATTCTACAACTATACGATGTTAATCATAGTTTTTTTTACCTTTTCTCAAGTACCTTATCATAGGTTAAGGAGTTCAGCTATTTTTTATGAACATGCACATGGGCCAAATGTCTCTTTTATGAATGACTAGTGCCCTACCGGGCTAAGGCTGGAAAATGGACATCAACATAGACTATCCCTCAAATTAGCTTAAGCTCTAAAGCCTAGACTTATAAAAAGAAAGCATTATCAATAAAGATTCATGGAAACTAACATGCCAAGTTCAAAGGATAAGAGAGATCTACCAGGATAGCATGCTAGAAACCATATAATTGTCTAGCTCCTTAGATATACTCCTGTACAAGTAAGCTAGTGCACAACTACCCTAATCATAAAAGGACATTTGATCCAAGTCTCAAAGAGGCATCAAGAATATTAAATCAATAGAGCTGGTTGTGTCAGCGAAGAGAGTAGCACCTAGTAGGTAGACCAAGAATGATCTCACTACCTGGTCAATCTCTCAATCTATGGTGGCAGCCTTGATCCTAGCATAGGTTTAATGACTCCGGATCAAGTCAATCTTGATGGTATAAGTCCCTTTCGTGACTATGACCATACCAAGAAGTCCCTTGATAAAAGCTACCCGATCTAGTGCCATCTGATTGTTGCTCGCACCAAATGGGACAGCATCAACACATGCGATCCTAGTAATAGTAGCAAAAAAGATGAGGTCCAGTGTAAGCTCACTGAAAGGAAAGTGAAATGCATGTGTGGTCTTAAACCACCTCCCCATCAGTGCATGGAGTAGTCAATAATTAGTGTGGCCCTGAGCGTCTGAGAGTGATAGAATGAAGTTCTCAAACTCGGTCTCCCAGATGTAGTCCTTGATGTCATCGGTGACCTCGTTGTACCAAACTAAAGCACCATTGAAGTTCCCAATGCCTTTAAATGTATGGGCGTTATGCTAAAAATAAACAAGGAAGTCAAAATTTTTGTAATTTACATAAAATAAAAAATAGAAAATGTTGAATCCTATTATAGTGGCAATGCCTCATTAAAGTGGCGACACCTCAATATAAAGAGGTGACGCCTCACTAAATTGCATGAAGATGACCACCTTTCTAATGAAAAGGAAACACTTCTCTTTATTAAGGCAACACTTTATCAATGAGGTGGTTGCTTCATCGAAGAGAAGATGCCTCTTCATGTCAAAGAACACGAATCAATTTTAATTTTTTTGAATTTCCTTAACTTAATAAACTACATTCATATTTACAATGATAAATACATGTCCATTAATCATAAACCGATATTATTTGATAGGAAAAATCAAAGGAATCAAATACTAACCTCTCGAGAGGCCAAGACATAGATATAGGTGCCAGGATTTACTGTGAGTGGAATATTATCCCCGATGGAGAATCCAAGGGTCCATATTGGATCTATAGAAGGCATCACTGGGTCCCATTGTGGTGGATCAGGGGTGCAGGTGGTGTCCATCGTTGAAAAAAGAAGACGTGGGGAGGAAGAAAGAGAGAAGAGAAAAGAAAAGAAAAAGATGAGAAAAAAAGAGAGATAAGCATTTTTGAAAAGAAAAGGAAGAGAGAAAAAGAAAAAAAAACTTTTTTAAAAAAAGAAGAAAGAGAAAAGAAAAGGATAATTTTGAAAAAAGAAGGGAAAAGAAAAGGGTTTATATAAAAAATTGAAAAGAAGCAATTTAATGATAAAAAAATGAATAAGACAAAGAGCCACCTCTCAAGCTTGAGTCCTAAGGCTGATGATTCAAGAGTTAGAAAAATTCAACCTCTCGGGTTTGTATACTTGAGGCTGATGGCATGAGTTTTTGAAATAATTGTCTCTCAGGTTTGTAGACTAGAGGCTGACAATATGAATTTCCTGATGATTTTAAGAAAAAATTTGACCTCTCGGGTTTCTAGACCCGAGGCTAACAATGCAAGTTTTTAAAGGAATTACCTCTTGGATGTGTACAGTTGAGGCTGACGATGTGAATTTCCTAATGATTTTAAGAAGAAAAAATTTGACCACTCGAGTTTATATACCCAAGGCTAATGACACAAGTTTTTAAAGGAATTTCCTCTTGGGTTTATATACTCAAAGCTGATGGCATGAACTTCTTGATGGTTTTAATAAGAAAAATTCAACCTCTTGAGTTTGTATACCCAAGGATGACGACGTGAATTTAAAAAAATTCATTCCTAAGTGAATCTCGAAGATCAATGATATCCTTTTATTGTTTATTACTTTTGTTGTATGTGTTGATTTTTTAAAAAATTTTGATTGCATTAATTTGGTTTTCAAAAATCAAAGGGGCAAACTGTGGACACTCGGTTTGATTGACCAGCAATAAAAGTTCAATGATGAGAAAATGCAAATCTTGAATGCAAGAAAGCCTGAAACCTTTTCTAGAATGGACCTAAAAGCCTAAATTTTCATCCCTATCCAACCCAAGCCTAAACCCATTTTAGCTCAAATGCCCAACCACAAGTTAGGGCCAAAGAGGCGCTGTCTTTATAGTGCCAACTTCAGTGAGGCATCGCCTATTTACTAGCCACTTGCACGAACATTAAATATAGAAATAACAATGGTGGATAAATGGGTGGTCCCACACTTTACTGATATCCTTGGATGTGAAAATATAGTCTTAATGATCAAAATAAAAGGCTAGAAAGGTACACACAATAGGTAAGAGATGTAAAGGGGGAAGTAAAATGTCTTATCAAAGCCATAGGTAACCTAAAAAGGTAAAAAAGGGAGGAATGCTTTTAGAGAAAGGGTTGGCTAGTTTTGTAGCTAAAAAACTAAAAAAAAAAAATAAGACAAAAGAGAGAAGTAAGGAGAGTTTAGCTTGAGGGTTCATTTTTGAAAGGAGAGGAAAGGAGATCTCTTGCATTCAAGTGAGGATTGAAAACCATAATCTCAACTCTAAGGGTTGAGTTAGGGGCTTCAAACTTGTCTTAAGCAGTAAAAACATTCATTTTTAAGTGTTAAGCTCTTGATTTACATAAAGTTCTTTCTTTATTTTCCTTTTGTTTTTTTTATTCATTGCTTCCTTATGCTACATTTATGGCATGATCTACTAAGTTGTTAGATAAAATTGTAAGTTTTTAGTCATTTATATATAATATTGTCTTACTTAAGACCGAAGTAAATTTCTTGAGTGTTCATGTGTCCGACAATTAGGAGATGCCTCTTTGAAGAGGTGTCGCCTCTTTGTGTTAAGGCGACATGGTATCGCCTCTATATATAGAGACATGAGGCATCGTCACATTAATAGAGTTACACATGAATTAATTTTAAACTCTTTTGTTCACTATATTTGATTTGCATTCCTTTATGTGTTTTCATATTGTTGCACTTTAATTTTCTGCACAACTATCATGGTATTTTATATTGTTGCACTTTAATCTTCTGTACAATTATCATGGTATTTTGTCTAATTATATTTACTTGGTTTATGAAATTAACTTTATAGCTTTCTTTTATAAGTTTTATAAATATATTTATGGAGATTAATGTTTTACTTATTACAAAAACCTCGAGATGATTTTAATCATCAAATAATTATTCCTTAACTAATCTTTGCAATTGTTTACTTTTATTTATCTCATTGTTATTTTGCATGTTAGAAAGTTAGTTTATTTCCCTTTTTTTTACTAGTTTATCTTTGATTTATTTTCTATTTATTTTACTTTTTATTCCATAAAAAAGATTGTGATATATTTTCCTCTCTCCTTTCTTTGCATGTGAATTTATCTTTATTTTTGCAAATGAATCTTTATTTATACAATAAATGTTGTAAATCATATTAAAATGCATGAATTTGAACTAATGTGTGAATTTGGACTTAAACATAAAATTGGAAATTGTTTGAAGGCAATTGCAATTCACATGATAATGAAGAAATAATTGAATAATTAAAGGTAATAAAATACAAAACATACATAGAGGCTAACTGCAAGGTTGGATGGGAATTCCAAAAGCCCATTCCCAATTTCTGAACCTATCCTATGAGGACTGCTATTGGGAACCTCCGTGGAATCCAATCCTTGTACAGTGTGTCATGGATTTCATCTGGGTGGCGACTTCTTCTCCAATTTGAGCCTTAAGCCTATTTTGTATTTTCTAATGGGCCTCAAACTCACATAATACCGTGATCATCAAATACTTTTTTGTGTGCTTAACCTTGCCACCCACGCATAGATATCACTAGTAATGACATTCATCATTGTCCATTACCATAATACAATTTAAACTTGTCCTCTTATATAGTCCATAATCCACACACAACCTCTTACATGCATATGAACTAAATTTCAAATAAGCAAGAAAGGGTATACACAAGTGCAAATCATGAAACAAATATACACATTTTCAAATCATAATTTTGGTTCTGTAACCAATGACAAAAATGTTAATTAGAGACACAAAACATACATTTAATGTCTGCATTTGTTTGTTTTGTTTTTGTCTTCTTAATGTAAATTTGTATGTTTCGTAAAAAAATATCATACAAAGCAATTTCAACATATGAATATTGCTAAACTTGCAATATACGATAATGTTGAACTGACGTTGGCTCCACATGGTAAGAAAAGGTATTAAAAGATGGTAAATTTTTGCAGGCTTTTTTTGGGCCAAGCTTATGGTTAGGGATGTGAAAGCATCCAATTTCGGGATGCAATTGTGCACAATTGCAACGTAAGCCCCTCTGATGAATTTCATTCAAAAATTGAACTTGGTTGTCGATTTTCTAGACTTTAGGGACTAAATTGCAATATTTTTTAGGATTTGATTACAAAGAAGTCAATTTTTCAGGGGTCTTTTGGTAATTAAAAGTAAAAAAAAAGGTCATCATTGCACAATGCCGACGTGCAACAAGTCCTATTTTTCAATTTTTTATGTAATTTTTTCATTTTTTCATCCATTTTTTAGTGTTTTGATTGGTTAAAAATTGAATTATTATTATTATTTTATCCGAAAAAGAATTTGATGCATTCAAAACAGTAACTTTCAAAAATCAAATCCTTATCTTATCAGTCTATTTTAAGGAAATGAGTCTGTTCCTCCAAAGGAGGAAGTCAGTATACAGGTAGACTCCTCTTCTCCACACTATGATTTTGTGACATAATAGTGTGTTCCCTAAGGCCCTGAGCCTAAATAGTGTCACGATTGCTAAAATTTTGAACGCGCGCTAAACCCTGCCGTCTACAGTGGTGACTCCATTGGGATAAGAGATATTGATTCCACTTGTGTTCTTTAGATTTATTTTATTGATTATTATTTCATTCTTGCATTCATTCTGTATGTCCCTACTAAATGAATGGCGTTGGTTTATGATTCCATGATTCCACTAGCTTCATGGAGTTATAGATTGGCTAATCATCACTCTTAGCCTTAATTCGATTCAAGAGAGATTACCGAGGTCATCTGACTAGAGTTTGTAACCCAAGTCCTTAAAGGGGGTAATCTTCTCTTGAGTTAGTAAAGGATGTTGGGCCCCTCTAACCTTGACCTGTAACTCAAAGTCCATAATGGAGAGCATCTTGCTAAGGGAACCTTAACTTTTCTCTGGACCCTAACCACATATACTGGCCTAGTTACTTCCCCTAGGATTTTTACCCAAAGTGCTTATTTGTTTGAATTTCCATGAGGTATTTATAAAAGCTCAGGCTAATAAGGATTAGGCTAGATATTTATATTTAGAAATGTTGTTTCTATGTTTTTTGTTTTAAAGAGAGATTTGGCATGCGTATCGGCTCTTAATATCCCCTGTTGATGTGAAGGCCAAGACCAAAAATCCTAGGAAAAGAAACTTGCCATTGAACACGTGTGTGAGAGAAATAAGGTTAGAAGGTTTACCTGCATGATGGCTTATTGATTGCTTCTTAATACTTGCTACTTGATAAGTGCTTGATTTCTATTTATTGCATAAACACATGCATCATGCATACATGCATACATACAGTTCATGCATCATACTAACACCTTGTTTTGTAGCCATCATAGATTCCTCTGGGTCTTTTGTGTTTAGGGGCAAAGAGGTGGTAGATTGACCAGAACATATCTAAGCCCAAAGTCAATAGCTCAAGAGATCCTTCATGAACTAAATAAGAGTCCAATCAATCCACTATACCTAGAAGTTGAACCAACTCACACTAAAATGGAACAAAAACCAGAGATGTGGACCTTAGAGGACATTAAAGGAGCTTTGATGGATGACATGAGAGTTATGATGCAAGATGAACTGAGACAGGCTTTGGTCGGACTAGTGCAACTTGTTGTTGAACAACCACCTACTACAGTTGTTGAACAACCACCTGCTGCTACTATTGAACAGCCACCTGCTGTAGGAGCTCCACCTATTGCTGTAGCTCCTCCACCTGCTACTAACAATGCTGGGGGGCAACCTACTACTAGAAATGTGCTTGCTACTGATGTGAGACTGGAAGACATTGAAACTACATGGTAGAAAAGGTAAAGAGAGAGTCACTTAAATTGGTCCATGATCATGAGTCCAAGCAGATGCAAGCACTGACTCAGAAAATGTCCAAGATGGAAGAACTGATTAGAGGACAAGGAACGGGATATTCTTTTGACTTTGATGACATGTTGTAAATGGAGGGAGATAAACTGCCTAAAAAATTCAAAATGCCTCAGCTGCAAAAGTTTGATGGGAGAGGAGATCCAAGGATTCATTTGAGTCAATACACCACAACCATGAGCACTACTAAAGCACCATTGTCAGTAGTTGCTAGGTTATTTGTACTGTTACTGGAAGGAATGGTTGTAAACTGGTACCATAGGTTAGAAAAGTCTGTTAAGGTTGACTGGAAGAAACTATATACTACATTCTTAAAACAATATGATTATAACACTCGATTAGAAGTGTTTCTTAGGGATCTAGAGTTGACTATGCAAAAACCCAATGAGTCCTCTAATTTTCTTACCAGATTCATGAATAAGGCAAGACTGATGAAAAATAAACTGGCTGAAAATGATCAAGTTAGGATGATTATTCATAATGTATCACCTAATTTGGTCGAAAGACTGTAAATGATGAACCTAAAGACCTTCATAGACCTTTATGATGACGATCTACAAGCTGAAGAGATAGAGAATATGAAAAAGAAGATTTCTAGAGGCACAGTAACCCAAAATTACTCAACTGGGGCACACAACAGGGGAGCACTAGTCGAGCTATGGAGGTGTGTGCAGTTCAGCAACCCTGAAGGTTCTCCAACCTCAACCAACCACTCTCCAAAGTCCTAGAGAGGCTAATCCAAAAAGGCTTACTCTGACCTTTAACTTTTTCTAAGGCACCAAACCCAAATATCCCTAGTTTTGACCCTAAAAGTTACTGTAAATTCCACCAAGCTACTGGTCATCCCATAGACAATTGTATCTGCCTAAAACATGAGATCCAAAACCTGATAGACTCCGGAAAAATCACTGACCCTAAAAAATGCAACTCTCACCTACACATCAGAAACAACCCTTTCCCAAACTACCGAAATGTTCCACCACCAGCCACTATGATGATCAACTCAAGGGTTAGCGAAGAAGAAGTGCTAAGCTCCTTCAAGGACCTTAACCCTATACCCAATGAAGAACCTTTTGGATAGCCATAGAGAGGAGTGGAAGATTTACTGGGCCAGTTTGATAATAAAGTATTCTACTTGAAACCACCCTCTGCTGATATCCCTATTGAATCAATTAATCCCTCAGGTTGGGGAGATGAGTTTGATGATATACCGATAAAAGAAGAGCCTAAAATTCCTAAGCAACCACCAAAAGGTGTTGAAGATCTGTTAAGACAACCTTCGGACAAGTTCGATTATAGAGTATTCTATTCTAAGCCCACTTCTACTAACATCCCCATTGAATTGATTATACCTACAGGGTGGGGTAACGAATTTGAGGATGAACCTTTGGCTCTTAAATAGTCTCAAGAAGGAGTTAAAGATTTACTGAATCAACACTTAAGTAAGCTCAATATGGAAGATCTAAAAAGGAAGGAAACATGCACAATGGAAGTATGGAAATATGGGAAAAGAGACTGAATCAATGGAGTTATTGACATCTGGTATGACTCTGATGAAGAAAGCCCAGGCGATTTCAATGTCTGAAGTGATGATCCTAAAGTGAATCATGTCATTAGAAGTGGGACGAATTATAAAGCAACAGAAAAGAAAACAAAAAGAGTAACAAAAAGAGAAGAAACAAAAGATATAGAGATAGAAGAAGAACAGAAAGAGGATCTGATTTTGGAACAACTGAAGAAAGCCAAGGGAAATGTCAGCATTTGGGAATTATTGATGCATTCAGGTAGCCATAGAAGAGCTCTTGTCAAAGCTTTATCAAACATGAATATTGAAACAGCCACTACTCCAAAAGCTATGGTAGCAAAGGTTACAAAAAAGAAATACGGGCTGATAATGTTCTCAGATAATGACTTGCCTTTAAAAGGAAGAAACAATGATAAGGTATTGTTTATCCCAGCTGAGGTGAGGGGAAAGAGAACCAATTTTGCTATGGTCGATGATGGTTCTACTATTAATGTATGTCCTTTGAAAATCCTACTTAACTTAGGTTTGAAAGCTGAAGACTTAATAGATTCAAACCTCATAATCAGAGCTTATGATGACAGCACTAGGAATGTAAAGGGGACATTCCAAGCTCTGGTTATAAAGCAGGACCTGTGGAATCAACCATTGAGTTTACCATGCTAGACATTTCAGTCACTTATGCCTTGCTGTTGGGATGGACATGGTTCCATGCCTTGGGAGGCATACCCTTAACTGTGCATTAAAAGATAAAATTCCCTTATGAAGGAGAAGTTGTAACCATAGAAGCTGGGACCAATGCTGTTGTGGCATCCATATTGGATAAATAGAAACAAGTGTGTGCACCCCCTGGTTTCCAAATTGCTAGGATATTTTATGGGACTGAAATGGATCCGAGATTAGCAAAAATGATGGAGAGCATGAATTACCAGCTTGGACAAGGACTAAAGAAGAATGAACAAGGAAGTCCATAATTCCCAGGATTTAAAAATCAAGATGACACAACATGATTAGGTTTTACAAGGGAAGCAAAACCAAAAGGTAGAAGGACAAAGAAGAGATTCAATGCAAAAAAGAGGAAGCTTTATGCAAAAGTTGGTCCTTTAAGTCAGAACTTCATCAAGCCAAGGGAAGGCAAATACTATTTGGGAGCCAAGGAAACAGTCAGTGTTGCTGGAGTAGATGTCCTTGGGTTTGAGATCTTCAAAGAGCAGATTGTGGAGAATCTAGTGAAGGACAACAAAGAGGAAGTGATGAAGCTGGTAGCTGAGAGGATGGGTAGTGTTGCTGTTGTGTCTGCCACCTAAAGAGGAGCCACCCCAGGATTTAGCTACTGCCAATAGTGATAGTTTTGTTGGTGTCTTTTATAATGAAACTGATGTAATAATGTCCAGTCTATTTGAGGATGAAAATTCTGTTTTGTTTAGTGATTGATGATATAAATTTTGATCATGCTTACTTATGTAATCCTGATAGTTTTGTGCATTATAGTTTATATCAGTATGTTTGATATAAATTCAATTCAATTAGATTTATTCAGCATGGGCACAAATGCAAATTCAAAGAACATGCATATATCACATGATGTAACTTCTAAAGATAGGAAATGTGAGAAAAAAAATAAAAATAAAAATAAAAAATAAAAAAGAAAGAACAAAGAGAGAATAAAAAAGAAAAAAGAACAATAAGGAAAATATTAGAGAGGAAAATTCATGATTGACTGATAATAGGAGTTATATCATATGATGTAATGAATGTTCTCATTTTTGCCCTAATGAATGATTAAAATTGAATTGTTCAAACATCGTATATTGGTCCTTATCATACCGCATAAGTATCTGAATGGAAAAATAATACATGATGAAAGCTAAATCAAAGCTATGAGATCACTATTTTAGTTACATTTTCTTTTTACCATCTCTTTTGTAATTTTCCTTGTAAAGCCTAAGTCCTCTTATATTTAAAAAATCATGGTCACTCAGTAATTTGCTTTTTAACCCATACATTGTAATTGTCATCGATTATTATCAGCATCAAGCCTCATATTTTGTTCAAGAATTCTTCGAAGTGCAAGTCCCATTGATTTTATCATCCAGAACTCGCTTCAATCAGTTCACCCACTCCTATGCATCTTCAATACATAAGATTGCAGCTAATAGGGTTAGTAAGATAAAAGGCCAACAATAATAATGACGAAGTCCCTTGTGCATATGAAGAAAGTGATTGCTAGGATGAATTCAAAACGAAGCTGGGGGAAAAATGTAACTCCGGGACAAGTTAGGGGAAAAATAGTAAATACAACAATAGAACTTCAAAGTTAGTGAAAACGATCTCAGGGCATAAAGGAGTATACTACAATTATACAGATATAATAATTATCATACAAGAGAAGTAGTAACAAAAAGAAAAGTTCAATAGTGCATCGGTCAATCATAAGCTCTAGTGTAAAGCCACGGACCCCACTCGCTGGCCTGATTATTTATTTGATAGACTATATCAGAAGCTCAAATATCAGAAGTACCAACAATGAAGCATCAAGTGCTTGAACCTATAAGCTATTAATGAGGCACCTCATTCTCATACTCCAAGCTGTGAACATAGCTTTGCTCCAAATAGAAGACCTATTAGGATCATACATGTTATGCATAACATGCATACACGTACATACATTTATTGTGAAATACTTTCTTTGCCTAGTCAAGATTGTCCAAACACTTTGCTACTAACATTCAAGATTAGTGTTGTAAAAGTATAGGAAAGTAGTCAGAGTATTCATAGGTAAAGCATATGAAGGAATAAAAATAAAAGGAGTGACATTACCAAGAAGCATCATCCTGTTGACCTCAAGAGGCTAGATAAGACTTTCAAGCTCCTCAAACTCAATATCCATCTCCATAGTCTCATCAGGAGCATCATTTGGAATATCTCTCCATAACAGTTAGACCATTGTAAGGTGTGGAATATATTAACGAAAAGGTCCAACATGTCAGTGATACATGCACTTGACCCTAAAAAGGGAAGAATGCACTCAAAACTTGAGATAAATGCCCTCTGAAGACTTCTTTAATGGTGAAATAAAAAAAACCTCTAACTCCAAAATCTTTTCTTTTGCAAGAAACATTAGGAAGAGGAATGAGGCCCTTTACCAAAGCATCAATAGAATAGCAGAAATACAAATTCAGCCTAAAGCCAAAACCTTAATGGCAGAATATCATGACCCTGTGATCCGAGACATCATTACCATAATCAAAAAGGGAAGAATGCAAAAGAATAACATTGCATTTTGATAAAATTTCTTCACTTACAAATAAATCATACTAACTTATGGTATTTTGTACAAGGAAAATAAAAGAGAACGAAGAAGAGGAAAGGAAGCGATACATCAATGAGAATGACTAGGATAGCAAATGCCAATCACTCGTCAAAATCTCACTCTGTGTGACAAACAGCCTAACAAATGGCAAAGGGAAGTAGTATAACTCTATCTATTTTGATTCTCCAGTAAAGTACAAAGAAAATTTATAAAATTAAAAGTAAATTCATCCACTTCATGTGCAAAAACTTATCTCATGACCTTTGATTTTAGTGGCTTTCTTTTATTAGCCTTGCAGAATTCAGATGTCTTGTTGACAGTTTTATGCTGAGAGTTTCTAAAACTCTAATCAATCTAATGTTTACTTTACACCCAAATGAGGGGAAGAATATGCAAAGACAAAATCTATGGACTTGCAGTATAAATTAGTTGAATTTCAAAGTGTCATTTTAGTCTTTTGAATAATAAATGTGCATATAATCTACTCTAATGCTCAGAAATAAGTACGAGTACAAATCCCTCAATGGTATCCACACTGAGTAATATGAGAAAGGTGAGGAACATTAAAAGGAGAATAAAAATAAGAGCAAGCATAATGTACTCCAATGTACAAAAATGAGCAAGAGTATTAATGTGAACTTTTGGCAGTATCCACGTTGAGTAATACAAGAAAGGTGGGAAAATACTAAAAGAGGACCCACATTAAAAAAAAGAAAAAAAATGCTCTTTTTACTCCAATGCTCTGTAAGATTATGAGTATCCAAAGGACCTTTCCAACGGTATCCACGCTGAGTAATATGAGAAAGGTGGGGGAAATACTTAGATAAGGAAGAAAAGCACAAAAATAATTCAAAAATTATTTTGATACTTTGAATTCAATATTTTTATGCTTAATTTCCACAAGTTTTTTTAACAAATTCTTCCTAAAATTAGGTATGGAAGTAAGCTCTCCACTTTTTAAAAGATACACTCTTAGCATAAGATGGTTAACGATGCCTCTGACCTTTGCAAATGGCAAATAAGTGATTGTCACGACCCAAAACAGGGGCCATGACCGGCGCTAGGGAACAAGAATTCTTTCGAATCCAGAACTCGTAGCAAGCCTAAAATAAAATAACACATGCAATACTAATAATAACACAATTAAGTAAAATATTATGCAGCGGAAATAAAATCATAAATATCAAAATAATATTTCCGTCAAACGAAATTAAATCAAATTCTCATCTCATATATAAATAAATCCTCTAATACAAGTTTCAGTTCAAATTCTTAAAATACATAACTCACAATTTATTTACAACTACTGCAGTGTCTAGATTATAAAAATAAAACTCAAGTGAGCAGTTTACATAAAGAAGCCGAGGCGGAAGAAATCCGGCGTACAGGCCTACTACTGAGGTTTGAAGACGATGACTCTCCTGAAAAATAGTCAACGGAGGCGAGTCAGACCTCACTGAGTGAATTACTATAATATATATACATGCATACTAAACGCCAATTCACACAGTCAAAAGTATATATAATATGTATGTATACAAGCAAATACACACAGATACAATAAAATCATTTTATATATTTATTGAAAACCACTGTTTATGAAGGATCAAATAGAACCCTAGAAAATCGCAACCTCAAACAGTGTTAGACAACACTCTAGCCATATAGACTCACTTATTCCAAATTTATTCACTTGTTCCTTTTGGACAGTAGACTGGCCCCGAGACACTAAGTCAATCAAGCTCCAGCAGTCTGACTGTCAGTGTGATTGGCCCCGAGACACTTAGTCAACCGAGCTCCAACAATCACACTCCTAAATCATATCACACATCAAATAATCATATCCAATCAATATCCACAAATGGTTAGTAATATAGCCTAAATGCTATCAGCGTACCGGTACGTACTTGGTCCTACTGATGCTCACTATGTAGCACATTGTATTGATATCCTTCATTGAAATATAAAGCATACATTCATAAGAATAAATGATGCATGAATTTAAATATAATAGCAACATAAACCATATATATACTAGAAATATACCAAAAGTAAACCAGGTATATTTCGAGTATATATACTTCACATAAATCCAATATATATTTGCAAAATAAACTAGAAATATATTTAAAAACATTTTAAGTATAAATGTTAAATAATACATGCATATAATTCAAAATATATAAAAAAAATATACCAAAAATAAACCTATGTACTAATTAGATCATTTATGCATATTTAATCAAAATAACACATATATTTCTAAAACATGCACCCTAAAGCATATATATATATATATAATAGTAACTCACACTTAGTGCGCTCCTCGAGATGGATCCGATGGGCCTGGTCCACTAGGCCTCGGTCTCGGTGCAACTAAACAAACAATAAATAACAGACATCAGAATAAACCTAACAGAAAATCCTAGAAACTCAATCTAGAATATTAGACACAGAATCAAAATTAGGGTTTGATCGGACATCACGTTTTATGAGAATCCTACCAAAAATCCGACAGAACCTCCCTTGTAAAACGGACATCTCTCTACTCAAAAAGTAGAGCCAGCCCTACAAAGAAATACACTTTGAAAAATAGACACAGAAACACATCCACAACCCCTCGGTCGGACTCCAAACTACAATTTATCGACCGGGGTCCACAATTCACAAAATAATATAGAAATACCGAAAATACCCTTATATCATAGAAATACATTTTATAAGTAGAAATTACGTAATTAACCCTAAAACACATTAAAAATCAATAAAAACTCATTTATTTAGAAAAATCGTATATTATATATATAATTGAAAATAATTCACGAAAAATAGTTTGAATTAATTAAAAATACTAAATAATTTGTAGAAATTATTTTTATACCTTAAATAACTATTAAAACCAATTTAATTACATTTTTAGTCAATTTAGGGTAAAATTACCAAAATGCCCCTATATATATAAATATACTAAAATTACTCCAAAAATTCACCAAAAATAATATAATTGCTAAAAATTAATTTTCTCAACATATTTATCAATAATATCAATAATTAAACTCAATTAATTAATTAATTTCAATTAAAAACACAATTATCCCTATTTTTCAAAAATTACATAAAATAATTAAATTCAAAATAAATACATAGAAATTCATAAAAATTCAAAATAAATTTCTATAATTCATTTCAACACCTATAATTATCATAAAACACAATTTCATAATTTATTTAATTAATTTTCGAAAATTAGAAAATAATAATAAAATATTCAAAAATACCCAAAAATCAAAATAATTTCCAAAAATTCTAAAAAAAAATCACACATGTAGATTAAGCTAAGAGGAACAACATTTTTGAAGGAATTTTTCATGAATCAATCAATTAAAAGTTCAAAAAAATTAAGAACCCTAAAATGGCCGAATTACCAAAATCGAAACCTAAGCAAATCTAGACCATTTTAAGTGAAAAAAAGCTTGGAATCACACTCACCGGAGCTCAAGGAGAAGAAAGAGACCAGCGGTGTCGAAAATGGTGGCTGGAAACGCCGTGAACGACGGTGGCTCAAGTTTCGACTTCCCAAGCTTATTCCGGCCAAACCACGACGGAATAGGGAGCTGCTGGCGGCGAGGAAGGCTGGGGAAGGAGGTGGCATGCTGAGAGGCACACCGATGGTGAGAAAATGGGATGGCAGGCGGTGGTTGGGTGATCGGGCGTGTGTCGGGGAAGAAGAAGGAGACAAGGGCAAAAACGTAAATAAATCAAACTTTATTTTTTTTGTTTAATATTAAATGTATATATATATATATATATATACTTTTACACTATATATTAAAATAATATAATTTAATATATTAAATAATTTATACACTAAAAATAATTAAATAATATTAAAACTAATTAATAAATAATAAAATATTAGGGTAATTAATTAAACCCAAGTTAAATAAATAAATACACATATCTACGTTATTTAGTAATTTAAAAAATATATATGAGTTCATGCAAGTCCGTAAAATTGTTTAAAATAATTAATAATAAATAATTTACGTGTAAATTTTTCCGAAAATGCAAATCCCGAGAAATTTTTACGTAAAGTGCTTAAAATAACATAAAATAAATAAAAATAAATTTTAATTAAATAACAACTCATGAAATATCATAAATATATACAAAAATTATTAACACTGCATATCCCGATGCAGTATTAAAATATTTAAAAACAAGGGATATTACAGTAATAGTCACGAAAATCAAAAATAGTGAGATTCGTTAAGTGCATGTTATCTCATGATAAAATAATGAATTTTCTCATAAATTATCAACATTATTGTGTACTTTTATACATGATTGAAACTAACTTCAATATGTCTACAAGAATTATAAAATCAGAAGGAAGTGCACAGTGGAATTAAAGTTAGTTAGCATAAAGAATTCAAAGCATTCGACTCAAACAACCAAAGATAAAAATCATCAAGCAGTTATGGACTGTAGTAATATCAAAGGCGAGTAATGAAAGGATTGCAGTCAATTTGTAAGCAATTATAGATTGCATCATCATCAGCGAGCAGTTATGGACTGCAGCATCATCAGCGAGCAGTTATGGACTGCAACATCATCAACAGCAGTTATGGATTGCAACATCATCAGTGAGCAATTGAAGGGTTATAGCTAATCACGAGCAGTTATGGACTGCAACATCATCAGTGAGCAATGAAAGGGATGCAGCTAATTGCGAGCAATTATGGACTGCAACACCATCAGTGAGCAATGAAAGGATTACAGCTAATCACAAGCAATTATGGATTACGGCATAATCGTATAGATCAATCAACACTACATGATCAAGTGTAGTGTATTCTACTTTAGTCCATTACTTTTATGTGCATATGAATTCAAGTTCTTTCATTGCAATTTGGTCCATAATTGCATTTTGATTAAGAACATGTTCCTAATCAAATCATGGCATTCATCAAATTAATAATTCATTGAATTATTAAAACTGCATAATCAATCTGTGATTCTGAATTTTTTATCAAGTACAAAATACAAAACAAGATTATAGAATTCATTTTTTACATTTTACATGCATCATTTCAATCAAAGGATTCATATGTTGCACAGTAGCTATAATATGAATTTTAAATGATTATGTTATATGTTGCACAGTAGTTATAACCTTCATTATGTTATGTACTGCATAGCAGTTATGACATAAACTTTCAAGTTCATTAGTGCTAGATGTTCCATAGGAACTATAGCAGATTTTCAATTCAACTTCATTAAATGTCCCACAGGAAATATAGTGTACATCATTAGACATCCCATAGGGAATATAATGAAATCTCATCATCGCTAGACATCCCACAGGGAATATAGTGTACATTGTTAGACATCCTACAGGGAATATAATGAAATCTCATCATCACTAGACATCCCACAAAGAATATAATGTGCATTGTTAAATGTCCCATAGGGAATATAATAAAATCTCAACTTCACTCGACGTCCCACAGGGAATATAGTGTACATCGTTAGACGTCCCACAGGGAATATAACAAAATTCATCAGTGTTAGACGTTCCACAGGAACTATAGCAGATTTTCAATTCAACTTTACTAAACATCCCACAAGGAATATAGTGTATATTATTAGACGTCCCACAGGGAATATAACAAAATTCATCAGTGCTAGACGTTCCACATGAACTATAGTATATTTTCAATTCAATTTCACTAGACATCCCATAGGGAATTAGTGTACATTGTTAGACATCCTATAAGGAATATAACGAAATTCATCATTGCTAGAAGTTCCACAGGAACTATAGCAAGTTTTCAATTCAACTTCACTAGATGTCCCACAGGGAATATAATGTGCATCATTAGATGTCCCACAGGGAATATAATGTGCATCGTTAGATGTCCCACAGGGAATATAACGAAATTCATCATTACTAGACGTTCCACAAGAACTATAGCAAGTTTTCAATTTATCATTGCTAAATGTCCCATAGGGAATATATCAAAACTCATTTGCACAAAGTCCACTATATGTTTAGTAGGAAATATAGTGAGACTTGTCAAACATTACACCTTGCTCAGCAAGATACAATCAAGTGTCCTAATTTCTTTCTTTTGAAATTGTGTACTTCTATTGCTTTGCCGTAATTTGTCAAGCAAACAATGACAAAATGAGGCAGCTGTAAGCACCCAATTTCGGGATGCAATTGTGTACAATTGCAACGTAAGCCCCTATGATGAAATTCATTCAAAAATTAAACTTGGTTGTCGATTTTCTGGACTTTAGGGACTAAATTGTAACATTTTTTAGGATTTGATTACAAAGAAGTCAATTTTTCAGGGGTCTTTTGGTAATTAAAAGTTAAAAAAAAGGTCGGCATTGGTGTAATGTCGATCGGCATTGCACAATGCCGACGTGCAACAAGTCCTATTTTTTTAATTTTTTGCATATTTTTTTCATTTTTTCACCTATTTTTTAGTGTTTTGATTGGTTAAAAATTGAATTTTATTATTATTTCCATCCGGATAGATTTTGACAGATTCAAAACACGTAACTTTCAAAAATTAAATCTTTATCTTATCAGTCTGTTTTGAGGAAATGAGTTTGTTCCTCCAAAGGAGGAAGTCAGTATACAAGTAGACTCTGCATTTAAAAGCAGAGTCTGCATGTGTGCATGGGAGGATTTTTTTTTTTTAAGACTCACAAAGAGACGGAGAGAAACTCACATGCAGAGACTAAAAAAAACCTAGAAACCCTAAAAATTTAGTTGTGAAGAACACATCACATGTCTTTCAAAACCCTAATTTTGGATACTATCAGTGTCTTTAAACGCAACCAAATCCTAGTCTAGAATCAACAACAATTCAATTTCAACGGTGAAAATTCTATTCTGAGGGGCTAAAAAGGGCATTTGCACAACATCATCACAGTGTTCTTTTTTATTCTTTTCTTTCCTTAATGATTTTTATTTTATTTTTTTGTTATTGATTTGAATATTAAATTTTACTAATCTAATTTTTGTGTTTTTTTATTTTGATGTTCGATTATGGATTGAGGAGGATGCTGCTTGTGTTTAAATGAATAGAAGAACCATGGAATGCCATGGAATAATTTATACTTTTTTTAAGTAGATATTAGGGTTTTGATTTTCATTTTGCCTTTATGTGTTCTGTGTAGTTATTTTAATTCATGGGTGTATAATTGTTTAATTTTAATTTTTGTACATAGTTTGTAATAGCCCCAGTAGTGAAAATAGTAAAAGATTTAATTTTCTTCGTTTAAAATCAATTAGTAATTAGGTTCAATTGCGTAAAAATTAATTAAAATTAATGGTGGCAGTAGCTTAAATTAGGGTTTGCATGTAATTAATTTAGGGCTTCTAGAAAATCACTATAATGTTTGTTTGATCTATTTTTTGTGTTTTATTTGTTTTGGGCTTGTTTTTTTTATGTTTTTATCATTTTGGGCACAAGCCCACGTTTAGGTCTAACCCACTTAATAAATAGGTTTAAAAATGATTTAGGGTTTTAAATAATTAAAATTAATTTAGGCCCATTAGGTTAATTAGATTTTACATCCACTTAGTTAATTAAAAACTTATTTAGATTTAGCTCAGCCCACTTAAATTTCATTTCTTTTAAAATAAATAGACCTAAGCTCACTTTTCACTTAAAATAAAATCAAGTTAGACTTAGACCCACTAATTTAACTTTTCTTTAAAATTGAATAGACTTAAGCTCATTCCTTAGACAAACGAAAATAAATAGATCTAGGCTCACTAATTAATAAAAATGTAGGCCCCCCTTTAATCCCTTTCTCACTTGTAAATAAAATGTAAATCTAACTAACTTTTTTAATAAAATTAACATAGTTTAAACTTAGGGACAATGCGATCTTGAATACATTTTTTATGTGTAATTTTATTGACTAGATGCTTAGGGTTAGATGGATGTTGTAATACCCTACATACATATATATAATTATTTTAATATAAAGGGACATATTTTTCTCGAGTAGTACTAGTAATAGTTAATTTGCATTATATTAAAGTATAAAATTTTGTTAACATTATATTTTAGGTTAAATATTAATTTAAATGTGCATATCAATTCACATGTGTGTATATATATATGTATATATAGATATATGTATATAATATAGTATAAGGTATAATTATATACATGTATATATATGTATACGTTTTCATGTAGTATATGGTTGCATACATATACATATATATATATATATATATATATATATACACTATTATACTTGAATGTACATTGTGTATATATATATGTATATTTATATATGATATATATATATATATATAGTATATATGTATATAGTCATAATGTAGTATAATAAGTATAGTATATATATGTATACATTAACTTATAATATAGTATATATATATTTTGGAGAAGAAGAAACAGAACCGAGCTCCCTCCTCCCCATCCTCGCCCTTTCTCCTCACTGTGCCGCCTCCATCACTGCCTGAGAGTGCCATTTCTGCCGTGGGGGAAGCTTGCTGGGTGTGCAGTAGCTGCTCTCCTCTTCCTCGGGAAGCAGCTTCTTCCTCTCCTCGCGCAGTAGCAGCTCTGCATCTCCTCGTTCTGCCCAGCTTCAACGTTCTGCTATGCCATCTCCTCGAGGTGTCAAGCTGCCCTTCGCCTCCGCCTGAGCAGCTTCATCTCCCCCATCTTCTCCGGTTGCAGCAGGTTCCTTCCCCTCCCTCTGTTCCGTCCAGCAGCTAGGGGTGAGTAATGCTCACCCGATGCCTTTATTTCTTCCTTGATCTTGAAATTTCCTTCGGTTGAGAATTCTATATAGAGTGTGGTTGTGCTATGAGGAAGATAATTGCCCATTTGAATTATTTTTGGGCATTTTTTTGAATTTTCAGAATTTTATTTGAAATTTTGCCATTTTAATTACTTGATTTAATTTTATTCTTAAGTGAAATTAGTGATTAGGTTAAATATAGTTAAGTGTTTTTGAGTTTATTAATTTTATTTAGGGTTTTAGAAATTTTTAGAGTTAATTATAGATTTTATAAAGTTTAGGTATTTAATTAATATTTATGTTAATTTCGAAAGTTATTGTCAAATAATTATAAAATTTTAATAATTGAGGTTAGTATTAATTGTTGTTAATTTTAGAACTCAAATTATAATTTTTTGAGATTTTTATACTATTTTTATAAATATATTTGAGTTTATGCCAAAAATTTGATTTTTAGTAAATAATACTTTTGGGAAAAAATATTGTTGGTTGATTAAATATTTTTATATAATATTGGGAGGAATTATCTTGAGAAAAAAATTAGTTTTAGATGATTGGATAATCTTAAGGAAAATTTTGTATATATATGTAGCATTATGTAATTTATATATATATACTAGGGGTAAAAATGTAATTTTACACTAAATATGATGAATATATATATTAATTAGTTTTATTAGTATTTAAAGGGTTTAGATAAATTTTATAAATTAATTGATATAATTTCCTAAGTAGTGTAAAATTTTAAATGTCCAATTTTCAATATATATATATATATATATATATATATATATATATTCATATAATATATTACAAAGGTTTTCATTTGGATAATAATTATAATTATACTATTAGTAATGGTAAACAAATTTAATTTTTTAATTTTGAATAATTGAGATTTTACATAATTTTATTTATTTTAGTATGTGTGTAAATGGAGAAATAAATATTATTAATTTTGATACTTTTTGAGTTGTGATCTCGGTCGGGGCAAATTGTAGTCTTGGGAGCCCGACTCGAGTGTGAATGGTTGTGTATTTTGGAAGTGCATTTTCTATGCAGGTCTGGCTCTACCTTTGGTAAAGAGATGTCCGTTTTACAGAGGAGACTCTGTCGAAATTTCGGTAGATTTTCTCGTAAAACGTGATATCCGTAAAAATTCCTACCGTTAGTTAGGTTAAATCCTGTCTGTCGAGTCTCGTCCGGTTTTCATCTAGTCAGTTTGAAATTTTATTATTTTGTTAATTCCTGATTTCGATTCCTTAGTCATGTTTTAAAAAGTCGATTCATTATTTTTCTTTTAGAGCATATCGGAGCAGAAGCTGTGAGACCGAGGCAGACGCGTGGTCGTCAGCCTTCACATTCATCCTGTAAGTCGATAAAATGATCTGTGCATGTGTTTATTTAAAGAATGCATGCGCTCGTATTTCTATTATATTGATTATATGATTTATTCAATTTAATGCTATCTTTTATGATTTAAAAGCAATTTATTTATTTAAAAAATCGATTTGAGAGATTTTGGTAGAACGAGCTACCTGGTGGGCCTCACCAGGACTATGTGCACATGGTAGAGATTGAGAGATGGATCCGATAATTGTGTGATTGATGAATGTTAAACTGGGACGGGTGCCTCAGTAGAAGCCTTTATTCTCGGGGACCGCCAGTGATTGGAAAGTCAATAATGGACTGGGATGGGTGCCTCGGTTGATGCCTTTGCTCTCGGGGACCGCCAGAGCCATATATTTGGATTAAGTGAATGACTACGGCTTGGTGCCTCGGTTGATGCCCTTGCTCTCGGGGACCGATAGTCTAGTTGGAATAAGTGGGCCCGGTTGGCCATTTAGATTTTGGGTTTAGGGTTCTACCGAGATTTTTCAAAAGCTATACTTATATATTATAAACTATTTTCACTATAAACATATATAGTTTTCAAAAAAAAAAAAAAAAGGGTTTTCAAACCGTACAGCTCTTTTATTGACTTACTCAGTGAGGTCTGATTCCCCTCAATTTATTTTTTTCAGGAGCTTGGGAGTTCGACCTCAGACTACCTCCACGTCGGATTTCTTCTTCACCGGCTATTTTATGTAGGTCATTGTAAGCTATACTGTGTATAAATCTAGGTTGCTGCAGTAATACATGTATTAAAGATTTGTATGGTTTAAACACAATTATGTAACTTATTTGTGTAAACCACGCTTATATATGAGATTAAATTTGATTTATAATATGAGATGTTGAACCACATTATTATTTAAGCGGTTGAATTTGTGTATTCTGAGAAAAATCAGTTTGATAATGTGTTCCGTTTTCAAGTAAAGTTATATACATATATGAATAGTTTTATTTTCTTTTTCCTTTAGGCTTACTACGGGTTTCGGGGGCCTTATGCTTACCCATTCCCTAGTGCCGGTCACGTGCCCTCGGGTTCGGGTCGTGACAGATGTCAATTAGGGTTTAATAAAACTGCATGTAATTAGAGGATGAAATCATCATTTATAAAATTATTCTCAATGAACACGAGACTAAGAGAAGTTGGTATTCCGTATCCAAAATCTCCTGGTTGTGGTGCTAACTTTCTTTTAGGGAATCGAGTATCACCTTTTCGATTTGTCTCAGTTATTACCCTATGTGGTGACTCTTCTCCACGCTATGACTTTGTGACATAGTAGTGTGTTCCCTAAGACCCTGAGCCTAAACAGTGTCGTGGTTGCTAAAATTTTGGACGCGCGCTAAACCCCGTTGTCTATAGGATGTAAAAGAGTCAAGCCGCTTGTGAGTGACTCGGTGTACAACTCAATAAAAACTCATTCAAGCTCGTTTAATAAACGAGACAATTTCAAACTATACAAAAATTGACTCGTAAAACTTGCGAACAAACTCGAATAAAAGCTTGAGAAAGAGTAATTTTAATGTTTAGTAATTTAATTTTATACATATAATAAATAAATTCATATTATAAGAAATTTTTTAAAAAATATATTATTAGGATAAAATCATAATTTTTATTGAATATATTGTACTTTATTTAACAAATAATTTATTTTTAATGTTTTAGTGTATAATTTTAATTTATAGTTTGTATTTTTAAAAATTTCTTTAAGTTTGTTTCAGCTTGCGAACACTAATTAAGTTCGGCTCGATTATAAACGAATCAAGCCCCAAGTAAGCAAAATTCGGCTCGACTCTATTACACCCTCCTTGTGCTTGCCCATGCGGCCTTGGTCAACAATATTCATGTTCGGAAAGAAACATGCATAGGTAATTAGTGATCAATAATCACATGTTTATGGTAGCTTAGAGGTGGTCTTCAAAAATATATGGAGATTGATATATTTTGGTCTCCTTAAGATCGTGGTAACAAAGTTGTATTGTTGTACTATTGTATTATTGATATATTTTATCCTCATTTTATTGTATTATTTGACCTTCTTAGTTACTGGTAACAAAGTTGAGTAAAATTGGTTCAAGTCCTGATCATGAACTAGCCTGCCACTCAGAATGGAGTCTCACAGATATTACAGTTTGTCTTCCAAATTGAGAGGATTTCAATTGGCAAATTCCAGCTAAACCGATTGAGTCGACGAGGAGTTTGAATCATGAACCTGACTCAGCGATTCAACTTGAGGAACAAAACACCCTGACAAGACCATATGAATTACACGCCCCAACATGTCCTCAGTGACACTGACAAGACTCTAGATAGTGTATTTTGATGAACTCAGACAAATTCTAAGAAGCCATACAATAAGGTGAATTCTTAAACTGCTTTTTCTTTCCAAATTCTTTTTTTCTTCTAGCTCTGACCTCACTAACTTACCATCAGAATTGATATATCGAAATCTTGTGACGACACATTCGAGCAATTCAATATAAAATCCAAACAATTAATTCAAACAAGAAATTATCTATTAATTATTAATAAAAAATATTTTTTTTTTTTTTGTAGTCAGTCAAAAGAAACTTTCAAAACATGTTTGAATTAAGCCAAAAAAAAAAAAAAAATGGTGACCATGTTCCCACGAGATTCACAATGGGTCGAGCTTGATGTTTACATATAAATATCACTGCCTCAATCCTAGGAATTAGCAAATTAAGGTACCATTTTCTGCATAAGCAAAGATTGTGTTCGGAAACAATTAATACTCGTATTAGCCAACAATTTGAAAAATGCAAAGCCTGAGAGAATTAACTCGTTCTCTTCGCAAATCTCGATTTCTCCCTTGTTGTGTTAAAAGCCTATGCTCCATCAACAGTCGCACTAGCCCCTGCAATGGTGACCTTGACAACGAGGTTAGTTGTTTTGTATTTATTTATTTATTTATTTATTTATTTATTTTACATATTTTTTATTTAAACTGCAGGTACTCATGGAAGAGAATGGAAATTTACGAACATTAATTCTAAATAAACATCGAACCCTCAATGCTCTTAATAGTACTATGGTAATTAATATATGTATTCCCAAGTTATTCAATATTTAGTTTATATATGTCTATAAACATGTCACCAACTATTTACACATGATTTAATTAAGAATATATATAAGTATTTTAATTATCATGTGTTATCAGATTGTTCGCCTTAATGAATTATATCAGTTATGGGAAATAGATCCACGAGTCGGTTTTATTGTAATGAAGGTAATTATTCGCAACAAACTATTCATATTATTACATTAAATAATGTTGGTGAAATAGTATAAAATCACTTAATTAACCAATGTAAAATATTTGTGTATTTAATTTATTTAGGGCAATGGAAGGGCATTTTGTGCAGGTGGAGATGTTGTTAGCGTATATAGATTAATCAATCAAGGTGAGCAACTATATACAGCGAGTACATATATAGTTGCAATTGATATATACATACTTTATAGTATATCAATTCTGTGTATATATTTATTTTAGAAAAAATTGGATTGTTGAAATTAAAAAATCTTTGCACGTTTTAGTTGTTTCAGCTATTTCCAATTTGTTGATTAAAATGATGATTTATGGTTTGTTGTGCCTGTATGCAGGGAAGGAGGAAGAATGTAAAGAATATTTTAGAACACTGTATAGTTTCATGTACCTCGTAGCTACATATTTAAAGCCACACGTGAGCATTCTACCACAATTATTACATCATTAATAATTTTTTAAAAAATAATTTCATTAATTTAAATTATGAGAAAATTACATAATAAAAAAAATAGAGTAATATCTTTCCATTCTACAAGGTTAGACATAAAATCAGTTTTCGACAAGAATACGAGTTGTTTGATTCATATATCACTTAATAAAATGTAAAATATTTTTTCTAAAATAAAATATAATTACTTGGTACTTTATATAGTAAAATAAAAAAAAAATTGACTTCCATTTGATTCAAGATCAAATGATTTAAGCCATATATATATATAATCTTAATCTTTGTGGCAAATGAAGGTAGCAATCTTGGATGGCATTACAATGGGTGGAGGTGCAGGAATTTCTGTCCATGGAGCCTATAGAATAGCAACTAATAAGACTGTAATGGCTGATATATACACTTTATATGTAACTGGCTCTAGTTTTCAATATTTTTCTATATATATATAATTTCAACAATTGTTGCTCAGATTTTTGCTATGCCTGAAATCCATATTGGCTTCCATCCGGATGTTGGGTCGTCCTATTTTCTTTCACGTCTTCCTGATCACTTGGGTAAGTCTTATTTTGTGCAATTTCTTAGTAAGTTGAGGTACTAAATGATTCTGCATGCTAGATTAATACTTTTGATCCTAGTTTCTGCATGTATCTGATGCTTTAATTGCACGTTTATATTGTCCTCTTTTCTTCATTTGTAGGGGAATATCTGGGCTTGACTGGAGACACTTTAACTGGGGAAGAAATGCTTGCTTGTGGACTTGCAACTCACTACTTAAGCAGTGAAGAAAGTGTTATCAGTTGCATTTACTTACAGTGAAATTTTTGCTTACACTCAGAGTACAACACTCGATGACTAGTTAAATGAGTAACATAATACTTTCGGTATTTTTTATTTAATCAAAAAAAGTATAAACTGTATATATACATATATTGCAAATCTAATAGTTGGGTGTAATACCACGAGAGAGTAAGCAAGAATTTCCCATATTCATATATACATCCGCTACATATCTTTGTTTGTTTAACAGAGGCTTTCTTCAATGGAAGAGCAATTTGGCAAGTTGACTAGGAATGAGTTTTCTGCTATAGAAACTTTACTTGCAAGGTATACTGAATATGCATGTCCAAAAGATGAAAGTATTCTTCATAGGTACGTATTCGTGCTACATGAATATCATGAGTTCACTGTTATTTACATTATAGAACAAGCTTGAACCAGAAAGTATGTAAATGTTCTCACTAATCTACTTTCTTATCGTTCCAGGCGTGAGATGATAAATAAATGTTTTGGTCATGGCACAGTTGAAGAAATTGTAAATGCGCTGGTAAGAATCCTGCTCTAGATTGGAATTTAGATAAAAATAATAAATCATTTTAGAGTGTTTTTTCATACAAACATTTGATTTAAATTTTAAATTTCAGATATTAAATGAGCTATTAAATTTTTTGTGAGTTTATTTCAAATCATTATAAATACAAATCCATTTAGTTTTCAAATAAAAAATTTAATTGAAATCTAAATCCATATTAAAATTAATTGCAGTCAAACATAGTGTTAAAGTTTAGTTCAATTAGTACAATTTAGATGTATAATCGATTTATCTACATCCAGTGTATTTATAGTAATAAAATAAGCTAAAATTATAAGAGGTGGATTCAATGAAATGAATTATTGTAAGTTCAATTATTTAAAATTAATTTTTAGTAAATATATTATAATATAAAAATAATATTTGTAGCGGCTTACTATACAAAGTGAGCCACAACTGTACTACTCATGGGACAAATAATCTTTAAAAAAAAATTCTGTCCTTTAATGGCCCGCCATGTTGAATCATTGCTCGTTATAACATTACTTGTCAGGAAAACGAAACAAAAAAATCAAATGACGAATGGTGCAAATCGACGCTCAAGAAACTAAGAGAGGCTCCACCTTTAAGCTTGAAAATCTCCTTAAGATCTGTAAGCTTTCATGTGCTCATACATACACGTTTCTTTTTAGCTTCCACTAAAAATTTTCACAACCGAGCCCTTAATTTCTGATTAATTAACTTTGATGAACATAATAGATACAAAAAGGTAGATATCAGACTCTTTCACAGTGCCTTGCCCGCGAGTATGGGATGACAGTCCAGGCAATTTCCGGGCAGATTTCTGGTGACCTTTGTGAGGTACAAGGCAATGTTTAACTCTTCCTCACAAGTATATATAACATGCACTGCAACTCTTGTTAACGATTTACTTTGTTATCAGGGAATTCGGACACGGTTGGTGGATAAAAGTTATGCACCAAAGGTAAGAATTTGTTTTCTAAATCTAAGATAATTTTGTTTATTCAACGTTATAGGATTGCTTAAGATTAAAGTAACTTAAATATCTTTGCAGTGGAATCCTCCATGCTTGGAACAAGTATCTGAAGATATGGTGGATGCATACTTTGCACCTCTTGCTACATCTGAACCTGGCCTAGAGTTACCTTATCTACTTCAAGAAACCTCTGGATAAAATAATGTACTGTAGATATAACTTTTGAATTATTTCAATTCAGTTATCAAACTTCAATTTGTATATTTTTAGATACCAAACTTCTATTTTATTTTATAACAGTCACTAAAAAAATTTTTGTTCTTGAACAATTCAGAATTACTACTTTAATTTAGAATTAAAGATTTTTTTTACAAATAAATCTATATTTTCTATACATTTATAGGAAATAAGGAAAAATTTAAAAATCATTTTGATTTGAACTAATAAGAGCAAACTTATTTTAAATAGTATTAAAGTCTAGAATAAGTAAACTTTCAAACTTTTTATAATTTTTTAGACTAAATTGAAAAGATAAAGAGAATAAAGATTTTAAATGATTTTTAAGTGAGATTAAGAGGACTAAATTTTTTTGACAGTATTCTTTTTGAAACAAAATCAAAGTTAGGTGATTGTAAAGAAATAAATTAAAGTTTAATACTCAAATTACAATAAATATAAAGTTGGATGACCACTTTTGCATTTAACCCGTGAAAAGTATTTTTATATTATTATTAAGTTAGACGTGTGATATATATATTAAATATTTTAAACAAATTTAATTATATATAAAATACGTAGTATATATATTATGTAATCAACTATTAAGTATAATATATTTGAAATAAACAAATATTTATATTATACAATTCACCGTGACATGTAATGCAACTAAAATAAGTAAAACCTTTTCATGCATTATGTATAAACATATTGAAGTGAGATCCTTGTAGGCAATGTGTTATTGCTATCATATGCTTTATTGGATATAGGTCCCATGCGCATAAGTAGAGGATACAGCATTATCTTCTCTTTTCTTTGGTTTCAATCTTTTTCGCCTTTTTATTCAACTTTCAAATTCGATTCCCTAACTCATGGTGGTAGATTTCTGCTTTACAATGCACAAGTGGAGCTTAGCTTCCCGTGTGGCATAGGCCCAAATAGAAAGTACTCATGATCACTTTATAGAGAAAGCAAGATGTCTTATTCAAAGTAAAAGAGATAGCGATAGATACAAGAAGCATCAGCTATAGTGCCTCTCTATCATTTCGGGAGGAGTTTGCAAATATTGTCTCTCCATGCGTGTGTGTATAAATTGATAATATTGGTACAGCTAGCAGCAATATAAATAGTATGTTGCTCATTATCAAAATTTCATTGAATTATTTTTATAATTATAGAAATAATAAAAAATTATAAACTTCATGCATTTGAATCATGATACAATAGGTTCATTCAGTTTTTTTAGATTTTTAGAGTTCATTATTTTAATTAATTATTTAATCAAAATGGGTATTCCTAATTCTATTATATAATTTCTTCTATATAATATAACAAATGAAGATAAAAGTTGTTATTTGGAAAATAATTTTTCGCTTGTTTTATGCTTTAGAAATTTTAAGAAAATATTAATATTGCAAAGAGTTAAATCTAATTACACCTCTTGTAAAATGAACATATTTTATACTATCTATAATTTTTTTCATTTTTAAACTTTGATAAGAGATCATTAAAATAGTAATCATTTTTTAACAATTAATTTCATATAAATGCATCATAACTTGAATCCTATGTTTTCATATTTCAAATATTAGAATTTGACATCGACTTGCCAATATCTCTCTGTTAGGTCTGTCAAAGATAAAACCATTATCTATATTATTTTGTCCTCAGTAAAACATATATGGCCACAATAGTTGTATACCCTTTAGACCAAGGTATTAAATCAACAATGAAATTGTTAATCAATTTGCTATATTAGATAATAAATAAATTAATTTCTTTATGACGTAGTAAAGTTAATTACAAATAATTATTGAGATACAAAATCATATAAATTTATTATTTTTTTTTCCCTTTTATTATTCAAAGAAATATGAAAATAAATGAATTGAAAAGAGCTAGTTGATTAAATGAAGCTACCCAAAATGTGCATGAACAAGAACCCATTTCGAAATTATGGTATGATATTGGTTTAGAATAATAAATCCCATATTTTATGTTATAAGTGTGATGATTATAGACACAAAACACAAGTACAGACTGGCTTGGTCAAATCATATTATCTGGATATACATGGAGTGAATCTGTTCTTGTGTATAAATCCCAAAATCTATAGGGCCCAAATTCTGCCTTTATTCACTTGTTGAAGATAAGGAAATCAAGATCATGTACATAGAGAATAGGTGCCAAAATAGCTCAGTTTTGAAAATTGAACAAAGTCAGAATTTCTTTGGCTGGAAGTGGGCCTTTTGAAGAAGCTACATGGCAAGAAATAATACATTTTTGTGTCCGATATTAAAGAAAATGAAGCTTCCAATTAGGTTGGTAAGTATGCATGGAAGACAATGTGTGTCGGTTGTGTAACTTCAACCACAGATTTAAGGGCAATTATAGCAGGATTGTACTTGCTGCATACTGGAAGTGATTGGCCATTTTAGCACATTTTCTTGGAGTATTTTCTAATTAACAGGAACTAGCTAGCAGCTTACTTTGACATAAGGAATTGTTACATTATTTTCACAAAGATGATAAATTTTATGGCCATCCACCTATAATCGTCAAAGGGTGGTGGCCTAAGACTAAAATGATGAAAATAATTCTTCATTAATTAATTTCTGAGTTTGTTGGGATAAACTTTTCTTTATATGATTTGGACATGAATCTCTTATTCTTATTGCTTGCACTATGAATTTTGGTTGAACTTTATATATATATAACTAAATGCTGCTACAGTTTTTTTTTTCCATTATTATAAATGGGGATTTGATTCAAGGTGAAATTAGATATACATTGACATTTTAACTATCAGACCAAAAGTATTTTGATTATTTTGGTTTAATAAATCCATAATTTTAAAAACTGACATATTTTTTAAAATTTATATTTATATTCTCAACTTAAAAATTTTACCATTTTAATATCAATTGTATAAATAGTTTTAAAATAGTTCAATTAGGTGTTTAAATATCTTATTTTTATTTGTAAAAATATTATTTAGACATTTTAAATAGTACAAAAAGTGTTGATTAATTAATAAAAAAATATCAAGTTGAGGATTTGGTGGATGTGTCAAGCTTTTTTTTTTTTTTTTTTTTTTGCTGGAAAGTAACATCATGCCGACTATTCTTTTATTCTCACAAATAGAAAACATAATTTTCAACTTTGAAGAAATGAAATATGGTTGGAAAAAATCCAAGAATTATTAATTAGTGATACCGCACGTATATATTTCTTTTTAATTAATGAGTTTTGTTTTCTAAACAGAGTTACTCGAAAAGGGAAGGCAGACGAATTCATTTAAGAAAAGGATTTTGCCTTAAGAAAATTCCTAAGCAAAGAAGTAATACTCTTCTTTTTGGTTTAAAATTCCTATCTCAAGAGAAATCATACTTTTTTCAGGTCTAAATATTACTATAAATAGGACCTCATACACTTCATTCTCGATCATCTTATTCTCTTATATTCTAATTGTCTCTTGTTTTCTCTTTATATTCTCTCTCTGTTCTCTGACTTAGGCATCGAAGTGTTTGTGGGGATCCTCCCCACCTCTTACTTTGCCCTTTATTGATTATTTGCAGGGTATTAAGCTCAAGAATTCTAGAAACAAGTTATTAAGTGGTGTCATCTGTGGGAACTCTTAGGAAAAAACCATTCATATACCCACTAAGTTAAGACATTGACACCATAACTTCCAGCCACCACCAATCTTGACTCTTGAAACTAACATTAATCCCTCTGCACCCATTCCTTCAATTAATCTATCCACACCTCTCCCAACAACAGTGCTTCCAGTAACTTTCCAATATGTTGGAACTTCATTTGGAAATACGTATTTACCTCTTGGTAATGCCCAGGGATGGCCAGCTTTGGGCACCGACTTTCTATATTATGCTCCATTATAACACCATCACCGTCTAATACCTTATGTACCTTTTCCAAGCCTAACTGATACACAAGCTATTACCACGCCAAACCTAAACATTGTAACCCAAACATTCATTCTCACCCAAACCAACAAAGAAGTCATGATACAAAATATCCAAGCTCATATGGCCTTAATGCAACAACAGCTGAACACTTTAATTCAAAGTGGCAACCTTGAGCCGGCTCACATAGACAACAATATGACACCTTCGGAGATACCCAATGTAAATAAGAGGAAGAGTAAAGTGTTAAAAAGGGAATGTAGTTCAACCATTCCAGTCTTTGATGACTCAAAGTTAACTCAAAAGGTAGAAGAGGTTATACACAAAGCCCGTACGAAACCAAGAAAAAAGGATGAATGTATTATGGAAGGCAGAACTCCATTCATAAAAAGGATAATCTAAATAGAAATCCCTACTAAGTTCAGAATCCCATCACTTGATTAATACGATGGGACTGGAGATCCCGTTAACCATATATCCGCCTTTAGAATAAAGATGTTGCTCCAGAACGTGAACGATGGAATCATGTGTAGAGTCTTCCCAAGCACACTTATAAAGAATGCCCAAAAGTGGTTTCATCAACTCTCGGCGAACTCTGTTACCTCTTTTGAGGACCTGGCAGAAAAGTTCCATACCAGGTTCATTACCAGCATTCCCCTTGCCAAAAATATCAATGATCTTCAGATATGCTGATAAGAGGTCAACGAGTCCTTACGAAGTTATCTTGATCGATTCAATAAGGTAGCCATGGAGATCGAAAACCTTATGGACGAAGTTTCCATAGAAGCTCTAAAAAATGGTACTAGACTCGGAAAGCTCAAAGATAAGATAATGATAAAGGAACCGGGCACTTTCATGGAGGTAATGGCTATAGCGGTCAAAATGATAAAGATGGATGAAGATAGAAGGATGCGAAGGGAAGAGGAAAAACCACCAACCAAAGATGAAAATTAAAATCCAGACAAGCAAGCTTCCCAAAAATAAATTTCAGAAACCCGACGAAAAGATTTGACAGGGAAGTAGACAGATACACATGTCACGACCCAAAATAGGGGCCATGACCGGCGCTAGGGAATAGGAATTCTTTCGAATCCGGAACCCGTAGCAAGCCTAAAAATAAAATAAAACATACAATAATAATAATAACAACACCTAATGCAGCGGAAATAAAATCATAAATATCAAAATAATATCCATATCTCATATATAGATAAATCCTTTGATACAAGTTTCAGTTCAAATTCTTAAAATACATAACTCACACAAATATATACATAAAATCCATAATTATTTACAACTACTATAGTGTCTAGATTATAAAAATAAAACTCAAGACTCAGATAAGCAATTTACATAAAGAAGCCGGGGGTGGAAGAAATCCGACGTACAGGCTTGCTACTGAGGTCTGAGGAAGATGACTCTCCTGAAAAATAGTCAACGGAGGGGAGTCAGACCTCACTGAGTGAATTACTATAATATATATACATGCATACTAAATGCCAATGCACACAGTCAACAATATATATATAATATGTATGTATACAAACAACTACACACAAATGCAATAAAAATCATTTAATATATTTTTATTGAATATCACAATTTATGAAGGATCGAATAGAACCCTAGAATATCGCAACCTCAAAAACAGTGTTAGACAACACTCTAGCCATACAGGCTCACTTATTCCAAATATATTCACTTGTTCCATTTAAACAGTAGACTGGCCCCGAGACACTAAGTCAACCGAGCTCCAGTAGTCTGACTGTTAGTGTGATTGGCCCCGAGACACTAGGTCAACCGAGCTCCAGCAATCACACCTCCAAACCATATCTCACACATCAAATAATCATATCCAATCTATATTCACAAATGGTTAATAATATAGCCTAAATGCTATAAGCGTACCGGTACGTACTCGATCCTAGTGCTGCCCACTAGGTAGCACGTTCTATTGATATCCTTCATTAATAAATATAAAACATTCATTCGCAAGTAAATGATGCATGAATTTAAAATAAATAGCAACATAAATCATATATATACTAAAAATATACCAGAAGTAAGCCAGGTATATTTCGAGTATATATATGTCAAAGAAATCCATATATATTACGAAATAAACTAGTCATATATTGAAAAACATTTTAAACTTAATTTATTAGCAAAACATGCATATAATTGAAAATATACCGAATATAAACCAAAAATAAACTAAAAATAAACTTAAATACTAATCAAATTATTTATGCATATTTAATCAAAATAAAACATACATTTCTAAATCATGCACCCTAAAGCATATATATATAAAATAGTAACTCACACTTAGTGCGCTCCTCGAGATAGGTCCGACGGGCCTGGTCCACTAAGCCTCGATCTCGGCACAACTAAACAAACAATAAATAACAGACATCAGAATAAACCTAACAGAAAATCCTAAAAACTCGATCTAGAATATTAGACACCGAAACAGAATTAGGGTTCGACCGGACATCACGTTTTACGAGAATTCTATCGAAAATCCTACAGAACCTCCCCTGTAAAACAGACATCTCTCTACTCAAAGAGTAGAGCCGACCCTGCAAGGAAACACACTTCAAAAAATAAGCACAAAACACAATCAAAATCCCTCGGTCGGACTCCAAACTACAGTCTACCGATCGGGGTCCACAATTCACAGAATAATTCTGAAAATACCAAAAATACCCTAATAACATAAAAATACATTTTATAAGTAGAAATTACATAATTAATCTTAAAACACAGTAAAAACCGATAAAAACTCATTTTATTAGAAAAATCGTATATTATATATAAAATTGAAAATAATTTACGAAAAATAGTTTTAATTAATTAAAAATACTAAATAATTTGTAGAAATCATTTTTGTACCTTAAATAACTACTAAAACCAATTAAATTACATTTTTAGCCAATTAAGGGTAAAATTACCAAAATACCCCTATATATATAAATATACTAAAATTCATTCAAAAATTCACCAAAAATAATATAATTATCCAAAATTAATTTTATCAACATATTTATCAATAATATCAATAATTAAACACTATTAACCAATTAATTTCAATTAAAAATACAATTAACCTAATTTTCCACAATTACATAAACCTAAATAAATTCAAAATAAATACATAGAAATTCATAAAAATTCCAAATAAATTTCTATAATTCATTTCAACACCTATAATTATCATAAAACACAATTTCATAATTTATTTAATTAATTTCCGAAAATTAGAAAATAATATTAAAATATTCAAAAATACCCAAAAATCAAAATAATTCCCAAAAATTCCAAAAAAAATCAAAAATGTAGATTAAGCTAAGGGGAACAATATTTGTGAAGGAATTTTTCATGAATAAATCAAATTGAAGTTCAAAAAAATCAAGAACCCTAATAGGCCGAATTCGAAAAATCGAAACCTAAGCAAATCAAGACCATTTTAAGTGAAACAAAGCTTGGAATCACATTCAACGGAGCTCAAGGAGAAGAAATAGATAGGCGGGGTTGAAAACGGTGGCCGGAATCATCGTGAACGACGGTAGCTTCCACTTTCGGCTTTCCGGCCAAAAATGGCTTCCAGACGTCGGAAACAGTTGCATCAGGCGGCGGGGAAGGCTGAGGAAGGAGGTGGCATGCTGGACGGCACACCAATGGCAAGGAAATGGGACGGCAGTGGCCGGATTTGCGTGGGGAAGGGAATCAGGGAAGAAGAAGCTTCGGGTGGCAAAGTTGTAATTAATCCAAACTTTATAATTTTGTTAATATTAAATGTATATATGTATATATATATACTTTATACTATATATTAAAATAATATTAAATTACACACATTAAATATACACTACACACATATAATTTAATATTTTAAAATTTAATAATTAAATAACAATAAAACTAATAAATAAATAATAAAATATTAGGGTAATTAATTAAACCCTAGTTAATTAAATAAATACACATATATATTTTATTTAGTATTTTAAAAATATATATGAGTTCATGCAATTATGGAAATCTATTTAAAATAATTAATAGTAAATTATTTATGTGAAAATTTTCCCAAAAATGCAAGTCCCGGGAAAATTTTACGTAAAGTACTTAAAATAATATAAAACAATTAAAAAAATTCAATTTTAATTAAATAACAGCTCATGAAATATCAATATTATATAATAGAATTATTAACACTGCATATCCCGATGCAGTATAAAAATATTTAAAAACACGGGATATTATAACACACCTCTAAATACCTCTCGATTTAGAATTCTCAGGTGGTTCAGACAAAATGGTGTAGGAATTACCCTAGTTAGAAGAATAAGCCCAAGCTAGAGATCTACACAAGATAGGGGACATTATTGTTAGTATCATCGAGAATATGGGTATGACATTGAGGCTTGTAGAGAACTAAAGAATGCAATCGAAAGATTGGTACAAAATGGTAAACTCAACAATTTCATGGACACCTCCAAAGGGAGCAGGAACCTAAAAGCCCATGCACGAGACAAGCTAAAAGCAAAGAAAGCCTGGAATGAGTCGACTGGTATTATTAACATGATTATTAGTGGAGAAAATGCTGAGAAGAAACTTAAACAGAGTCGTAGAGAAGGGCCAGCCTTCAACAAAAAAGATATCATATTCAATTCAAAAGATGGTTTGCATGTTCGTCATCCTCACTGTGATGCCCTGGTGATAAATGCATACATAAACAACTATTTAGTGAAGAGGCTGTTGGTTGACAATGGAAGCGCCATCAATGCATTGTCTTGGAATGCTCACAAAGCAATGGGAGGCTCCATCACCGACCTGAAGACCATCCAGAATCCCATTACAAGCTTCTGCGGAGGAACTATACAACCAATGGGAGTTGTGGAGTTGAAATTGGAATTTGGAAATCGAGACGATGAAAAAACGAAAGTCATTAAAACCCTGTCCAATGTGATAGATCTCTCGCTGGCATACAATGGAATTATAGGACAACCAATGCTCTACGAAGCAAATGCAGTCACCAGTATCCGACACTTAACTATGAAAATTCCAATCGAGGGCGAAATTCTTACTATCCATGGAAATCAGCATATGGCCAAACAATGTTACCAGATAGCTATAAAGCCTCAGACAGAAGCCTTCCCCCTAAAAGTGTGGGAAATAGAGAAACAAGGCACTAGACCACAACCAGTTGATGACACAAAAACATTGCAAATTACTGATGGGAAGACGGTAAAGATTGGTAATGAGCTTGACTATGACACCAAGGAAGGAATAAGGGAAGTCCTCACTAAACACTCGGAAGACTTTACCTCTTAGGCATCCGAGATAAATAGGGTAGATCCCCAGGTTGCTTGTCATAGCTTGAACATCAAACCAAGGGCAAAGCCAATGATCTAAAAGACAAAAATTTTTACATATGAGAGGTAGAGGATAATCGCTGAGGAAATGAAGAAATTGTTAGAAGTTGGGTTTATCAACGAAGTTACTTATCTAGAATGGGTTGCCAATATGGTACTCGTCAAAAAAGTGAATGGAAAGTATAGGATGTGTATGGACTATATTGACCTTAATCGAGCATGCCCTAAGGACAGCTATCAACTGCCTATAATTGACCAGCTCGTAGATTCTACTGTTAGCCATGGATTATATAGTTTTGTTAACGCGACAAAAGGATATCACCAAATACTAATGGAGGAAGATCAGCAAAAAACATCCTTCATCACCCACGAAGGCCTTTACTATTATAAGGTAATGCCTTTTAGACTAAAGAATGCTGGAGCAACATATCAAAGAATGATGAACCATGTACTTTAGGACTAGATTGGGAAAAATGTGGAAGTATATGTGGACAACATTATTATCAAGAACAAACATGCAGAACAACACCCAATGGATCTAGATCAAGTTCTCCAATTGTTGAATAAGTCTAGGATCAAGCTAAACTTAGAAAAATGCATCTTCGGAGTCAAAGTTGGCAAATTCTTGGGATTTATGATATCCCATAGAGGTATTGAAGCCAACTCGAAAAAAATGGAAGTCATTCTCAACATGAAAGCCCCAAAGAATATCCATGAGTTACAAAAACTAAATGGCAAAATAACGACTTTGGGACATTTCATTTCATGTTCAGCCAAATGGTGTCTACCACTATTCCGAGCTTTAAAAAATTCTAAGAAATTTGTTTGGACTGCAAACTGCCAAGCGGCCTTTGAAGACGTCAAAAAGTTCTTGTCCTTACCACCTTTACTCAATAGGCCGGTCCCAGATAAAACACTGTATTTATATTTCTCGACAGGTCAAGAATGCATCACTTCGATGCTAGTAAGAGAAGAAGAGAGCCAGCAAAATCCAGTATATTACATCAATAAAATGCTCTGAGGATCTAAAGTCCGATAGCCATGGTTGTTGTCCACACATCCCGAAAGCTCCAACGCTAATTCCAGGCTCATCTTATCATTGTCAAATCTCGCTTCCCTTTGCGAAAAATCTTATAAAGGCCTGATACTTTAGGCAGATTAGTTCAATGATCAGTATTACTTGGAGAATTTGTCATCGATTATAAGCCCTGTCAGCAAGTGAAAGCCCAAGCGTTAGCAGATTTTGTTCAAGAAATGATACTATAAGACCTTACCATGACCAAGACACCAGAATGGAAACTCTATATTTGTAATATCTCGAGTTTTTAAATATTTTTATACTGCATCGGGATATGTAGTGTTAATAATTTTTGTATGTATTTATAATATTTTATGAGTTTGTTATTTATTTAAAGCTAATTTTAATTATTTTACATTATTTTATGTACTTTACGTAAAATTTTCCTGGGAATTATATTTTCGGGGAAATTGATACGTAAATAATTTAATACTATTTATTTTGACTAGTTTTATGAATTTACATAAACTCATATATAATTTTAAAGTGCTAAAATAAATTGTATATATGTGTATTTATTTAAATTAATTAGAGCTTAATTAATTTCCTTAATTTTATTATTCAATTTTTGTATTAATTAATTAATTTTAAGTGTATAAATTATTAAATATAATAAAATATTTGTGTGGTTAGTATTATTTGTGTGTGGGAATATATGTATTACTATAATATAAGATGGACATATATATGTATACGTATATACATTATTTTATAACAAAAATAAAAAATTTTCTTTATTTACAATTTTGCCCCTCCCTTCTTTTTCTTTCTCCCAACACATTTTCTTCCATTTCTAGCCATTTTCAGCTGATTTTCGTGCTGTCACTGTGCCCCTTATCCTTCCTCCTCCCTTGCCAACCATTCCCGACCCCTGAATCACCTTTTTCCAGTGTGTTTTGGCCGAATTTTTCAAGGAGGCCGAAAATTGAAGTCAACTCCGATCAAGCCATTTTCGGCCACTAAATTTGACGCCACCAGTCTCTATCTTCTCCTTGAGCTCTGGTGAGTGTGATTCCAAGCTTTGTTTCACTTGATTTGGTCTAAAATTGCTTAGGTTTCAATTTCTTCATTTCAGCCTATTAGGGTTTCCAAATTTTTTTAGCTCCAACTTGATTGATTCATGAAAACTTCCTTCACAAACTTTGTTCCTGGAAGCTTAATCTACATACTGTAATTTTTTTAGAATTTTTGGAATTTATTTTGATTTTTGGGTATTTTTTATTATTTTATTAATATTTTCTAATGTTCGAAAATTAATTAATTAAATTATGAAATTATGTTTTATGGTGATTATAGGTGTTGAAATGAATTATAGAAATTTATTTGTAATTTTTGTGAATTTTTATATATTTATTTGGAATTTATTAAGTTTATGTAATTTTGAAAAATAGGGTTAATTATGTGTTTAATTGAAATTAATTGGTTAATTGAGTATATTTATTGATATTATTGAATTATATGTTGAGAAAATTAATTTTGAGTAATTATATTATTTTTGGTGAATTTTTGGATTTATTTTAGTATGTATATATATATATATATATATATATATATATAGGGGTATTTTGGTAATTTTATACTAAATTGGCTAAAAATGTAATTAAATTTGTTTTAATAGTTATTTAGGGTATAAAAATGATTTCTACAAATTATTTAGTATTTTTAACTAATTAAAACTATTTTTCGTAAATTATTTTCAATTATATAGATAATATATGATTTTTCTAATAAAATGAATTTTTATCAGTTTTTAATGTGTTTTAGAGTTAATTACATAATTTTGATTTATAAAATGTATTTTTATTATATAAGGGTATTTTTGGTATTTTTGTAAATATTCTGTGAATTGTGGACCTCGATCGGTAAATTGTAGTTTGGAGTCCGACTGAGGAGTTTTGGTTGTGAATTCTGTGTTTATTCTTGAAGTGTAATTCTTTGCAGGACCGGATCTACTCTTTAAGTAGAGAGATGTCCATTTTACAGGAGAGATTCTGCCGGATTTTCGGTAGAATTCTCATAAAACGTGATGTCCAGTCGAATTCTGATTTTAATTCTGTGTCTAGTATTCTAGATTGAGTCTTTGGAATTCTGATAGATTTATTCTGATATTCTGTGGTCGTTTGTTTATTTAGTTGTGCTGAGACCGAGACCTAGTGGACCAAGCCCATCGGACCCATCTCGAGGAACGTAATAAATTGTGAGTTGTTATTTTATATATATATGTTCTAGGGTGCATAATTTTAGAAATATATGTTTTATTTTGATTAAATATGCATAAATGATTTTATTAGTACTTAAGTTTATTTTTGGTTTATTTTTTATTTATTTTTGATATATTTTAAATTATATGCATGCTTTATTAAACATTTATATTTAAAATGTTTTTAAATATATTTCTAGTTTATTTGCAATTATATTGGATTTATTTGAAGTATATATACTCGAAATATACCTGGTTTACTTTTGGTATATTTCTAGTATATATATGGTTTATGTTGAGATTTTATTCAATTACATGCATCATTTATTTTTATAAATGTATGTTTTATATTTAAAATGAAGGATATCAATAGAACGTGCTACCTAATGGACAGTACTAGGACCGAGTACGTACCAGTACGTTTATAGCATTTAGGCTATATCACTAACCTGTTTGTGGATATTGATTGGATTTGATTAATTGATGTGTGAGATATGATTTGGGAGTGTGATTGCTAGAGCTCAGTTGACCAAGTGTCTCGGGACTAATCACACTGACAGTCAGACTGCTGGAGCTCGGTTGACTTAGTGTCTCGGGGCCAGTCTATTGTCCAAATGGAATAAGTGAATATATTTGGAATAAGTGAGCCTATATGGCTAGAGTGTTGTCTAACACTATTTTGAGGTTGCGATTTTCTAGGGTTCTATTTGATCCTTCATAAATAATGATTTTCAGTAAAATATATATATAACGATTTTGTTGCATCTGTATGTATTTGTTTGTATATATATATTGTATATATTTGACTGTGTGCATTGCCACTTAGTTATGCATGTATATATATTATAGCAATTCACTTAGTGAGGTCTGACTCCCCTCCGTTGACTATTTTTCAGGAGAGTCATCGTCTTCAGACCTCAGTAGCAGACCCGTACGCCGGATTTCTTCCACCCCGGCTTCATTATATAATCTGCTTACCTGAGTTTTATTTTTATAATCTAGACACTGCAGTAGTTGTAAAATTGAAAAAGGATGTTATATTATATTTGTATGAGTTATGTACTTTAAATATTTGAACTGGATTTGTATTAAAAGATTATTAATATATGAAATAAGGATGTTCGATTTAATATCATTGGCAGATTATTATTTTGTTTTATTTATGATTTATTTCCGCTGTAGATTATTTTAATTATGTTATTATTATTATTGCATGTTTTATTTTATTTTAAGGCTTGCTACGGGTTCCGGATTTGAAAGAATTCTCGTTCCTTAGCGCCAGTCATGGCCCCTGTTTTGGGTCGTGACAATATTAATGGACCATCCTCCACTCAAGGATCCAGCGCTGGAGTGATCCTTAAGGGACCACATAAAATCCAGATCCAGTATACAATTTGAATATAGTACAACGTGACTAACAATGCCGCAGAATATGAGGCACTCATCACAGGATTGAAGTTGGTTGCAGAAGTTAGAGTCGAACACCTCATAATACATTCGAACTCCCAGCTAGTAGTAAATCAAGTTAACAGGACATTCCAGATCAAGGACCCAAGCATTGCCAGATACGCGAGCAAAGTCATGCAACTCTTGAAGCATATCGAACAAGAAGGGGGCCAGTGGGAGATCGTCCAGATACCTAGACACGAAAACTCTAAGGCTAACCTCCTGGCCAAATCAGTAGTTAAAGATAGTCAAGTGTTTAAGGGTATAGAATTCACTGAAGCATTGAAAAAACCTAGTACTGAAGACCTCAATATCTTAGAAGTACATGAAGTCTCAGAATGGATACGACCAATAGTCCAATACCTGGAATATGGAACGCTTCTTGAAGATAAACTAAAGGCTCAAAAATTGAAGATGAAGGCAGCCCACTATTCTATCCACCATGGGGAGCTCTACAGGAAATCCCTTTCACACCCATGGTCCAAATGTGTATCTCCAAAGGAAGGGAATTACATACTCAGGGAAATCCGCAAAGGAATTTATTGAGCACATAAGTCCCACTACATACTAATCAGGAAAGCACTACTTCAAGGATACTATTGGCTTACTATGTCTAATGATGCCCGGAAGATAACTCAAGAATGTCATAAGTGCCAGCAATTCACTCATCTCAATCACAAGCCTTCTTACCCCCTACATCCAATCGGCAACCCATGGCCTTTTTCCATATGGGGAATGGACATCCTGGGTCCCTTCCTGACCTCCATTTTATAAAAAAAGTTCTTAATTATGGCTATAGACCATTTCACTAAATGGATAGAAGTGGAAGCAATTCCAACCATCACAGAAGCTCGGATCCAACATTTCTTCTAGAGAGAAATCATTTGTAGATTTGGCCTACCTTACACCTTGATCATGGACAACAACAAGCATTTTGACAATGAAAAGTTCAGAGGTTTCTATTTAGACCTTGGGATAAAGCTTCATTTCATCTTGGTATCTCACCTGCAAACAAATGGGCAAATAGAGGCTACCAACAGAATTATCATACAGGGATTAAAGAAGAGACTCAATGAGAAAAAGGGAAATTGGGTCGAAGATCTTAATAATGTAATATGGGCTTATAGGACCACCCCCAAATCATCCACAGAGGAAACACCGTTCAGACTAACTTATGGCATGGACACGGTAATTCCAGTAGAGATTGGTTCACTTAGTTACAAGGTCAGCCGCAACTTCGATCAAAACATCAACAATATTGATGCCCGAATATATCTAGACCTGCTAGAAGAAAGATGAGAGTGGACATCAGCTACAACTGAAGCACATAGGCAGAGGGTAGTACAGTATCATCTCCAGCGTAGCCACCCAAAATAATTCAAAGTAGGTGACTGGGTACTCAAAAGGGCAGATATTGGCAACGGCAACTTCGGCACTAGCAAACTAGGTCCAAATTGGGAAGGAGCCTATCAGATCTCAGAACATACATCTAAAGGGGCATACAAATTAAAAAATAAAGAAGGCAAAAAATTGCCACGATTTTGGAATGTGGATTGCCTCCGGAAATACTATCAATAAGTGTACTCAAAATGGTATTAAATAAATTATCTATTCATTGAAGAGATAATCATCTTACAAAAGTTCAATTATAAAAAAAATAAAAAAATTTCTCTATTCTACTACTTGTACATCCAAACCATCGAGCTCGGAGATGGGAGGGAGAACAACATTAGCGGCATTAATAAGCATGGTAAGCTCTGCAAAGGACCCTCCAGTATATTCAGCAACATCCCTTACATGAAGGGAGGATGCCTTTTGTCGAGCATCCTCTTTAGCAGCAATCTTCGCTAGGTCATCCGGCCTTATCCGATCCAGTTCCGCCAAGTCTAGCTCCGGATTCTAAGAGAGTAGGATCCTCTTATATTCAGACCTGTAGGCTTTGAGAAATCCTCTCACCATGCTCTGGTAGGATCTTTTGTCATTTTCTTAAAATTTTACAACCTCAACTAGCCTCTTCTCCAGATTTGTGATTTGAGAATCCTGCTCTTCAATCCTCTTAGCCAACTGACCCTAACTATGCTCCATATCAGTAATCCTTTTCTGGCTCACCTCAGCCTTGAATCTTGCCTCTGCATATTTTTTTTGGCTGAGCTCTAATGCCGCCTTTGTGCTATCCAACTTCTTTTCAAAATCGATGGCTATTGTTCCGACCTTCATCTCCTTCAGGTTGTACTAGCTCTTAAAGTATAAATACTAATCCTTTGCTAGCAACAAGTTCTAAGTCATCTGTGAAAAGGGAAAATTTGTGTCACTCAATCCAAGAAAACATAAAAGTAACAGAGAACTAACATTCACTTACTTCTAAGGAATGACCAATCATTGAATTGAACAGCTCTTCTGGATCCTCCTCAGACCAGCATTTCATATCTGCTGGTAGCCTCAGTGACTCTACATACTAATCTCAAACCTGGGCGTTCGAGACACTTAGCGGCTTTACCCTATTCAAGATCCATGCCCTCATATCCGAACACCCAAATAGCCTTAGACGCTGGATGTATATCTCCTCATCCAGCTCATTGGCATTTGAGCCTTGGTCGACCAATCATCTCTTATGCTGACTTTTATTGCTAGAATAGAGTTTTTCCCTTTGGATTGACTACCGCTTCCTCGGCGACAGCAGGAGCTTCAAGCTCCAAAGAAGGTGAGGAGATCTATATTTCTTCTGGTCCTGTTGTTCATCAGTTAGAAGTGGAATCTTGTCCACAAAAATAAAAAAGTTAGTCATCTACAATTGAAAAAAAAAAATAAAAAGCAAGTCAGAAAGATACCTCTTGGTAATCTAAACATACCAGTAGATTGAACAAGGTCCATATAAACCCTCTATAGGTATCTTCTGGATATGACCTCAGTAGATCGAGCCTCGGCCAGGCCATCAACATGCAGCCTTAAGACCATCTTCGTATCGGGGTTTGATAATCTCAGAGGCCATTTTACTTTATGACATTCATTAGACCACATCCACCGAACATCCAGGAAGTCTGCAGGGTGCTCAATAACAAAAAAGTTATGCCTCAATTTCTTATGAAGATCCAGAAGCTTTGCAAATAAATTGTAGTTGGGAATAGCTGATAGGGAGTACATAAGTTCTCCCTTCTTCCTGGTCAAGCTGTATAGATACCGTATGATGTCTAAGTTCGGTTCCCTACTATCTTCATGCATCAACTGTATAAACCCAGTCAGAATCCGGTAGCTATTAGGGTGAAGCTGATCGGGCACTATGCTATATCTATTCATAAATCCTTTTATAAAGGGATCTAATGGAAACTTTAAAGCCCCTTCTAATTGGTCAAAATATACCACTAGCCTACTGAGACTTAGCATGGGGGTATGAGCCCTAAACTTCCTATCTACAGTGTGAAGGGCATAATCAGCAGGAATACAGAACCACCTCTGGTACCACCTCAATAATTCCTTATCTATTTTAGACACAAATAGGTCAGAGATAATTTATTCCCTCGGTGCCATAAGACTATCTATGAAAAAGAAACAAAGCAAGAACAAAAAAATAAAAAGGAAAGAAAAGATCACCTGGTTGAAAAATAGGGGGTCACAGTAGGAAGAGAGTAGTAGCAATGGTGAAGCAACTATGACACCGGCAAAATAAAAGAGCAAAATGCATTAACTCAAAGCAAAGGGGATATTTATAGAGCAGTAGAAGGCTCTGGAGTAAACCATTAATTTCCCTCATCAATTCTTCGCTTCTCCCCATATCATTAAAGGTAGTATGGGAAATGAAACCCCCCCCCCATTAATCAATGGTCATCATTATGGCAACAGAAACATCTCATCTTTTGACACACGAAAGGACATGTCGGTTACGCAATTCAAATTTAAAAAATCTAGGCATTAAGGTGATATAGTTGTTACCCAGCCCAGGCACATCTTTACTAGCTATTTTTTCTAACTTGGCACAATAAGATCCAGCATTACCCTTCAATAATTAAAGTTGGCTCCCTTAGGTCACTTTTATAGTACTGAGGTTTCGAGCATCCATGCCTCACACATTAAGACCAGTAACTAAAGCTAGCTCCCTCAGGTCGCTTTTATAATATTAAGGATCGGAATCCGAGCCATACTTGCAGTACACTCAGACTATTTGGCACTCGAGCTGCACTTCTAATGCACCGAGACTATACGACACTTAGGCCATACTTCTAATGGACTAAGATTAAGTCTAATGACTGAAGCTGGCACCCTCAGGTCGCTTTTATAATACTAAGGTTCCGAGCATGTAAGCCTCGCGTCCTTGCACTGAGCATCTAAGCCTCACACATTAGTCTAGTGACTGAAGTTGGCATCCTCAGGTCGCTTTTATAGTACTGAGGTTTGGCAATTGGGCCACACTTTGAATGCACCGAGCATCAAAACTCCAATAATGACTAGTTTCGTCACATCATTTTTGCACTGACGGGTTAATACATTACATTCATTTTCGCAGTCTTTGTGCACTCCAAGGTCCATATGACACTTCAGCAAAGCAATGGTTTCAAGACTTGGTATCGAGCTTTACCTTTTTCTTGTGACTGAGGCTAGCCACCTTAGTTCACCCTTCTATATCAATACACTAACTAACCATTTTCCCTCTATACAGAAGAATAAATGTTCTATCATTTACATACTCAAACACATTGGACATAAATATTCGGACAAACCCATGAGGGGGGGACTCTTAATACCGCACATATATATTTCTTTTTAATTAAAGAGCTTTGTTTCCTTAACAGAGTTACTTAGAAAGGGAAGGTAGCCAAATCCATTTAAGGAAGGGATTCTGCCTCAATAAGATTCCTAAGCAAAGAAGGAATACTCTTATATTTGGTTTAGGATTCCTATCTCAAGAAGGATCATACTCTTTTCAAGTCTGAATATCACTATAAATAGGATACTCTTTGCCCTTTGTTGATTATTTATAGGGTATTAAGCTTAAGAGTTCCAGAAATAAGTTATTAATTAAGTATGCATTGGAGCATGTTATACAGTTTGTTTTAATTTAAAATGAATCCTCAATGTATCCCTTATGACCTACCGCTTTTTTACTATTACACTCTGTTTAGATGGGATGAGGTCATGGTTAATTAAGGAATGATAAGAGAGCATAAGGGTAGGTAAAGTAAAGGAGGAAAAAATTATTGGGATTCGTGATACAAACGTATCAAAAAAATTAAAAATTTATCACATTCCCAAACCTGGATTCATGTAATTCAACTACTTAATTAAATATAGGGTTTCAAGAATCTCACCAAGATGCAAAAGAGGCAAGATTTTCTGGAAGGATGAGAGGAGGTTCACACCGGTGACACCTTACCTTAAGCTTTTTGCTTTAATTATTCAGATTTAGACATCTCCAAAAGGATCCATCCTTTATAGGTATCCACACAAACAGCCCTTCATAAAACGAATTGGAGTGTGTGCTAGCAACCTTCTTGATTGTCTCATAAATCAAAAACAAAAGAAAAACTCTATCTTTATTTTATGAAAAGAAAGAAACTGAATTTGGAGGCAAGAAAAACAAGTGTGTTAAACCCTCTAGACGTCTCCAAAAGGATGCATCCTTTATAGGTATCCACACGAACAACCCTTCACAAAATGAATTGGAGTGTATGCTAGCAACCTTCTTGATTGTCTCACAAATCAAGAACAAAAGAAAAACTCTGTCTTTGTTTTCTAAAAAGAAAGAAAATGAATTTGGAGGCAGGAAAAACAAGTGTGTTAAACCCTAGAGAATATAATATATTTATAAACTTCAAATCAGGGTTTCACCTACCAATGACCTTTTGGTAACTTCCATTTATTATACTCATATTTTGTTTAAAAACAAATCAGAAATAATATCTTATTTATTTATTTAAAATAAAATTTATCTTAAATAAATAAATAAAACACTTTAATTATTTATTTCCACAGAGTTTATTTTAGGCTTATTAAACCCAAATTCGTTTTGGGCTTGTTCTAATTATGTGACCCTATAGGTTCACATAACATTGGCAGTGGGCCTAAATCTTTATTTAGGCCTACAAGTCATAAGTGGCCTCTAGTAAGACATTATGACTACCCAAGTCATGTGAAGTCAATAATTCGATATAACCTAATTACAGTGAATTTTATTGTCCCTCTATTACATGATATCCTAATTAAACATAAGGCATAGAATGTCATCCTTATATAGTTCAATATTATGACTTGATTCCAAGTAGACTGAAAAATGATAACTCTTTATCAATTCATTTCAACATGGCCATTTTCCTTTAGTCTATCTCATCAAGGGGCCCATAGATATCTTTATCATATTAATGAGGGATCAATTCCTTCTAAATCACTCACATTCCTCATATAACTAATTTCATATCCAACAACATCCTATTTAATCGTACGGTTAAAGACAATGTTAGAATGTGTCAAAACATAAAATAGCTATATAGAAATCCATGACAATTTCAAGGTCAAATGATCGAAATAAAATTACTGTGATGAGAAATACTTATGACAATAATCTATATAGTATTTTCATAATAGGTCAATCCAGTACATGATCTCTCATCATATACCTATGAGTTGACTTAATATCTCATATTCATAATTAGTAAAACATGACCATCAGTCAACTTCATACTAGCCTTAATACTTTAATATTTATAATGAATAAATGGCTAGGGATAATTAGAATAGAACTCTTATTTTAATCTAAGGGTTTTATTATCAAGCCATATACTTAATGGCCTTAGTAAGAATTAACCATTCATATAATTATCATAAAATCAAATGATAATGAAATACCTCTTTATTAATAAAATAAGAAAGTCAATACATAATCACAAATGATTGACCTAGTGCATATCACTAATAAAAATATATTATTTAACTATTGTTTGGGAAGAAGTGAGATGAGGTAAGGGTTATATGAATGGATTATATATTTAAAAGACATAAATACCCCCAGTTATAGTAAATAATATTTATTTTATTTTATTTAAATAATAATAATATTATTTTTTTAAGTAAAAATTTGGGGTCAAGAAATTAGGAAACACACCCGAAAATCTCAACTAAGTTGATACCCTCTTAGCGTTTGCATCATGCTTCTATCATCCAAGAGAAATGAAATTAAAATTAAAAAAAAAGAGTAATACAAAAAGAATCCAATACCAAAGTTGTTGTAGGCCAAAAACCAACAACACCAGCCTACACAAAGCTGAAACCAACTAATAAAACATATAAGTTAATTGCCCATTAAAATCATTACAGATAAAAGAATCACAAAATGGGGAGTCGAGTCCCACCAAGAAGGAGCTGAATTTGAAACATCATGCTTAGCAAGAGCATCTACAATGACATTACCCTCTCTATAAATATAAGACACCTTAAATGTCATCTGTGAAATAAAATAGAGACATTGTAGCCATCTCTGCTTGAGCTGCCAAGGAACATTCTTCGATCTGCTAGAGAGAAGCTGGACCACTAACACAAAATCACATTCCAACCATAACATATGCCATCCTTTATGCCAAGCAATGTCCATAGCATACATAGCAGTGGAAATTCCTCAATATAAGCAAACAGCCTAAACCAAAAAAGAAAGCTCCTTTTGGAAAGGTCAATGGAGTTCTAAAAATGCCACCTGCTCCAGCCACTCCCGAAGAACCTAAAGAAGACCCATCCATATTCACTTTAATCCAATGAAGAGAAGGTAGATTCCAAGTGATTGGAATTATTTTTAGAGCAGCACTCGCAATACCTTGGATTTTCAATAATCGCAAAATACGTAAATCAACAAGAGAGTTGTGCATTTTACCAACCTGGAAGAAATCAACTACTTTAATAGAATTCCAAATCTGTCAAAGAGCAAGGTGAATATCAGGAGCTTGTGACTCAAAAATGGTTACATTTCAAAATTTCCAAATATCCCATTAAAAATAATGAGACACCATAAAGCTTGAATCTAAGGACTGAAAGAATGATGCATTGCACCTAAAACCAGCTCCGTTAAAGATCAAAAAAGAAAAATATTATTATTAAAAAGCATAGAAATGGCATGCCAAATAACAGCTGCAAAGGGATAAGATAAAAATAAATGATGTTTATCTTTTTGTTGCTGCAAACATAAGGCACATCGAGAAGGATAAGAAAATCCTTTTTTAATCAAATTATCATTGGTGGGTAGAAAACCCATAATTGCTCCCCAATAATTAAAATATCTTAAAGGAGGAAGAAACTCTTTCCAAATGAAAAAGTGCCAAAAAGCAACTTCACAAGAAAACTGCAAATGGTTATACATCTTCTTAACCGTATAAAAGAAATCTTTAATAGGGATCCATATGCAACCATCACGATCCTCTCTAATAGGTGAAATAACATTAATACTATGGACCACTTATGTATTAGAAATATATGAAAGATCCCATCCATCAACCAATAAAAAATGCAAAACTGGATCCCAAAGATTTTTTTGCTCCTTTGCCAAAATTTAAAGTTAATTAGTAACTATTGGAACCACCCATTCATTAGTCCAAAAGTTTAACTTACTATTTGGACTAATCAGCTATAAAGAATCTGAGCAAAGAGATTGATATATGTGCTTAATAGATGACCATACCAAAGAGTGAAAAAGACATCTCGAGGAGTGCCAAAGGAGTTGAGGAATCACTATCGCATCACATAATTAGGAAAGTCAAATGAAGAACTTACCAATTTCCAGGAAATTTTACTTAGCATTGCCTCATTTAAATGCTTCAATTATTTTAACCTGAGACCCCTTCTAAATGAGGAAGACAACAAAACTTCCAAGGGACAGTTACCAACTTTCTTTCATCCACATTACCATACCACAAAAAATTTCACATGCATCGTTGGATGTAAGAAAGCAAAGAATGCGGCCACTTATAAATAGCAAATGAAAGCAAAAGAGAACTGGTGATAACTGACTGAATCAAAACTAATATGCCTGTAAAAGATAAATCATTACCTTTCTATTTAGAAACCTTATTGCAGATTTTATCTGCAATTAGTTGCAACCATTATTTTTTAGGAGCTCCTACAAAAAGAGGTGCCCTAAATAATTAAATAGAAGAGATCCTCTACAAAAATCCATAATTTGATGAATCTTTTCAATAAGTTTATAAGATATAGTAGCCCTATAAAATATTTTAGACTCGGCCCAATTCACCATTTGACATAAAAGTCTCCCATAAATCTAAAAAGTATCATTAATAACTCTAATATTTCGAAGAGTAGTTTTCCCAAACAATAGCACATTATTCGCATAGAAAAAATGAATTGGGAAATTAAAATTTCTAGTTTAAAGCATATGATGAAAATCACCTTGTAAGACCTTTAAAGGTAACAATCTACTTAGAAATTCCTCAACTAAGTAAAAAACCAAGGGAGATAAGGGATCTCCTTGGTGAACACCATAGGAGTAAGAAAAATTCCCTTAAGACTTTCCATTAATCATGATAGAAAGTCTGGAAGATGAAAAAAATGATAAGATCCAGTCCATAAATTAAAGAGAGAATTTGAAGACTTCTAAAACATCAAGCAGAAAATCCCAATCAATAGTATCAAAAGCCTTTCTAATATCCACTTTCATAGCTATATTTCCTCCAAAAAAAGTCTTATTAAGCAAATTAATCTCATATAAAGGACAAGTAATGCAATATGAAATATAATGACTCTTTAAAAAACCAAACTGATTGCAAGAAATAATTTTGGTTGCAACATTAGCAAGACAATCAGCTAAAATTTTGGTAATAATTTTAAGAGTGAAATTTCTAAGAACAATGAGATGATATTTTTTTATAGTAATGGCATCCTTCACCTTAGAAATTAAAACTATAATGCTAGAGTTGAGGCTAGTTATAATAACTCTTGAATGGAAAATACTACTGACAGCAGCACAAACATCTTTATGAATCACATCCTAGTAAGTTTTAAAAAAGATACCTGTAAAGCCATCAGGTGCAGGAGCGTTGTGAGCATCTATATAAAAAATGATATTCTTGATTTCATCCATTGAGGGGTAGCGAAGAAGAGAAGAATTCTCTTCATCTGTAACCATAGAAGGAATAATAGATTTTATCAACTAAATATCAAACTTATCGAAACATCAAATTTAAATAGATTTTTATAAAAATCTATGATATAACTCTCTATAATGCTTTTATTCTTAATAATCCGGCCATCATTATGAAGTTAGTGAATGCCTTAGCATGGCTTCTATCTAGCAAAGTGCTAATGAAAGAAAGCTGAATTGCGATCGCTTACAGATAACTATTTAATTCTACTTCTTTCCCTGAAGAAAATTTCTTATTGTTTAAGATATAGATCAAGATCCTCATGAGCATCCAATTCACATTTATGAAGAGCATATGAAAAAACACTTTATCACAATATCCTCTTAAATAGCTTGCAAAGTAGAGGTGCTCAAGAGATTTTAATATTAAAATGACCAAACACATCTCAATTCCAAGATTTTAAATCCCATCTTAACCGTTTGAGCTTAGCACTGAGAAGTTGCATGGGGTGAAGATTGTCAAAAGGAATAGCCCAAGATTGAGTAATAAAATCACGAAGACCTGGATGTATAACCCACATACCCTAAAACTGAAACCTGGAGATTGCTCCTTTACCAGGGCAATAGCGAAGAAGTAAAAAGGAATGGTTTAAAAGATGTCTAGGCTTAATGTAAGAGATTTCCTTCCAAGCATTAAAAAATTAAAGATTACCCAGTGCTCTGTCTAAATGGCTCTCAACCCGATGAACACTAGAACAACCATTACACTAAGTGAATAAATCACCTCTAGAAGGAATATCTGAAAAAAGACAATCATCAATAAAAGATCTAAAATCTTAGCAAAGGCCTATGAATTGGAGGGCATCTAGTTTTCTCATAAGCATTAAGGATTACATTATAGCCTTTAACAACACACCAACTAAAAGTATAATTAAGAGATAAATTACGAAGATCATTCCATAAGTCCGTTCTTCTATTGCACCACACACTACCATAAATAAAAGAACGTATCTGCATAACATTAGTACACACAACATCCACAATAATGTGTTAAGCATGAACCCTAATAAAAGTAATAGAGAGAAGACATTTCTTTCCAAGAACCTAAATAATAGTAGTGGGCAAATCATTAAGGGCAATCAAAACCAAGTTTAATCTATCCCAATAAGAATCGAGAATAGCAAAAAAACTATTATGGGTTCTAATAGGAAAACATAATCAAGAGAAAATTATTGATAATAAAAAGTAAAAATGCGTTAAGTATTAGAGTTACCCAACTTGCACCAATTCCATGAAAAGAGCTTTATAAATTGAGTTTTTCTAGTCTTTTAGTTACCTTTTTGAAAGGAGAACCTTATAGTTGTCATGCTTTATGTTTGATTTTTTTCAACACACTATAGTCTAAGCTTCATCCTCCAGATCAATAATATCGGCCTATGAAACTTTCTTTTGATCACCATCGTTAGTTTGAACATCTGTCCCATCAAGTAATTATTGATCATGCTCTTTAACGGACTGATCTATATCATTATCAAAATGCTTTGAATGAGAACCCTCTGAATGCTCATCATCCGCCAGAGAATTATTCAAGTCATCCTCTATATTTGTTAACTGCTACTGATCAATAATAATATCAAATGTTGGCAGAATATCATTCTTCGATAGTGGCACATTAGTGGCAATTATAGAGTCAATTCTTTCACAGGATTGAATATCCATTTGTAATGTTTTGAAAGTTTTTGAAATTGGAATATCATTAGCACCTAGTGTTTTTGGCTTTCATTCTAGTCTCAGTTCCTCTTTCTTATCTTCTTTCTTTACAAGTCGCAATCGAGGTACATCAGTTTCAGCAAGCTTTTTCCCTAACCTGTAGTCTTGCAATAAATGTCCAATATTTGAGTGATGTTACAAAAAGCAGGTAGGTTCTTATAACCTATCAATAAAGAAATTTTTCCCTATGCATTCTATAAGAAGACTTTCAAGCAAAGAGGAAGAAAGATCAATAACAATCAACACCCGGGCATAATGCCCAAATTCTCATGTAGAAGTTACATTATCTATCTTTCAAGGAACGCTAATCCTTTTAGCAATGAAAGATAAGATTATTAGATGCCAGTATTCCTATGGGAGTTTATAAAATAAAACCCATGTTTGTGTGTTTGTTGATTTTTGCGCCATGGGATCAAAATCGAGTGTCTAATGTTGTAAATGAAGGATCCCTGGTTTCCAAGTGATAGTGCCTCAACTATAAATTGCTTGCTTTTCTGTTACAGATCCTAATAGAATCTGATAGAAGCCTTGACCAAGAGAGTTCAATTTCCAAATGTTCGACAATCCCCATATGCCTGAAAGTTTCTTCTTAAGATCCGCTAGTTTCCATGGTAACTCGCCCTTAGCAAGGATGATTCGAGCAATAAGTGCATTTTGATAGAGAGACAACTATTGCTCATAGATTTCCTTATTGATCTTAATGGCGATATAGCCTCCCTTATTCGTTGCGATGCATTCATCAAAATTCTGAATTATTGTCAAAGTTTTGGTGACAACCATCGCATATGATGGCTTTACAGGAGGGCTAGATATAAAGGAAGCGAACATGTCCTTATAACTGAGATAGGCCATGAGAAAAAAGGATGATTGGGGTGGCCGGACGGCCACACCTGAAGCCAAAAAATATGAGGGTTGAGAGAGCATTAAAGTCCTAACCCTAGCTTTCTCCTTTTGAGCCTTTTCCTTCATATGGACATTCATAATTTCCGGAAGAATATATTTTAATTGCATAAAAAACATTATATATATATATAATAATATTTCATTTGTTTTCAGTAATATTTATTTTATTTAAATAATAATAATAATAATAATATATAAATCAAAAGCAAAAAGAAATATTAATTAGAAAAATTAAGAATTCTAAAAAAAGAAAAAAAAAAGCTAATATTCAAGAGTTGGAGATAAAAGGAAAAATTAAAAAAAAATCGTTTAATAACAATAATAAAAAAAATAAAGAGCCAATGTCTATAAATCTCTTCTCAAAACCTAAAAATGGCCTTTCCAAAAAAAAAAATCTGAAAATGGCTTGGAAAGAAAAAGAGGCAGCAACCAGCAAATGAAGGAGAAACAGAGAAAAAAAGAGGATTGCAACATTTTATTAGGTTTTAAGATGCTGAGGATAATTTTGGAATTTTAATAAATAAATAAGAATAATTTTGAAAGGAAAAAATTAAAACCCTCCGTAACCTTCATTACACCCCAAATAGATGTGTAAAGAAAACCCACCAAAAACTGTATGGATGGTTACAGTTTCTCCATGCTAACATCTCCTTCACCTTTAGTCATTTCCTCTCAAACAACCATCCTCCCCTTGCTTCCCCTTACTCTCCCATCCCTAAACCCGTCCCAAACAAAATGTTAAAGTTTAGTTCTGTAACAGTCCAGACCAACCCACATCGGATATTGTCCGCTTTGCTCAGGCCCAGCCCGCAGCGCACAGTTTTAAAACACGTCCAATGGGAGAAGGTGTCCACACCCTTATAAGGAGTGCTTCGTTCTTCTTCCCAACCGATGAGGGATATCACAATTCACCCCCCTTAGGGCCCAACGTTTACGCTGGCACACCGATCTAGGCTTCGGCTCTAATACCATTATAACAGGCCATACTAACCCGCATCAGATATTGTCCGCTTTGCCCAAGCTCAGGCCACAGCGAACGGTTTTAAAACGCATCCAATGGGAGAAGGTGTCTACACCCTTATAAGGAGTGTTTCGTTCTCCTTTCCAACCGATGTGGGATATCATAACTAAACATGCACAAGATGTAAATTAGCCCCTTGTGGACTTGTCCTAATGGCCAAGCTACTTGGGGCATCAATGGTGGTCGATACCCACCTTCACCATTGTAATTGGTAAAAAAAAAAAATGAATGTAGATTAGCTATAAATGGTAGATTTAATTGCATTATTATCCTATGATATGTGTACGTTTTTTCAATAATAAAATGAAAAAATTAAATTAGAAAAATCAAACTGTATACTCAAATATTTTATTATACTCTGATTATTTTTTTTTATTATATTGTGTAGTTAGATGTCTCGTAGAGACGAAAGTAGAGACTTATTAATTGTTAGTAAGAGTACATATATATAGTTCAAATAAACTACTACATTAATCAATTTGTAAAGTCCGTAATCTAAAGATTTATATATGATATGAAAAAAAATTAATTTTTTTTAGGTGTAGAGAGTAGATCTCAAATCTTACATTTTTTTTAATTATGATACTTTTATTAAACTTTGGTACTTTTATTATTACAACAATATGGTTCATTTGTTATAATTAAAATTGTCACAAATATTATAAAATTGTTACGATATATGAATTGTAATTGTAAAAAATTTTCACGGATTGTCACGTAATAACTTGTTACAAAAAGTTTATTATAAAATATATCAATTAAAAATTGTTACTAATTATATTTTTTCATGATAATAAATTAAATGTCACAAAAAATATTATTTGTGACAACATACATTATAACAATTAAAATTATAATTAGCACGTAAAAATTATATTGTCACAAATACAGTTCTACTTTTCATGATAATATTATTTATTGTTCCAAAAACTACAAATAGTGACCTTATTAACTGTCACATTAATTATACTAACTAGTCAAGCTTACACAAAGGATACTAATAGCGATAATATTTTATTGTCATAAATTAAAAATCATATATTAGCATCATAAATTAATAAGCACTTCATTCTTATATTTAATTTTATCATCACTCACATCATTTAAATTTTAACTACTTTCAATTTTCATACAATATTTATATAAAATTTTAACTTTTAATATTTGAAAAACTTTTAATTTAATAATTATCATAACAAAATAACAACATGATAATTTTTTATTTAGAATAATTTATAAAAAAAAAGTTAGAACCACTTGTTTACTTACTAACAATGTGGGATTCAATAACAAAAAATTAAAAGTGATAAAAGAATATATTTTGTGACAATGTAATATTAAATTGACACAAAAATTAAAATTTATTCGTTACAAATGTTAACTTGTAACAAAAAAAAAATTATTATATTTATAATGGTGACAACTAAATTTTGTCACTTATAAACTAAAAATTTTAGTGACAATATTAAATAATATGTCTTTACGTGACAAGTTAAACTTGTCGCAAAATATTTTTTTATTATAGCTAAAAATATTGTCATAAAAAAGTTCTACTTTTAATTTTATAATAATAATTAATGACATTATTGTCACAAAATTTTAATATATTCATGACAATTTAATATATTATTATGTGATAAGTTAATAAATTAAATATTGTGACATATCATAAAATTATTGTCACTCATATAATTTTTTTGTGGTAATTAATTTTGTGATCATAAAAATATTGTAACTAATAAATGAATATGTTTTTTGAATTACCAAATAAAAATTTATTACAAGTTGATTTTTCTTTTACATTTTTTAAATTATGAAATAAAAATTAATTTAAAAAAAAATCAAGTCACAGAGTCAACCTACTTTTATTGCACTGAATTATGAACTGACTTTGTTTTTTTTTTTTTAAAAAAAAAAAAATCAATCCACGGAATCAACGCTGTGGCACCAAAATGGTCCATACATTTCATTAATACGCATACATGTATCATATTATAATAAAAACAAGGTGTCCGTGTGCTAATGCGTCCTGGCTGCTCTACGCGGCGTGGAAATGGGGTCAGGTCACTTACCATTTCTCACAGTACTTGTCAATTATTGCATGCTCAACAATGCTCATTTTGACAAATTTTGCTTTGTCCCAAGTTTTCATAGGAAATGAAATGTAATCCCCAATTTGCTATTATTTCAAGCAAAACTTACGGTGAAATTAGGAGTGGAAGTGAGATGAAATAGTTGGTGAGTTACTCGAAAATCTATTTAAAATATACTTAAAAATTGATTTAAAAATTAATCGAGTTGAACTTAAGATTGAACTATTCGAATAATTTGGTAAGCCGAATTTAAATTTTCAATTACTCATACTTGTATAGGCTCAATTAATATTTCAATCCCTTTTGAATTGTTAGAGACAAATATTTCGTCATTAAACTTCTAATTCATTAGTTACTTACAACCAACCATGTCAATTTAGGGCATTGAATCCTCAATGTGAAGATTTGAACTCCAATAAATAAGGACATCAACCTAAAAGTGTAGACAGTAAAATATACGAAAGTGACATGCATTTGAGTCGAGGCCGGCCGATAAAGCTGTGGAAAGAGAGAGCTAGGCTCCTCAACTGTCCCCACCGTCCAGCCAGAGAGAGTTCATGCATGCCCATCTGCCATCACCGATCCTGCCCACTCTTTCAATTCAAGTTTCACTCCTTATCATCCTCCAATGACACATGAAGCCTTTTTCCAATGTTTTCTAAATGCTAAAAAAATTCATTATTATTTTTTCTTACACGCCTTCAAATTATAATTAAAAGAAATATAAATCATCAATAATCTTATATCATATCAGTTGGCTGATATGAAACTATTCTCATTTAAACTGTATCTTATATTTGAATTATAATATATTCAATTATATTATTGGTTCAAATATAGAAAGTTTAATCTTTTTAAATAGAATTTTAAATTTTAGTTTTATATATAAACAAATCAATGCTAAGAGAATTTTATCTTCTTATCATATTCATTCAACTCAAATTTCAAATATAAAATTTCATTTGATTATTGAATATTAAAAATATTAAATAAAATATAATAGTTACATGTATACCTTTACTATTTAATAAATAAATATTATTCAGTACGATGTAATTGAACATATCTAAAAATATAATTTAAGAAGGTCCTTAAACCGGCCATAATTATAGTTAATTAACAGGGTTAGCTCTAAAATATTCTCATAAATGGCCTACTATCCATACAGAATCTAAACCAGAAAAAATAGCTTTAGTGGCGGCAGTACAGAATAAGAATTAAGAACCATCCATGGAGCATAGGCTCTTAAAATAACACAAACAGTACCTACCTAGAACTAGCTAGTCAAATGACTCCCCAAAAGAAAATTATAAAAAATGCACAAACCACCCTTTGGACTTAACACTATCTTTCTTACACTACAAAACACTAAAAGCTACACATAATTGACAACTCCAATTCTCCACCTGTTCCTGTTTGCATTATTATTAAGGAACAGTCCCCGGTTATTAAGGCTAATGTGTTCTTTATGTTCCTTTGCTTAAACTATAGCTATATTTTCTTTTCGAGTTTCGTGAATTCTGTTGTGTTTTGTCTCTTTTATCAATAGTCTTCTTGGTTCCTTTCATGAAACCTCAACCTGATCTCATGGTTTTGGTTCAAAGCACTAGATTATGGTAAAGTGCTTCTCTAATCAATTTTGTCCCCTTTGATAATATATATAGCTACCCTTTTCCTGGTCTTTTTTGTAATGTGTGTATATATATGAAAGAACTCTGTTCTTTGTAGAGAAGAAGTTATATATACGTTTTGTTAATGGCATGGAGCCCTTGAGGTTGAAAGGTTAGTAAAGCAAGTCTCTTAACTTTACATCTCGAAACATGTTCTTCTCATTGATGGGTCTTCGAGAAAAAGGTCTTTTTGAAAACTTTTCTTTGCCTTCTGAAATTCTAAGTATTCAATCTGAATTCTTTACACTAAAAGTGTTGCTTTAGGATATAAAGTTTCAGTCTTTATAGTTTGTTTCATTTGACTATATGCATAAATCAGTTATAGCCTTTAAAGGTACTTCAAATTCATTTTTTCCCCCCTTATTGTTTATTCAAAGTTTTAGCTTTGCTTCTACTCTTTTTTTCGTAGTATAAATCATTGTTCTACATGGAGTTGCTTAGTTCAACTAGCTAGCATTTAGTATCCTTGCTTAAGGCATTTTTTATTGATATTGGCAGGAAACACAATAGTAATCTAAGTTTGATCAGATAGATCGATTCATATTAGTACACAAGAAATTGTCCAAGAGGAGAGTTGTTTTGGATACAAATTGAAGAAATGGAAAGTGGGTTTTATTCAGCTGGAAAGAATGGTTTTTTGCTAGATTATTTAGAGGAAGATCAAGAACAGAAACTGTCGTCATCAATGCCAGCAATTCCCCAACCACAAACACCAAAAGAACCTATGGAGTTCTTATCTAGATCATGGAGTTTATCTGCTTCTGAAATTTCTAAAGCTCTTGCTCAGAAACAGAGACAATTTTTCTCTGATCACAAGCAATCCAATATGTTCCCAGATACAATTGCTGCTCCACAGTTTGTAAGTTGGTTTTTTTTTTTTTTTCCAATTTTTCTTTACAACCCTTTTTCTTTTCAGACTGATGTTTTTGCTTGGTATTTTTTTTTTTTTTATAAGCTCCAGATAATACCCTTGACGGATATGACAGATGCATAGCAAAGCCTCAAAATTGACTTAAAAAGTTCTTATTTTTGCTTTTTGTTGTTCATCTTGCAGTCAGGGAAGATCATAAATTCGACGAATTCAAGAAAAACAGGATCAATAGGGAAGTGGTTCCACAACAAGGAGCTTAGCAGTAGTACAGTGAAGAAGAAAGATAAGGCGCGGATGGAAAATGCGCATATGCATTCGGCTATATCTGTTGCTGGACTAGCTGCAGCCTTATCTGCTGTTGCTGCTGCAGGAAATTCTAGCGACTCCACATCGAAAATGAGTGTGGCTTTGGCTTCAGCTACAGAACTCCTGGCATCACATTGCATAGAATTAGCAGAATTAGCTGGAGCTGATCATGATCGTGTAGCTTCTGTTGTGAGATCAGCAATAGACATTCATAGTCCTGGTGATTTAATGACCCTTACAGCAGCTGCGGCAACAGGTATTGGCATGATTGTATACTGGTCTTCATGTTTCAATAGTCATCGATGATTAACTAACAAAAGAAAGAATTTTTCACCTAAATAGCTTTAAGGGGAGAGGCAGCACTAAAAGCAAGGTTGCCGAAAGAAGCCAGAAAGAATGCTTCTATAAGTCCTTATGACAGGGGGATGGCAGATGCTCACTGGGGTTCTGCATACAGTAGTAATGAAGCCGAAGCACAGGCTCCTCCCTGTGATGGAGAACTATTGCAGCATACAAGAAAAGGTTGGCATATCTTCTGTTGCCTCTGGTTTTAGCTTGGATTCTTGGTAGGGTAAAATTAGCACTTAAGTCTAAATTTGTTCTTGAAATTTCCAGGAGTATTACGTTGGAAACGCATCTCTGTCTATATCAACAAGAAATCACAGGTATCAGTACTTTCTGCAGGCAAAGGATACAGATAGTAATAAAAACGCAAAGTTCTGATGCTCACCAATAACCACTCCATTTTCAGGTCATAATTAAGATCAAAAGCAAACATGTTGGGGGAGCTTTCTCCAAGAAGCACAAATGTGAGCATTTACACTTCAGTGTAAAAATATTAGCTTTCGATCTTTGCATTTTCAATCTGTTCTTCCAGGTTTTATAGTCTAAAAATGTGTCCTGCTGTTATTCAGGTGTTGTTTATGGAGTCTGTGATGAGACTGCAGCATGGCCTTATAGAAAAGAAAGGGAAAGTTCTGAAGAAGTTTATTTTGGCCTCAAGACTGCACAGGGACTTCTAGAGTTCAAGTGCAAAAGCAAGATCCATAAGCAAAGATGGGTCGATGGGATTCAAAATCTTCTTCGTCAAGTCAACTGCGTCGAACGCTCTCTGGAATGTTTAAGCATAAACAACAGCATATAGTATGTGGTTCATTTTTGTATATGAATTCCAAGAGTAGAGGCATATAAGAATTTACCAATTATCCATAGCGTGTCACAACCATATATAGAGCGTGAAAATTTTGTTCCTTTTATACCATTTTCCGTATATGCAATAAGGAATTAAACCCATGTGTTGTCCCTGGATGTCAATCCCTACCTCACATGGCCTTAGGTGCAAAAGGTTTCGTGTATAAAAGAGCACATCCTGTTATTCATGCCACATTCGGCACTGTAGAGACACTGGAACCTGAAAAATGGAGCCCGTGCTTTGGAAAAAGCTCCAGGTGCACATGGATAACAGTCAAGTCATGACATCTTACAGTAGTATGTCCATTTCAGTTAAGCCAACTTGCCTACGAATTAAGTTGCGTGCAAATAAACATTTTTGCCCACGTTAGCCTAATGCAGAAAAAGTATTCAAATTCAGAAAATACTAATAACAATGAAGATATACTGTAAAAGAACACAATTGTTCAACCATATGAAAGAGCAACTTGCAATGCAATAGTCAAGAAACAAACATCGTAACAGATCCACAACTCCATAAGCTCAGCAGAATTAAAACAAATGGGCCAACTGACATTATATGTTCTAAGGGATAGCAGAAAATGTTGTGCCCACATCGTCAAATTGAATAGTATTTAGCTTAGTATTCTGACAAGCATTCTTCAATATTCAACTCAAAAGCTCACCCGAAAAGACGGTGTTGGTCTTATTTTTTAGACATACATTTTGACGAGAGTGATCCCACAATTTTCAGTCTAATTTTAATTCTAAGTTATGCTGTTGTTTTGAAACGCAACCCAAAAGAGATCGGAGACCACCTTTCTCTTACTCCATATCACCATGACATAGAACTCTGTAAACAAGGACTTTTGTTCATGGTATTATCATTACTGATATGGACAGCTTCAATCTATTTCAATAAATGGACTAAAACTAATATGCAACAGAGACCTGGAAATTCATTCCAAGAACTGACTATGAATTTATAGATCTGACGAGGTTCAGCTCTACCGAGTTACATAATTAACACCAGACCATTATTAAGAGAGAAAATAGTATCATGGCGACAGAATCAAATAGTAGAAATGAAATAAAGGGAACTTGCAAGTCAACAAAAGCTTAGTTAGCAAGCGCAGAAATCTGCATATGAATTGCCAAGATTCCAAAGTTTAAATATTCAGTAGAGGCCTAGTACATGTGGAACAATAACACAGAACAGAACCATCACCATTACCCAATAGAAACACATCAAGAAATTTGGCCAAATACCTAATGCCACCCCTGTACTTTACCATATTGGTTTATTGCACCCCTTAATTTTCATTTTTTCCCATTACATGTGTAAACTTTTATTTTATATCTATATTACATATGAATTCAACTTTTCTATTCTATTGAATTTCAAGTACTTGTCCACGCTGGCATCTGACTCACATGTTCAATAGAATAAAAAAATTAAATTTATCTATAATATAGATACAAAATAAAAGTTTATACATGTAATGGAAAAATAAAAATTGAAAGTTGCAATAAACCAAAGTGATAAAATTTAAGGGTGAAAGAAGGTATTTGACAAAGAAATTTCAAACGCATAAAATAACCAAAAATATATATATACACAGAGCAGTAAGATGAAGAAATGGGAAAAAAATTAGAATATGGTCCTGAATTTAGATTTTTCATAGTTTTCAACCAAATTAGGTTGGACCCTGAATTGACACAAAACTCGATATACTTATACTAGTGCGGAATGATAACTTGGACTTACTTAGTTTCTTCTGAAGAATTCTCGTTTGTAGGCACCATTGAAATAAGCACAACTTCTTATACTAGTGTTGATCTTGGGTATGCAAACATCCAGCACACCATCCTTGACGAAACTCCCAGATAAAGTAATTCTTATAGATGCCGGGAGCAAGAACAATACCAGTAGAATACTTGGAATTATGCTGCTATCATTTATGTTCAGCCTGTCTTCCACTCCTTTTATAATTAGAAGATTCAAAAGTTTAAAATCCTAATACAACTTCACAGGGCGGGCTTACGATTACCTAGGGCTTAAAAGAAATAAAAGTATTAAATTAATAATTTTAAATATTAATTATTTTTAAAATAAAGCAGTGTTAAAATCAAATAAATTAGAAAATAATTTAGTATTAACATATAATAAATTGTTGTGAAACTTTTTTATTGAAAATCAAAAGAGAGGAAAATTCAAAAAAATTATCAAACAAATAATTTGTTAAAAAAATTGAAAAACAAGTGATACAACTAAGAATATAAGAGATAGAAAATTTAAATATATGACATTTGTATTTTTACAAAATTAATTAATAATTTTTTCATTAAATTACTGAATAAAATTAATAAAGTCATGATAAAAAACACATTTTTTATTAAAATTGTCATTTTATTACTTCATTTATAATTTCCTTTTATCATCGTTAAATAAAATTTATTTCAAATATTTAATACTAATTATTTATAAAATAAAATGATTAATTTTTAACAAAATATAATAGATTAAAAAAATATTTTAATTTATTTGGATAAAATTTATAAAATATTAATTTAAAATTATATATATATAGTTCCATTCGTGGGGCTCTATTTTCTTGATGGCCCTAAGATAGATTCATATTTTCTTAAGGCCCTGGACATAGGCCCTTGAGCCGACCTTGACAAAATGGCACCTCCATAGCCATTGTCAGTTGCTTAATAGAGTACTGACCACTTTCCACTCTAACTATATTTTTCAGCAAATCTACACCCTAACTATATATATTTTCCAACCACCTTAAAGTAGAAACTTCAAAAATAAAATTTAAACAATAAAGCATAATGTCCATTAAGTCAGTCTCAACTAATCCTTTTTACTCTGAGTTTCCAAAAATTCCTTCAATTCCTCCTACAAGGGCTTCATGAGTGCCTCATCCTCCATTTCTTTTTTTAAGCTTAACTCTCTTCTCTAGCTCTACACATCTTCACTCATATTTTTACACAAATTCCTCAAATATTTTATCTCTTTCACCATCAACATGGGAAGGAATACACAACCTCAATGCACCATCTTCAATGCAATAAATAATATTTTCTATATTTAAGATTAATGGGTTGATCTCCAACTTCGCATAATACTTGCATTCCTTTTCCTCAATGTTGGAAAAATACAAGGACTTCCTTGCCTTATATAATATCTCTCCCCTGCCTCTGATATGAAGAGAGCGGTGGTTCTTCATCTTTAAGGTTACCGTTTCATGACATACTCCCGGCATGTCCAACTAGAGCAATAATCTATACCCACTTTTACCAAGTATCAGGCATAAATTTGACAACTTGGAACTTCCTTTTAAAACAAATGGATTCAAACTCTTTGAATATTCTTCATAGCTTCCATCTACACATAATATGACAATGAAAAATGTAAAAAAGAATAAATTTAAAGAAAAAAGTGAAAAATTAATAGCATTTACCCTCTCTAAGGTACCTAATAGTGTCCTAATCCCGTATCGGTCAGGAGGTGAGGGGTTTTTATTTTTATAAGTTCAAGTCTTCCCTTTATGTCGTGAGGCGTCGTTTCTTATAAAGGATAAAACCATAAGATCTTTAGGTCTCACAAGCTCAAGCGGATAATACTTCACAAACAAGCCTAAAGGAATAAAGTGTGCATTCTATGGGGTCTAATTTGGATAAAATTTATGAAATATTAATTTAAAATTATATATATTTATATAGGGCCCCATGTGTAGGGGGCCTATTTTCTTGATGGCCTTAAGATAGGCCCCTATTTTGTTAGGGGACTTAGGCATAAGCCTTAGTGAACTATGCCTTGAGCCAACCTTGACAAAATGGCACCACTATGGCCATCACTAGCTGGTTAACAAAGTTGCATGCATTGACCACCACCCTAACTATATATGTTTTCCAACAACCTTAAAGTAGAAAATGCAAAACTAAAATTAAAAAAATAAAGCATAATTTCTATTAAGTCAGTCTCAACTAATCCTTTTTCCTTTAAGCTTCCAAAAGTTCCTTCAATCCTTCCTCTAAGGGCTTCTTAAATGCCCCATCCTCCTTTTTTTTTTTTTTGAGCTTAGCTCTCTTCTCCAGCTTTACATATCTTCGTTCATATATCTTCATGAATTCCTCAAACATTTCTTCCCTTCCACCATCAGCATAGGCAGGAATTCACAACCTCAATACACCATTGTCAATGAATAAATGATCTGTTCTATATTTGAGATCAACTAATTGATCTCCAACTTCGCAAAATATATGTGTTCCTCTTCCTCAATGTTAGAAAAATACAAGGACTTCCTTCCTCTATATATTATCTCTTCCCTACCTTTGATATGAAGAGAGCAATGGTTCTCCACCTTTAAGGTCACCCTTTCATGATGTACTCTTAGCATGTCCAACTGAAGTAATAACTTATACCTATTTTTACTAAGTATCAGACATAAATTTGATAACCTAGAACTTCCATCTTAAACAAATGGATTAAAACTCTCTGAATCTTCTACACAGCTTCCATTTACACACAATACGATAATGAAAATTGTTAGAAAGAATAAATTAAAGAACAAAATGGAAAATGAAAAGCATTTACCCTTTCCAAGGCACCTAATGGTGCACTAATCCTAAATCAGTTAGGAGCCAACGGGTTTATATCTATATAAGCTCAAGCCTCTCCTCTATCCCATGAGGCTCCTTTTCCTATAAAGGAAAAAAACATATAATCTAGGGGTCTCACAAGCTAAAGCTGATAATACTTCACAAATGAGCCTAAAGGATAAAACTGTGGGTTTATGGGGTCTTATTTAGATAAAATATAAAATAATAATTTAAAATTATACATATATCTAGGGCCCCATTCATGGGACTGTATTTTCTTAATGGCCTGAAGATAGACCATTATTTTCTTGAGGGCCCTAGGCATAAACCTTAGTTATGCCTTGAGCCGACCCTAATATAGCTATCACCAATTGCTTAATAGAGTTGCATACACTAACCAACTTCCATCCTAACTATATTTTCTGGCATACCTATACCCTAACT